>JAGPOW010000304.1:27834719-27847644 GCA_030014935.1 Caiman crocodilus
TTTTTTTTTTTTTTCTGGAAGTAATATTTTCAATAAATTTTAAATGACATTTTGTATTCATTGGTACTCTTAATTTGTAGTACATTAATAATATAATAGACTTAGTACCTATTTGACTTGGCAAAAGCCCAGCTTCCTTGTCTGGAAGAAAAATTAAGTTCTAAGATCCTATTTATTCATTCAGAATCTAGACTGATGCCTTGCAAAGCCAATCACCCTTTCTACATTCCTTAATTGTTTTGGTACTTAAGTTTTTGATGGTTGGAAATGAACCATATAAAAGCAGATTTAAAGCACTTGGTAAGGATGTAAAAACCACTATTCAAGTAAATATGCAGTTAATTGAGTAGTCTTGCTGCATTTATAAGAATTGAACCAGTTATGTAATAAATGCTCCTTTAAGAAACCTGTTAACTTAGACCTGTCCAAACTCTAAGGAGCTAGGACTTTACTCCCACGGGCCACATCAAGGTGAGCCATGAGCCCCCTGGGTCTCGTGCCATGCAGATGCCCTGCCTAAACTGCTGTATTGTGCACCTCCTTGGGTATCCTACTGCAATACTATGGCCACGTGCAGACAAGCACAGCAGTGCAGTATGTGGTGCCACAGACCTGTCTGCAGTGGCACACGTGACATTCAGGCATTTTCTGCATTGCTACCTTGGAGATGCAGGTGTCAAAAAACGTGCACAGAAAAAGACTATGGTGGCACACGTGAAGGCACTACCCAAAACTGGAGCCTGGCCAGTGGGAGCCAGGCTTCAACTGCTGGCCAGGCTCCAAGCTGCAGGAATGCCACAGCTGCAACTTCCCTGTCCCCTGGGAAAGGTTGCTGGGGCCAACACACTTGCTGGCCCCAGTCTCCTCTACCTCACCCAGAGTAACCTGCAGTGCACCAGAGGGCACGTGGCACAGGCATTCCCTGGGGAAAATGCAGTGGCGCAAGGTGTGCCAGGTGTCTGCACTTGTCTGGGCGCAGCCTGTGTCCATGTAAGCACCACATGCTCACCCTCAGCTTTCTGAACCACACTCCACTGCTCCATTCTCTAAGGTATGAACAGGAAGTGGAAGCTGGAAGGGGTAGAGGGGGCCAGGCTGTAGCATAAGCAGTGGCCTGGCAGAAATCCAGGGATTGTATCTTAATTCCTTATGGGCCACATGTGCAAGCATGTCCTTTTATTACATTACTATGAATGGTCCTTTTATTACATTACTATGCAACGGCAGGCAGAAAGAAGGTCAGGGTGGAACTTCTAGTGACCAGAAGTTCAGACATGCATAAGCTTTCAAAGATGACAGCCTACTTCATCAGCTACTGTGACCTGCCTGATTCAGGCTAACAGTGAGCCACTTCTGTGCAGTGACAGTATTAATTGGTTGTCTTCTATAAGGTAAAATTCTCTTTCCTTCCCCTCACTATATCTGCAGTTAAAGGAAAATTAGCTAAATTTGATTGGGGATTGAAAGTTAATTTGTACACTGAAGTTTAGGCTGATTGATCTAAAGCTAGTTTGGGGAAGGAGTTCAGCATTAGACAAGGCAGTTTATAAGAAACAGACGTGTGATCAAAACTGGCATTGTTGAAAAGTGTGAATGAAGAACGATGTGATTAGAGAGGAGAGAGTGGATAACTAGGGAGGTCTTAGAGGCCTTGAAGCCTGAGCTAAGACAGTTTAATTTGATGCATTAGAAAATAAGAGATAGGGTAGACTGACTTGCTTTCTATACCAGTGCTTTGAAGATTGATGGATTATGACTGTTTTTCTAAACATAAAAAATTGTTACATCTCAGATGCAGCTGGCGCAGGAACCAGTAGAAGACCAGATGCAAATCCATTCTTGGCACCCCGGTCAGCAGCAGTGCCCCTTATCACGCCGGCGGGTGGACCTGGGCATCTTCTCATGAAACCTATTTCTGATGCCTTACCTACTTTTACACCACTGCCAGTATCACCTGATGCCAGTGCCGGTGCTGTATTAAAAGACCTCTTAAAACAATAGATGATTCTGAATCAGCATTGAAGATAGCACTTTAAGGGAAACAAGAACACTATATTGTATATAACTTACCACAGAGAGGCCTTCTGTAAAAACCTATGTACTTGTTTGCAGGCACACATGGTTCTTTTAATTATGAATCAACTAGTGCTTTGGAGATTTTCCACAGGAATAACTGCCCTGTATGTAATGGTGGTTCATTTTGATTGAGGTAGGCTTTAAACTGGAAAAAAAAATATCCTTTATCATTTGTGTAGCTGCAAGAGAAATCGCAGAACTTGTAAATGCTACTAATGCTTTTCAAGGTTTGGGGAGTGTGAAATCATTGCTGTCTCTGCTCATGAGATCAATTTGTTCAACAGCACGATCTGTTATCAACACTGGAGTTTTGAGAACCCACCACTTCAAAACAAAATTAATATTTCTGCCCCCAAACTCATTTGATTTAGGGTATTGTGTTCATGACACACATCCTAAAGAATTAAGTTGCCCACATCTCTGCAGGAATGTATTGTGCCCAGCACAGTCCTCAAGGATACTGTGCTGCTATAGGCAGGCAGCTTTCTAAACTGGAAGTAGTGCAGCCTTGTCTTTGCGGTGCATCAGGTGGACTAGTTGTTACTGCAGAAAGACGGTTTCAGTTAGTCCACCCTCATGCCAATTAGCCTGCTTGCCACACCACACCGGCAGATGCAATGCATCCTCTTAAGAGGCAGCCTGCCTGAACCAGTGCAGCATGCTTGAGGGCACTGCTGTGTGGCTTGATACATTTACTGTGTTGATATGGCCATTATAAGCATATATGAGTGTTGTCACTGGATATAACACACGTAAGTGCATTTGGCCAACATATAGCATCAAGTTATAGTAACACAGATCTCTTTAATGAAAAGATTGGCATGCCTAATTTGGGGGGTGGGGGAGAGGAGAAGGGGCAGTTTGAGGCATATCATTGCCTTTTATTGAAGGAGCTGAATATTTTCTTGCCCAGCCTCACAGTAGCTATGGCAATCTAAACATACCAGCACTCAGGAGATCCCTCTGGAAACGAGTTGGAGAGTGTGCAAGAGGTTTTTTGGGTTTGTTTTGTTTTTGTTTTTCCTCAAAGCTTTAATGTGGTGAATAGTCAGCAGTGGAGAGTTTAGCAAATCTTACAAGCATGTTCTCATTACATATACATACGCAGTACTGTAATAATTGAAGATGTACATTTAAAATACCTTGTCTCTTGTACGATTTTGAAGATTTGAATGTTGGTTTAAAGTTTGAACAGATGTATAAAAATTAAAGGAAAAAAACCTGGTTACTTATCCCAAATGTGTAAATAGGTCTGAGTAAGACCAGGGCCAAAGTCAATTACTCTGTAAATTTGGGTGTGATAACTTGTACACTTTATACTAAATGTAGCAGGTAAAGTATTGAATTGTATACTGAAAGCTAAAACTTGTAAAGCTTACAAAAATGGTTGATCTAGCATAAAATGGCTTCATTTTAAAATGTCTCATTTCTAAACCTTTTATGCTATTCCTTGTTTAGTCAGTGTTTAAAGGCAATGATTCTGCAAGTTCTATATTAGAACTGTCAACCTCGACTCTCCATTTTCATTAAATAGCCTAGATTAAATTAAGTTATATTTAAAGTGAATCAGAAACTTATACAGAATCTTCCAAAGTAATGCAACAAACCATTGTTTTTATTTATATATAGATCAAATGGTAAAATCCTTTCGTTTCTTTAAACCCTTCTCAAGCACGATTGTGCAATTTCCATTCACTGTAAAGATATCAGTTTCAAAATACCTTTCATGCTACAATGCCATTCCTCAGTGTATCAGCGTTGTGTGGATTTAAAATGGAAAACTTAAACAAATTTGGAAGCAGATCAATCATGTTGAATTTTCATTTCAGATCAGTAGCACTTGTGTAAATAAATGGTCTATTCCATCCCAGATAAGTTAAAGCAGGGCTGTCTAACTGGAGGCCTGTGGGCTGCATCTGGCCTGCATGGGGTTAACATGAGGCCTTATGCTCCCAACTGTCTGTTGCTGCTCCCATTGCTCTGGCTGCTGTGGTAAGGGGAGTCAGGGTCTCTGGGGCATGGTAGTGGAGCAAGGGGGCCTGATGAGTGTGCTGCTTGCATGCCAGCAGCAGGGGCAGTTTGGGGGTGAGGTTGGAGGAAGATTCATGTGGCAAAGGCAGGGGGGAAATTGTCTGCATGGTGGTGACAGCAAGGAGGCTTGCATGTCTCATGCAGCAAGGGGGTGGGGTTAACATACACAGTGATAGCAGTGGCAACAGCTGCGGGTGGCTTGTGTAGTGAGGGAGCTGCATGCAGTGACCTGTGTGGCCTCATTATGCAGCTACATGGCATCTGGCCCCCAACTGCTCTGAAATTGGACAGCCCTGAGGTAATGATTTTTGATCTTTGATTTCTGTAAGGGCAGTAGGCTGTGCTGCACCAAAGCAAGCAATGCTTTGTGAGAACCCTATTTTAAATCCTTTTACACTTTGCTTAATACTTCTGCTGGATACATTTAAGTGAATCATTTAAATTCATCTTTATTGGAAAACTACAGCTTTGGAATGGCTACTATATTTTTCCAAAAATCTATAAAGAAAACTTCAATGATGTGTTGTCTGTGCAATCTCTTATGTGTATATAGTTGCATTTATTTCAGGGTAAGCAGTTGATTCAAAATAAAACTTTTTGAGCTAATGTTTAAGGAAGTGTTCAGCTTCTTAAATTTGTAAGCAACACTATTTTAATACAAGTGAGCATGGGCTGGTAGTGGTCACCTGAATGTAGTGGTTCATAATGTGTTCTTGTGTGAAATACCTGAAACTCCTTTAAAAAAAATAGAAAAGCTATTAAGTTGGCTGTTCCTTAAACCACCTGTTCAAGAGAAGGTGAATAGTGGTTTCTTCACAGCTTTGATCTAAGAAGATTTCTACCATTAAAGATGGTCAAAAGTACAGGAGTCAAGTGAGGCAAAGCCTTCACACCCTCAGCATAAAGAGGAGAGAAGTATTGGAATGTTCTGCTTCCTTTCTTCCTCTGTTTCAGCACGACCTTTTGTTCTTTGCTAACCCCTGCCCTGCAGAAAGAGAGAGGTGTAACATGCTCTTCATTGTAATTCTGTTATATAGTGATTATAGTGCCAATTTACCACCTCATCTTAGACCTCTTCTGTTATGCTGTAACTGCAAAGGGCTTGTCTTGCCAGTGTTTAATAAAAATGAGCACAGTTCATTTATCAAGTTCTAAGCTGTTAATAGCAACCAGTGTGAATACATTTAAGTCATATGGCAGTTTACAGTCTGTATTTCATTTACGTTTACAAAGATATATGAACTTGACACATGTTTTGCACTGATAATGTTAATGAGGCAGGCTGCTTGGAAGAGGAATTGTGAAGCACAAGGAAATGAGAACAGAAGAACAAGAGAACAGAAGTCACTTCACCCATAAGCATTTTGGTTTCTTGGTTAACTTCTGACACATCTGCAACCTAGTCTTTAATGTGGTACAGGGTACTGCTTTGCCACTGTTAAAATTCAAGAAACTTCATGTTTAGATCAGTTGCAATTAAATATAGCTTATGTAATTTTTACAAAGCAGCTTTCTAGCTCTCTTGGCCATTCTAGCTTGAGAAGATTTAGCTGAAACAAAGTTTTGACTTTTAAAGAAATAATTGTGTGCGTGTATGTGCGCACACCAATTCAACCGAATGTAAGTCATAGTTAAAATTTTGTATTCTGAGACTTGAACAAGTCTTCCGTTCATCAGAGTGCACTTCCTGGCAATGCTGAACATATCAAATACAGGTTTCTAGGTGAAATTCTGTAACATACAGAAAGAAACTGCACTAGTAGTCTGACCCAAAGAAAGGGAAGTCTTGCATGTTTCAGTGACTTAATTCCTAGTATTTACTCTGTGAGATTTCTTATTTTGTTATGTGTGGTAGGTACCTTTTAGGTGGAAAAAACATTACTGACTTTTAGAGCAATTAATGTTTATTAGGCATAAATTGGCAGGCTACAATTGGTGATGCTCATATTTGTGCTCCATTCTGCCATGTAAATTATACTTCTGAATTTCTTTGGAGTACTGCAGACTTTCAAGCTAAAAACAAGAAATGTCATATGTAAATTGGCAGTGCATTAAGCACAATAAAAATTAGCAAGCAACTGGCTTTTTATTTGAAAGTAAAAAAATGACTTGGACATGTTTACAGCAATAAAATGAAATGCAATTTCAAGAAGTTTACAGTTAAGGGCAGCTTTTCTGAAGGTAAGGTTTAGAAACCTATCCATGGAATACTTTTTTTGTATCAAATTAGCAATTAGTGCCCCCAGTCCACTAGCAAGGATGAAAGAAGGAACAAGAATTTGAGAAATACTGCTGTCGAATGCTAGTTAAATTACTGGTAAGTCATTTGTCAGCAGAGTAATTTGGTCAATTTCCATATCACAAAATGTTTTCATATTTACTAAAGCTGTTATGTTTGGACACAGAATTGATCAAAGTTAATAAATATATTTGCTTAGTACAATAACTATTTAAGATGCATACCAATTATATAACAAAAAGGACATGTAGGGATTTACAGCTGTTGTGTGTCAATCCAGATGGCTTGGAGTCCATCTTTTCTCACAGAAAGCTTCCTGTTGAACAGCTCTTCACAAACATCATCTCAAGATTAACTTTACTTTCACTCAACAATACTGACACTGTATACCAAACTGCCTTTCAGAAAGGGACTTATTCTTTTGGGGTGTGGAAAGGCATGACACTTAGATTCAAATGTGGTTTAAATCAAATGTCCAGATATTCAAGTCAGTTTAGAATGGTTTAAATTTCATAAACTGTTTCAAAAGTTTACCTGGATTTTGAACTGGTTCTCTGTGGACTGGTTCAGTGTTGTGTGTAGACCCCAAGCTTTCCTTAACTAGTGTTTGATTGGACTAGGCACTCCACACTGTACTGCTCCTCACCCGCCCCCATTCCCCCTTCCTGCTCCTAAACGGCAATTAAATGTTCTGGTATGCAACCAGAACTGTAGTTCTTCAGCCCCTATAGCGGGCACTTAATTGTAGTATCCCTGGCTGGGAGCTCTGGGTGGCTCTCAGCTACTTGTAAAGAGCTAGTTGTCTTCTGTTGGTAGCAATTCAGCATGGTTCCCTGCTTCCTGGACTCCTGTGTCTGCACCAGGGGGCTAGCCAGGGACTCTACTGCTACCAGTGGAAGGAAACGGACCAGCTCTTCAAAAGTGGCAAAGCTCCCCCTGAGCCCCTGGTCTTCCAGGCACACACAAGCAGAGGTCAAGGGAGCATCCCTCTCCCCAGCCACTCTCATGCCCCCAAATCAGCCTGGGATGTACTGAACTATGGATTTGGAATTGAAGTAAAGTGATGAGTGGCTTGGGGAAAAGTGCTCCTTAAAAGCCACGGAAGCTCTGGCAGCTCCAGATTGCCTGAGACCCCCTTATGCAGTGGTTCTCAACCTTTGGTACCTTACATGTACCCCATGCCGATCGACACAACAAAAGTGAAACTGGAAGTCCCACCATGGCACTTGCTGTTTCACCGCAGCAAGCCAAATCCCACTTTTTCCATCACAGCCCAGAGCAAAGCAGCTTATGCGGGGCCTACTTCCCTATTCCCCGGCACACTGATGAAACCACCGGTGCATCAGACACAGCACCCGCTTTACCCCCTGCCTGTGTCTCGCGTAACCCCAGGGGTACACATACCATGGGTTGAAAAACACTGCCCTTATAAAATTAGCAGACTGGATACACTATGTAACCTCCCTCTCTGTCACCAGCCATTTTTGTTTGACTTCTTTAGCCATTTATTTGTTAACTTGGTGCATCTACACAGTCATTAATGTGCCTTAGATACTATTTAGTTGACTACTAACTAAATGCACAGTACCTAGAGTTACTGCACAGTAGCACTGGTTCACAGTTATTTAGTGACACAGTGCATTATAAGAACATTGTGCAGTAGGCTATTAGCACAGTTTTTGCCATGATACACTACTGCATGGTGTTATGAGGCTAATGCAGATCAAGCATCTCATGTAGCTGTGCACCCAGTGAACTGCAGTGTTACTGGCTTGATGTTGCTTCAATTCCTATGAAAAAGCATGAGGTAGCTCCAGTTGCTAGCTGTAGTTCAAACTAATGTGGAGTATTAGAGCACAGGTGAAAATGAGTTCTAAGTAAAAAACAAAAAAAACAAATCCTAGCAATACCTCAAGGGGAAAACACTCTGTATCCTTTGTCTGAGATACTATAAAGTGTCTGCAACAACTGTATAAACAAAGATTGTGCTGCTCCTTCTGGGAATATCTTAATTTCCATAGTCTTTTCCCACTTTGGGCATTAAGTTGCTGCTGTTTACTGCACTTCCTCATTCTTGTCTTTCTCCTGTCACAGCTGCAGTTTTTATCTGGTTTTGAGGGTATGCTATAGTTTTCCCTGCAACACTAGAAGGTAAGGGTATGTCCTGGTGCCACTGGAGGCATGACTTTTCTGCTGGCAGATGCTGAACAAGTATCTTTGCAGCAGTCAGCCCAGCCATGTAGAGGACAATACCCTCCAGAAAACTGCATATAACGTGATGTGTGGAGGTAGAGATTAAGAAGTAACATTTGATATTTTGTGCAGACAAAGAGGTGAGGGTGCTGTGCTACCAGAAGATGGAGGTAAAGGACAGCTGTCTTGCACATTGCTTCTCTTCAGGCAGGAAGACTAATTGTAAGTGCCTCCCTATAAGCACATAATGAGACTAGGAGAGTTGAGCTGCTACATGGCAACAGCAGTCCTTACAGGTAATTATCTCGTCCCTTATCCAAAGCATATAGAGGCATGGTCTCTGGAAGCCTGTCTTCTGGGATCTTGGGAAATTGATGTCTTGCATTTTACTTTCATCATCCCTCAAAGCATGTGTTCATGTATGAAGTAAATTTGTGTTCTTCACATTGCCAGATTCAAAGCTCTGTTCTTGCTTGCTAGACAAAAATAGTTTATAGCTACTCTGTTTCCTGCTACAGAAAAAATTGTAAGTAACACATTGATTAAGATGTCTTAGTCACTGGTACCCAGCCCTGCATGCTGGATGAGTGACACAGACCCAAATCCTGCATAGAGTTGGTCTCTGGTGTGTTGCATGGAGCTGTGGGGTTCCCACAGCTATGGAAATATAGCAGCAGGGGGAATGCCCATTAGCACCGCCACCTCTGCCCCGCTCCCAAATTTCTGGATGCTTGGGGAGCTACGCAAGCTAGGTGACTTGGCTCCATGAGCTGGATCTGGCTTGTGGGTTGGGAGTTAAGCACCCAGGCCTAAGTGAATTTATAAGCCAGTCATTTTCTCAACAGCTGCAAAAATTAGGATAAATCTACTATATTGTGAAGCAAAGAGCACTAGCAGAACATTTGGTGGTGGTCTTCAGTTTTGCTTTATGTAGAATTATCTGTGCCTTATCTAGTTAAGAAGTAGTAAAGGTTTGGAAAGAGAGAGAAAAGTCCTCCTACATCTATAGGTGAAGATGGTGCGAATTAACGGGGAGCTTGGGGGGGCTTAGTCCCCCATAAGAGATGAGACTCCTGTAAAATTTGAAAATAATAACCTGCGGGGTCTTCAATCAGATTGCTCCTTCGCTTAAGTGGACTTGTTTATCAATGAACTGGTTTAATATTTTTTGCAGACCCCCGAAGACTCAAAGTAGAATTTGAACCCTGGGTGAAGAGATGAGCTCCAGGCCACAAATGCTATCTAAGGGTGCCTATACATGTGCAGCAAGGCTGCTCTGATGCACTGTAATTGCAGCACTTCAGAGCAGACTTGATTAATTGAGTCTGCTGGACTTAATTACTGCAGTCCAGCAGACTCCAGTATCGTGTATCAGCATCCCTGTACTGCAAAATGGGGACGGGGGGTGGTGCTTTAACTAAAGCTCATTTGAGATTTATTTAAAGCAACCCTGCAGCCGTTTTTCAGCATGGGGACACTGATACACAAGATGCTCTGGGCACTTTAATTAGAGTAGCTCTGGCTCTAATTAAAGCACCCCCTGCTCCCCACCCCCAATTCCTGGAGCACATTTATAAATCCCCTTAAAATCTTGGGAACACTGCTTGATCCAAAAGATTACTGTGTTCTAAGGAAAGATGGGCAAAACACTTGCCTCTTGCTCATAGTCAGTCGGCATATGTTCTAGATTTAATTCTAGGCACCTTGTTTTCCTCCAAGCCAAATATTAGCTAAAATATTAGAGTAAAGAGATTGATATTTGCATAATGTTGAACTCGCTCTTGTCAGCATGAAGATTTACCTACAACAGGGTTGTCAAACGTAAGGACCACAGGTCAGATCCAGTCTGCAGAGCCAGGTTGTCTGACCCACATACTTTTCCCCTGGCTCTGGCTGTGATAGGAGACCTTCACACAGCTGCAGCCGAGTGCCTGGGCGAGATGCATAGGACCCAAAGATTTTGACATCTGTTCCCTACAGATCTAAATGCATCATGACTTTATTCAGTGACTTGAAATCGAGGCTAAGAGTCTCGATTCTCAGCCTCTTCCAACTCTCTTCCTGTGGCGTATTGTAATTTTGAACCTTTTGGGCTTCTGTATTAAAAGTTGTCAGTTTGTTGTACGCTGGTGGGAGGGGGTTTTCTGTGGTTTTGGTATGCGTGGCTGAGGCCAAATTGCAGTTTCTTATGGGCTTAATTTCTGTTACATTGTTGCCTGCAGTTGTGGAGGTTGGGAAGCTTGAAATCATTGAAAAAGGGAACTTGTGAAGAAAACATGTAAGACTGCACAGGGAAGCCCACGTACATAATTTTCTAACCAAATTTTCCTACTGAAGACCATCTCTGCTTACAAGAGTTTGGCCCCACAGATAGCATTTGAACCCATATTTCAAAGAAATGTTTGTGCTAACCTTCAGCTTGTGTTACCACACTTTTTCAAATCCAATTTGTATGGCGTTGATAAAAGTGACTGGCAAGGAATATAGTAGTAGACAGTAGGACAGTGAATGTTTTTGAGTGCTAACAGTTACAGGGACGCATCTAACAGGGTCCAAGCTGCAGCTTGGCCAGAATGTAACTTAGCAAAATTGTGATTGCTGGTTAACACCAGTCTGAGCCAGCTGTGTTGTAGATGGGGTGTAAAACTGTTCAGTCAAATAACTTCTTTCTTGTTATGGCCTGTGTTTATTCTTGTGTAGACTAAACTAATCTAGCAATGTTAAAGAAAAGTGGATTTTGTGGGATTTCTGCAAATGAAAAAATCCACTTTAATGCACATGCAATAGCATCTGGTACACTGTCTTCTTCTATCTAGCTAATTGGTTGAGATCTGGCTTCCAAAATGCTATGGAAGATAGATAGCTGCCTAAGAAAATGGACTTGTCCTTTGCCAGTTGTTATTACAAGACCACAAGGTCTGGGTTTTAGACTGTAAATCACTGTTTATGGGGATGCTTAGAACACAAAGAGAAGCACCTGCAATATAAAACAGTGGATACAATTTGTAAATCCTCTTTCCAGGAGGGAAGAGATCATGGTTTCTCCAAATGAATGAGATTTGGGATCAAAACCCCTTCATGTTAGTAGATTACAGACTCTAACTTATATTCTAGTTTCCAGCCCTAAAAGAAGGGGCCAAGTTACCTGAGATACAGACCTGGTCATGAGTCTGATTAGTAAAATATTTGTGTTCATAAAATTGTCAATAAGACTCGCATCCAGACCACTGGGGAAGCTTTGAAGTAGCTCTACTGTACTTTAAGTTTGTTTCCTTACTATTTAAACTGACTACATTTACTGTGCTGTTCTGAAACTTTGCTATGGTGACTAAAGTGTAGTGCTAGAACTGAACTCATTTTGTCTGTGCAATTAATGCTTAGGATTGGGTTGACAGTGGTGAAGTCTGCCATCTTCACTTATCCGTGGAGAAAATGCAGTACTAATAGAATCACATTTCCCCATCCAGCTGTGTTTCCAGACCTGTCTCAGTGCTGGAGAGGGCCACATTTGTGGGTGAGAGGGCACTGCAATTGAGCCTCAGCACTCTGTCAAGACTTGACATGTCTGCAGAGCTTGCCAACAAGCAGTGAGTTATACACACTTGCCTATTGAGAATTGAAATTGAAGGCAACGGCATGTGGCCTGTTTCTGGATGGTTGGAAGTTTTTGCAGTAGGTCGGATTGTAACATCAGGATTTGTTTCTGATAAAAGCATGCTTTTAATACATTAGCATTCTTTTGTAAAGCAGGAGACTAAAGATTTGCGTCAGGACAGGAGCTTTTGGAGAGAAATTTTGTCAGTGACTGAAGACATAATGTATTTTAACTCAGAGTAAAGGTTTTCCAGTGATATCTTGTGCCCTTCTGGGATTTTCTGCTAAACCTAAACCTCTGCAAAACAGGAAAGAAAGAGTTACAGCAATTCAAATGTAAACTGCTAAAAACTAGGAAATGCACAGCTAAGGAATAGTTGCAGTATTGGAAACTGCACCTTTAAGTGGTTTGGTTACTTAGACACAGGAATTATTGCTATACAGTGCAAGACAGCGTAGGGTATCTCTGTGTGGTGCTACCTTCAGAATCAGAAATAGCAGAGCTGCACTTGGGTTAATCCTGTGTGACAGAATAAAGAAGAGGTCTTTTAAGCCCCTGGACCTCCAAAGGATTCCTAACACTGCAACATGGGGAAAACATGGTAAAAGAAATAACCAGAGTGGAAGTATGGATCTGTTCAATTTTTTATCAGCGATTTGAACAATGGGGTGAAAAGCAACCTGTTCAATTTCACTGATGATACCAAAATTTGGGGTGAGGTGAGCACACTAGTAGGGAGGGAAAGACTGAAGCAAAACCTGGATAGGTTGCAGGGGTGGGCTAACAAAAAC
>JAGPOW010000304.1:27853033-27878169 GCA_030014935.1 Caiman crocodilus
GGGGGGGGCAGGCGGGAGCACCAGTGCCCCCCCCTGCAAGTGTGGGCCAAGGAGTGGGAGTGCCGTGACTGCTTCGGGATCAGCTGCAGGGGGGAAACACCCCCATTAGCAAGATTGGCTGCTGTGGCCACTGACTGGTTGCTGGGGGTGCATGTGCCCCCACTGACTAAGGTGGCATCAGTCTCCCATGGCTGGAGCAGCCATGTGCCTGTTCCAGCAGAAAAGGAAGGGGAGATTCCTTTGGAACGTTTTGACCTACGAAGGTCAAATTACAACATGGGCAGAGAAGGTAAGTGTACATGAGATGCAAATTTTAATAATGTATTTGGAAAACTGAAAGAGTTTAAAGATGCCACAGCCTGGAGATGCTGTTACAGTAAATGCAAAGCTAACCTGTCCAAAGCTATTTCCAAGGATGGCTTTGGCACAGTTCTTTTATAATGGTATGCTCAAAACTGGACAGCATGGACTTCAGTATCACAAATGCTTACAGAAACTGCACAATACTCCCACGGAGAAGGAAGCTTTGTTTATAGGGGGCCAGTGTTAGCTGAAGCTGACTCTGAACAGTTTACTGCCATTTCTGACAGGGGCCTTGTAAATGTTCTGCCCCATGGGCCCTGTCCAAAGACAGTAAAGACCCAATTTTTCCACTACAGATGTGTGGTTTGGAAGTTAAATATGAACCTGGCAGAGATTTGATGGTAGTAGATGCACTGTCTGGAACATGACAAAAGTACAGTAGAGCAAACCCAGAACTACATTAGGTGTAAAATAATCTATTTAAAAAAACCTCTGACTAGTCTCAGACAAAATGTGGACTGTGATTGCCCTTGGTGCTCTTTTAGATGAGACTCTGCAGAAAATAATGAAGGATATTACCATAGAGCATATTCCCAGTTCCATTACCAGTTATGCATGTGTTCTCAGTATCTGGTAGGATTTTGTTTAAAGGCACCAGGGCAGTAATTTCTAAAGTGATACAGCACACTACATTAAGAAGGATACACAACGCTCATTTAGGGACTGATAAAATCTAGAAGGGCCAGAACAATTCTCTACAGGGTCAGATGAACACTGACATTAAGAAAGCTATTAAGGGTTCACATATGCCAAAATATAGGCTATATGCAGTGAAAAAGCTCATGTTGGTGCACAGGAAAAAGGAATAGTTTTGGAATCTATTTCAAATAGATCTGTTGATTTTGGCTGGGGGAAGGGGAAACTACACACCTTTCCGAGATTATTACTTTCATTTACCTAAGATAGGCTTACTAGCATATATTACAGCTAAAAGGTGATCCTGCATTTCAGATCTGTTTTTGTTGGATGTAGTATCCCTGAGCTTGACAATGTGAGGTAGTTTAGCTGGCATGGATTTAAGCAGCTTTGGAAGGAAATTCGAGTTCAGACAAGTAACTGTTATCTCCCATTATACCCAGTGGGATAATGCCAATGGGTTGGTGGGAAAAGCATCAAAGGGATAAAGCAGCTAGACTCTTATCCATATTACCCCCTACCCCCCGAATTAGAATGGCAGAAGAGAAGCATGTTTTCCCTTGCTGACATTTTGTTCTACAACAATTAAAAGCAAGAATAACTGCACTGCTTGAAACTAATGTCAGATTCATAGAGTTGTAGTCATATATCACCAGAAACTAACAAATACATCAAGAGTCAGGTTAGCACAACAAACAGAGAACAAATCCTGGCCTGGCAGTTGGCACCACTTTATGAAAATGTTGCTGTGCATATCTGCAGCGGGAAACAATGGTCACAAACAGTCACGGTCACAAGCAGTAATCTCAGGGTCTTATAAATTTGTCACCCTGGGCAGAACCAGACTGAGTAGAAATAGTTGACATGTTCTCCAAATCCCAGAAGTATCATAGGGCAGGAAGTGATTCCAGGTGGTCATCTAGTCCAACCCCTCTGTTCAGACAAGATCATCCCTGACTACCCATACCAGGCAAGGGTCTCACTGACCTGCTCTTAAAAATTCTGAAACGACTTCTACAACCTTTCTGGGTAACCTGAATCACCCTCACAGTGACATAAGGAGCACTGATTCAGCTGTTTCATCTAAGAAGTTGTCAGTCAGGCAATAGCTGCAGTAGGCTGAGATATCTGAACTGCAGGGCATGACACAACCAGAGCTAAAGACGTATTCCTTGCCAGCAGCGATGCAGATAAAACACCTGGAACACTCCATGTGACTGGTTGCCAAACAGACATTGATGACTATGCTTTGAGCCTGATGATCCTGTCAGTTTTCTATTCACCTTACCATCCATTCATCCAACCAATCCATACCTCCTCAGCTTGCTTGTGACAATATTGTGGGAGACCATGTCAAAAGCCTTGCTAAAGTCCAGGTATGTCATGCCCACTTCTTTCCCCACACCCACACAGCCAATTATCTTGTTATAGAAGGCAATTAGATTGGTCAGGCATAACTTGCCCTTGGTGAATCCATGCTGTTTGTTCAGGGGAGACCTGCAGAGCTACGCTATAGCTCACTGCACCTGGGAGACTCACTGAACATTGCTAGTAAGTTTTAGGCAATAGGCTGATTACAATTTTTTGAAACTCTGTATTATGCTAATGTGAATTGTTAATTGTTTTTGCATTTTGCTAGAAAAAGAAAATGTGGGAATTAGATTTTTTAAAGCCTCTGGCACAAGCGTATTGAAACCACTTGTGCAGAGATTCACATTTTGCAGTACTGATCAGTTAGAAATCGGAGACCAAATGAAACAGACCTGAGTCAGAAAACACACCTAACACAGTCCTCTCTCACAGAAGAAAAGAGCAAATGGCACTATAATGGGGGTCCCCAAACTAGGGCTCTTAGGCAGCATGTTTCAAGAAGAGTCTTTGATATTGTTCACAGCCACAGGGAGTTAAAGAGGTAAAACTCAGGTTGACAGGAAAAGCACAATATGGTGGTGTTGTTAGCCTGTTTGTTCAATACTGTTGCTGACGAGTGAGTGAAGGGTAGGGACACAGGCATATATTTTAATGGTTAGAACACTTACCTGGGAGTTGAGGGACCTGGACTGTAGTATTTGCTCCAGTGAATGTTAAAGCATTTTTATAAAAAATGGAAGAATTTAAACAGAAGAGATTTGAGAGAACTCTCAGCCCAGGAACAGTATAGGGATTGGTAATTATGACACTCCCCTAGGAGGCAGGAGTTGAGGGTTCAAGTCCTCTTGGGCAGAGGTGGCATTTAAGTTGTGATTTTCCCATGCCTTGTGTAAGTGGGCTCATGTCTTGAGTACTGGGTAAATGAGTCAGTGCTATATTTTACAAAGCACTGGCTCATCTTCCCAGTACCCAAGAAGTGCTAGTGCTATGTTTTCACAGGGCTTTCTCTGAAAATACCTCCTGGTTCAGGACCCAGAAGTAGCAGTGTAATGAAGGGTGGGGATTGATGGGGGCACACTGACCTGGGGGAGGTGAGGCAAAAACAGCAGTAGCTGTGCTGCTGATATTGCCCTGATGGTGGCAGTATACCTACTGACACTGCCCTATGCACTGCTGTTGCCCGGAGCACTCAAGTGCCCAGTTGCACTGTTGCCCCTAAGTGGGGAGATCTGAGTTTGTGAATTCCACTAGTGCCCAGGTGTGGGCTGGGCACCAAGCTGCTTGGTACCATCAAGATTTAAGTGGCTGTTCACATGCCCAGCTGCAGAAATTTTGGTGCCTGTGGGGCTTTGGTGGTGGAAACTTAGGTACCTACAGGATTAATAATCACCTGAGTGAAAGTTTAGAGGATATAAGCTTAAAACTTAAGGCCCCTAAATTGGCAGGTAGGTGCCCAAATCATTTTGTGCTCCCAGACCTGCATGACTGGATCGTGCAGCATCCAAAAATATTACTGGACTGTAATGACATAACACACCCTTAACTCTCTCCCCCTTGAACTGGCAGTCTTATAGAATCATAGAAAATTAGGATTGGAAGGGACCTCAGGAAGTCATCTAGTCCAACCTCCTGTTCAAGGCTCTAGACCATCCCTAATGAGATCATCCCAGCCAAAGCCTTGTCTAGCCAGGTCTTAAAAACTTCCAAGGATAGAACTTCCATCACCTCTCTGGGTCTTGCATGGAAATGGCTTAGTTATGGTGATAGGAAGGTCGATAAACTACAAGAGAGGGCAAAGTGGTGATCTCTGAGCTTAATGGTGGGAAAATGAAATGACAATCTTAGATAATTGGGCTTATTGGGCACTCATACACGTGCTCCCAGAGTGGGGACTGGGGGGGACTTTAATTAGAGCAGCTCTGAGAGCCGCTTTAATTAAAGAACCTGGAGTGTTATGTGCATCAGCGTCCCTGGGCTGAAAAATGGCAGTGGGAGCACTATAAAGTTTGCTGAATGACCTTTAGTTAAAGTGCCCCCACTGCCATTTTTCAGCATGGGGATACTGATGCACATAACACTGGATTCTGCTGTAATTACCACGCTCCAGAAGACTTGATTAATCGAGTCTGCGCTGATGTACTGTAATTACAGTGCATTGGAGAAGCCTTCCTGCACATATATAGGCACCAATTTAGTTTAGAGAAGAAAAGACTGATAGCGGATTTAATAGGGGACTGATAGGATAGCAGCCTTCAACTCTCTGAAGGATGGTTCCAAAGAGGATGGAGCTAGACCAGGGGCAGGCAATTATTTTGGGTGGAAGGCCACTTACCCAGTTTTAGCAGGCTGCCAAGGGCTGCATGAGTAGCCCCACCCCTTGACAGGTGTCCCACCTCCTGGTCACCATCTTGGGACCAATGTCCCAATGTCTTGGGACCAATGTCCCAGGGCCAGCACTGGTGGGGCCCAGAGTGGGGTACAGGCTGGCAGGCATCTGTGGAGATGGGTTGAGTTGCACCAGCAGGGAGACGGGGGAGCTGACCCGGCTCCATAGAGCCCCTGCCGGCTGGGACCCTGCGTGCCTGCCACCCTGCTCTGGGCCTCACCAACACTGGCCCTGGGACACCGGTGTGGGCCCCATGCTCCCACTGGCTCCCTGCCTGCTCACACCCAGTGCCCCCCAGCCCCACGGTACAGGCAGTGGGCAGCTCACAGCCCCGACCCCCTGCTCACCAGCAGGGAAGCAGCTGGTGCTGAGCATGGGGAAAGGCAGCCCTTCCCCACCCCATGCCTGCTGTTCTTCACTGCAGCCCTCATAGCCAGTCTGAGCCTGCTCCGGACAGCCCTGTGTGGGCTGTGAGCACTGGTAGTGCAGGGTGCAGGGTGCAGGGTGCTGGCTGGGGCAGGCAAGGGATGGCTTTTCTACGCATAGGGAAGGAGCCCAGGGAAAAGCTGAGCACGGGGGGGAAGCGGCCCCTCCCATGCCCAGTGCCCCACTCTGCAGTTGCTCGCAGCCCACATGGGGCTCTCCAGAGTGGGCACAAGCAGTCCCACATGGGCTGCAAGCAGCTGCAGCATAGGGCATAGGGGAGGGAGGGTCCACTCACCCCCCATGCTCCTTCCCTGGCCGGGGTCCCCCACAACTTACCTGAGTTTCCTACACCGGGGCAGGCAAGTGCTTCCAGCCCAGAAACCCCGGCTGGGGTAGCCCCACCCCTTGACCAAGGGCAGAGAAATATTAATTTTCTACATTTTTTTAGGGGCCCCATGGGCAAGATAGAATGGCCTCATGGCCGGATCCAGCCCACGGACCATATTTTGCCCACCCTTGAGTTAGATTGTTCTCAGTAGTTACAGGTGGCAAAACAAGGAACAATGGCCTCAAGTGCAGCAAGGGGAGTTTAGGTTAGATATTAGGAAGAACTTTCTCACTAGGAGAGTAGTAAAACACTGGAACAGGTTACCCGGAGAGACGGTGGAGTCTCCATCCTTGGAGGCTTTTAAAACCTGGCTAGACAAAGCCTTGGCTGAGATGATCTAGTTAGGGATGGTCCTGATTTGAGCTGGGGTCTGGACTAGATGACATCCTGAGGTCCCTTCCAAACCTAATTTTCTATGATTCCATGATTTTATGACCTTTTAAAGAGAAAGTATTGACTTTCCACAATCCTAGAAAAATAGGGCTGGGAGGAACTTGAAGAGGTCTTCTGGTTCACCCCCTGCTCAAGGCAGGATCAGTCATCTGTGTGAGTAGTTAATGGATCAGCAGATGGTACTCCAGAGCATGGTGAACTGCAGGGTGAGTAAAGGCAGTGGTTGTATCCTGCAAAGGCTTCTTTTGTGCTGCTCTTCATATCGTGTCTTAATAGAAACTGTGAGAAGAAGTTGGTTACATGCTGTTTGTCACTGGTGTCACTCATAAAGGGTATAAAGGTATAGGGTTGCCAACTGCCTGTAAATTTATGGACAGGGAGGCTGGCAGTTTAGCTGGGATGAAGCTGCAGGGCTGGGAAGGGAAGAAGTGGTGCATGGATGTAACAGGGAACCTAGGGTGGTGCCTGTTACTAGAGGGAATAAAACTTACCTACACTGGAGCTGCAGCAGGAAAGGCAGGATGATATGGAGCTCTGGGAACCCAGATGTTTCCAATGAAGTTCTGCCCAGGCCATGAGAGGAAAACATGTGGAATCCAGGCTGGGCAGATTGGTTCCCAGGGGATGAGTAAGAAGATAAAATGGGGCAGGTGGCTGAAAGGAAGACAGAGAGTGGACTGCTGGAGTGACGGGGCCGTGCAGACTGGCAGAGCTGAGCCCTGAGACAGCAGATGCCAGGAACCCACACACAGCCCAGAGAACACAGGTACTTACCAGGGGCTGGGAGGCAGTGGAGACATCCTCATGGAGGAAGAGTGTGGCTGCTGGGGTGAGTATAGACTTGTTGCAGGGTCCCTCCTGCAGCAAGAAAAGACAGAAGGAGTCAGTTCACAGGTCAGGGAGAGAGGAGGCCATTCTCCTCTGCTGCCAAAGAAGCCCAGAAAGGCTAAGCTCTGAAACGGGGTTTCAGGGATCCAGTGTATGTTCATACTGAGAGAGATGGGCAGATGCTAGGACCCTGAAGAGGCAAGAGCCACCCAGTACCACTGCCATGGACCTGCTGGTTGCTTGGCAGGGACAACTGAGTGACTGTGAAGTGAACAGCCTGAAGAAGAGAGCCCACCTGGTACAAGCCACATATAGGCAGCAGAGGCCAGCTAGTTAAAAGAATTGCCAGAAGAGGGATTACTGGGACCAACCCGAAGAAGAGGGAGAGACCCAGACGGACACGTATGCCTGGAACATCGCAGGTGTGGTGAGGACAGGGTGTAGGGGAGGAGCCCTGTGAAGAGACCAATGGTCATGACCCAGAGGTATATTAGGAAGGTCACCTCCTAATCTGTTTTTCTTCTTCTTCTATCTATTTTCCATCAAGGCATGGCAGGATAGTAAAGAAGGATGATGTGACTACCATCTGGAGAATGACTGCAACACCAGGGGTAGCAGCATGACTTTCACAATGGAGAAGAGAAGGAACAGGGCCAGTGTGGGTGAAGTTGGGGAGTAGGCTGTGGTGGGGGCAGCACAGGATGTGGCATGTTTGGGAGTATCAGGGTGTGAGGGTGAATAAGGAAACCCTGGAGTGGAGAAGGCATGGTGGAAACCCATTTCTGCAGTCAAGTAAGACTTTACAGCTAAGTATAGACACTCAAAAAGCCCTGAAAGATGCACAAACGTCTGAATCAATTCAATTATTGCAGGTTAGTTTAAATTGTGTAGATTGAACTGATTAAGCAAGTGAATAGACATTCATTTTTGATTCTGGAAATGCAGCCACATGCCTGAAGTGGTCCAGGCCAGAAGCCAGAGGTGCTAGAGTATGTCTCTTTGCTCAGCCAGAGCACACAGTTTGGGCCAAGGCTAGCCTGCCCACTCTGTGAGTGTGGGTTTGCAGGAGAGGTGAGAAGGGACTGTGCATCAACTTGAATCTGATGAGCATCTGGGACAGAAGTTTAACAGACTGATTTAACCTAAATCAGTTATGTCTGAAACTACATCCGTCCAGGTTTCTCTTAAACTGGTTTTGGCATTTTGAAAGTGGTTTTTGTGCACTGAACTTCTGTTGTGTTACAGATTTGAAACAGTTCACGTGTAATTTCTGTCCCTAGCCTACTTGTCAACTCATTATCATTCAAGTTAGTGGTGATGAAAAAAATGGCAGCTGAGAAAAGCAGAGAGAAAAGTGCTTGTGAGTGGGGACATTTGCTCATTTTCACACACCCAGTTAAAATGTTTTTCCCCAGGTTTCTGGATGGGGGCCTGAGCCAGATTTAGAAAGCTGGTGTTAAACCTTTTAATTTGAATCTGGCCCTTGTTACTGCTGTCCATTGACACCAGAAAGGTTATATCTACATTATGTAAAACACATATCGGTAAAAAAAGTTTGGTTGTCAGTAAAAAGTTTGCAGATTGTCAATTAAAAAATAAGTTTTTGGGTTGGTAACCCTAAAAGTGTACCACAGGAATTCTGCAGTAGCATAATACTTAAGTACCTTTATCTAAAAAGAGATAAACCAGTCCAGGTTTTATATACCTCTGCCAACAGGTAGACACAAAAGAAATAATAAAAACTTTTATGCAGTTCCCATCCTATTAGCTGGACAATTTTGAGTTCTTTTCCCGCCTCTAGCACAGAGAGAACCTGTTCTGATGCGCTGATGAACCAGAGCTCTTAGCCTGAGGTTGTTTGTCCTCAGGCTAACCAGAGTTCTTTGCCCTCAGCCTTGCTTTGAACCTTTTTCTTGGCACAAACAGTGAATTCGAAATGTGACAGTGACACAAATCAACTTAGCAGAAGTGCAATCATTAATCATAAGAGTTGCACTCTTCCTTTATAGACATAGATGCTCAAGGGGGCTACTTATCAGTACAGAACTTCTGTTTCTTAAGAAATATATTAAATAAACCTGGACCTGGTACAAATGAATTGAGGCACCCCATCAATAAACTTTTGTCATGGTGAAAATTGACCTTTGAATCCTACTTTGCATTGTGTTTCACAATCACTTGGGGTCCACAAGACCTTCCCTTTCTCTTCCAGATGGTTTAGCTTCTCCAGGAGCTTCTTGGGAAAGCCCTTGCTGAAGGCCTTTAAAAGAATCTAATCAAATGGTGAGTAACCAATGACACTACTGACAAGTTTAGAGATTTGAGAGATGCGGTTTTCCTTTGCAGTGCAATATCAGCAAGTTATTCAAGGATGAACTTTTCATCCTTGATGTGCCACCATTTTTTAAATCCAGCTCTAGACAAACAGGGTGATATTTTTCAAAGGCGCTGAACAGCTGCCCTTAACTATATTTGGATGTGTAGGCACTCAGAATCCCTGAATGTCCTCCCCCAAAAGGTTTGCATTTACTGTCCAATTTGGAGCCTACTCTGGAAAATCTGTTCCTTAGTATCCTCACCCACATTGAGAGCTACTTAATGTCCAGGGTGACAAAAACCATCATTCTGGACAGTGGTGGGAAAACAACCCAAATGGAAACAAAACTCTTTAGCTCCTCAAATAGCAGACTCAATAGAAGTTCAAAGTATTACTACATTAGATCTACATTTAATTTCTATGTGTATCAGTACCCAGCAACTTTCTCATAGCTATCTTGTGGCTTTTCTCTGTAGTGTCTGTGTTCACACAAATATGTTCTGCTTGACCTACTGAAGGTGTTTGCAGGACTGAGCCGTACAGAGCACTTTCCCCTCCCATTTCAATCCTGTAAAGGGATAGAGTTCCTGATAAATCTTCCATTTGACAAATTACAGTCTTATTTTTGGTGTCAACTTGAAATGGGTCCACGTTTTTGACAAAATATTTACTTCCTCTTAAACAGTTAATTGGTTGCTCTTGTTTTCAAATAAATCAAGGGGTATATAGTCCCTGTAGCTGCAATTGTCATGAGTTCAAGTTATTCATCTCCCAGAGGGTCAGAGCTTTCATCAGTATGCTGTTGGCACAAAGTAGTGGAGTGCTGCATATTCATCGTCCGAACTGAGCCACCAGCTACAGGGCCCTTAAAAAGTCCAGGTTATTTTGTTTTGAATGAGAGGAAACAAGCCCTTTCCAGTTCCTTGATAAGGGATTCTATCCAATACTGATGCTGTCTGCACTGAGGCACGTTTACTTGTAAAGTTTGCAGCACGAGAGGCTTTCCTTAAAGCTGTAAGCGTTTTATCCTGGCAGGCTCCTTAAGATTGTTGTGAGGAGTCTAGCCAGTTGGTGAGCTCTGTAATCTAAACCAGCTGTCCCCAGACTGAGGCCCCCATTTGCATTGTTTAACATACTTAGAAAATGAAGTGTTCATTTTTAACATTCCTCCTCCAATTGGTTTAATGCTGAATTACAGAAGAGAACTAAACAAAACCAGGTGCTTTCTCTGTATTCTCTCCAGTGTCTGAGGAGGTGCAGACCTCTCCCTGTCCTCTCCATTACTTGCTATTTCATTCTTTGGAATATAAATGACTGAAGAACTGAAGTGTTAGCAACAGGCTGACATTCAGAAACACTTTTCAGCTATTCATCAGTGCAGACTGTATTTTTTCCACATTCTCTTACAAATGCTGGACATGCAAGGATTAAAGAGGTAGGTACCGTGCATCAAACTCTTCTGCTTACTGAATGGAAACCTTATGAAAAATGTCTGTGGCTAGGATTGAGCATGCCAGTTCACTTGCTAAAATCATCTGTAAAAGCTCAGGATCTTAGTGGTAGAGGTAGAGAAGAAAGACCTGCATGTGTGTTAGAAGCGTTAGGCTGTCTCTAGCAATTTCCATCTTTATCTATGCTTATATTTTGAACTTCAAGAAATGCAGCATCTTGTAGGAGTGCTGAATTACTACAGTGAAGAATTTCCTGGCTAGAATCGCAGCAGCCGTTCTCTCCAGAGATGAGTCACGGCAATTGATTTAAAATGAATTATCTATTGCTACAGAAGTGAATTGATATGTTACACTATTTTGTGTGCTGGACAATCAATGTGAACAGCTGAGAACAATGTTGATGGGTTGTCTGTCTGTTAATCATTGTCAAGGGATGAAAGATCTGATAGTAAAGAGCAAATTGAAGTGGTGGTTATGAAGAGAACCCATCAGGAAAATCTGTGTTGTTCCATACCCTTCATGCAACTCAAATCTAAAGAACATTTCACTCCTGAAATGAAAGACTATGGAGGAATACAGAGTTGAATTTGTTGAATTTTACAGTTGTGGATATTGCCTGTGAGTTTTTCTGCACAGTAATCTAACATATAATCCTGCTTTAGGCACGTTTAATATTAAGCAATAAAATGTTTCATTTTCTTCCAGCACTCCTCTTGCTACATACAAAATGAATATGCCATGTACGCAGTGCTTGCTTGAAGAATGTGTTCTAGCCCTCCAAAGGCTTTAAGGGATCCATAAAAGAGGTGCAATCCTAAATGGATGACATCAATGCTTTGAATTAATTACATTTAACTCTAGGGCAAAATCTTCGTACAATTTGTATGTCTCTGTTGCTACACAATTTCCCAAACAAGCAGGGTCTGCCTCCACAACTCTGCGAACAACCATTTTAGGGTTTGTGTTTACTTTCAGAGCTTGTGCCTGTTTCTTCAGCTCAAGCATACTGGCTTTTGAGAATGTGCCTGTCACAGCGTGTGAGTAGTTTTGTCTGATGCATTTAATAGGTCTTGTTCCGCAGCTTGAGTTGCTCTGGGAATTGCAGACAGAGCTAAAAGGGAAAGTTGGCTACTCATTTGGATAACAGAACTTAGGCTATCTAAAATTTTCCTTGCTTCCCATGCTGGCTTTTGAAATGCATGCAGAGCTAGAGACATTCAGTAATAGTCTCCCGTATAAATGAGACATGGTGTTACAACTTACGGAAAATAAACTTTATGTAAGGAAGGAGGAGGACATTGAAATACAAATCCACAGAAGATAATATACATTTCTTCTTATTCTTTCCAGATTTAAATCTGGCCCTAGTAAATACCTGACACTGATTTATACAGGAAATTTATACAGTCAAAACATGTCTCCAGATCTGCAGACAAGGGGTCTACTCAAGCTACATCTTACACTAAGTAGCCAAGAGCCAGATTCTTTTGCTCACACTAAGCATTCACTTACTAAAATCAGTGGGGAGCTCTTCAGTTGGTATCAATGCCTGGTTTTACTGAAGACTCTGGCTTGCCACTTGGTGTCCTGGAGTAAGGTATCTAGTGGCAGAGCAAACTACTTCTTGATGTGGGTAAAGGGACTGAAGGTGACCCTTGTAAACCAATAGACCTTGACTGTACTGTTTCTGAGGCCAAAATGTTTGTTAGTGGTTAGAGCAGCTGGCTGGGATTCAGGACCTCCTGCATGTTACATCTGCTGTTCTGCCAATGACTTGCACTGTGAGACTATACACGGTGAAACTGGACATGTCTATGCTTCAGCTGACCCATCTGTGGAATGTGTACCATATGCTTTGAGTTCCTCAAATGAAAGGAGTCAGAGAGAGGTTAAGAAACATCAGTGAAGACTGTGTGCTTGTTCTTTGAAGAGATGGTTTATAGCATATCATGCAGGTCAGATTAGTCTATGACAGTGGTTCTCACTGCTTTTAGAACCAGAGAGCTTCCTAGCTTTTTCACTTTGACAACATCCCTGTTGAGAACCACAGTGGTGCTGCCTCAGTGCACTGCAGTGGTTCTCAACTGGATGTAACTGGTAGAGACCCTGGTAAAAGGGCCCCACATGCTTCATGTTCAGCCAGATGGAAAAGGGCTGCAGCATGTGTGGGCTCTCCTGCCTCAGGGTTTTCTGATAAGCCTAAAGCAGGCAGGCGAGTTGGCTTGTGCCACGGCTCTTTCCAGCCTAACTTCCCAACTTTTCTGCTGGAAACAGAAGTGTATTGGACTGCTCTACATGCCCCACACATCTCTGTTCTTGAGAAATGCCGTGCAAGGTTGGATTAGGAAAGGCTGCAGTACAAGTTGGCTTTCCTACCTGCCTTAGGCATAGCAAAATATCCTAGAGAGGCAGAAAAGCATGCACATGCCACAGGTGTCCTGGTCTGGCCATACCCAAGGTACACAGGGCACTTCTCCCTGGCTGCAGAAGCATTTGCAGTGCTTGTATCACAGCATCCCTGAGGGGGTCTCATGGCACCCCAGTTGAGAATCACTGGTATGTGGACATAGAGGGTCTGGTTTTGGTTCCATTCACATAAATCCAGAGTAAGAACAGTGACTTTGTGGAGGTTCAAATCTAGTCCATAGATTTTATGTTGCTACCATAGACCAAATTCATGCAGAGTCAGGCTCTGGGAATGCTCAAGAGTTACACTGGAGCTAAATGTGGCCTGCTAGATCAAATTATGTGCAATGAATAGGTGTATCAAAAAGTTTACAGCTTGTTTTCTATGTATATTACAGGGCATTGACTGTTTTCATGCTGGCCATCTGCCTTCCAAGCCCTGGAAAAGCACAGGTGAGAGGTGTATACCAAAATACATATACCGTCTTATTACAACATTTTGTAGCATGAGACTGAATTGAATGGCAGGTGAATAGGAAGTTCTGTGGTCTGGGGTTTCGATGAATAGGAAGTTATGCGGTCTAAGGGTTAGAGTGGCAGACACCAAGCTAGCAGGATCCTGGAGTCTAATGTGGGCTGAACTATTGACTCATCCTTGTCAACTCAGTGGGAAATTCATGTTGAATACCGGACCTCACAGAGAACCAGGCAGCAGCTCTATGAAAATAAATGAGCAAAAGCGCCCCAAAGGATTAGCGAGAGCATAGACCTGCAAAACAGGGCTCTCTTGTCTTGAATGCCTGCTAACTTGAAGAAGTGTTTTTTTATGTCTAGGAAAGTTACAGGATCCAGCCATAGGCCATTTACTTCTGGACTGAGAACCTAGTGATTTCATTCTTGTCTCCATTCTAACTTACACCCTCATCCAATTTTGTCCAATATACAAAACATTTCAGGATGATTAGAGTTGGAGAAGTCTAGGTCTTGAAATAGAAGAAGCATTAGTCCTTCATGTTCCTGGGCACTAAATTCAGACTAAATTAGGAGAGAGAGGATAAAAAAACTCAAAAGCATGTTAGATTTGGATTCCAAACTGATAATGGAGCAATGCTCAGTGTTCAGGGCTGTGTTTCTAAATACCTGTGCCAAATGGGTTTAAAATGTAGGGTTTATTTTTCCTGTTGGATTGAAAATCAACTGCACATGACTTATTGACCAATACTGTTGCCAACGTTAGACCTAGGCGGGAAATGCTTTTCTGTCCCTGGAGATTTCTCAAGATTTCAAAACCTTTTCCCAGCACAAACTGAGGAAAAAGTTGAAATGGCTGTGGCTTTTGTGACCAACAGAAAAAGAAAAAACTGGGTCAATCAAACAGTTGATTTTCATATTCAACCTTTTCTTTTTCTGATACTATAATTTACATCTCAAATGAAAACTCATTTCAAATGGGAAAAGATTCCTTTTTAATTTCAAAGATGTCAACACTTTTGAAGCCTTTTTGGTTTCTTTAAGCTGTAAACTTCTGAAAACTTAACATTTTCCTTGAACAGTTTTTGTTGCAATGAATCAACACTTTCTGATCAAAAGTATGTCAAAAAATTCCCGACCAGCTGTAGCCAACAGACAGAACAGCTACAAGATCTCAGGCACGCTGCTGTCAGCAGGTGAAAAGGTAAGAAGCAGAGTACGTCTGTTCTTGACAGCAACAGACAGAATAGACTCTCGTCAGAGCACTTCCTACCAGATGATACCATAACGTTCAAGTGCGTGCAGAGCAGAATTCCCTCCTGCAGTTCTGTATCTCTGAGTGACAGCCGTAAGAGCCATTGTGGGCAGACCGTGAGACAACCATTTAAATGCTCATTCATGTCTCTTCTATCACATCCTCTCTTTAGCCCTGCCAATGAAGCCATTTTCAGTATATTCAGTTTTACTCTCCCACTCTCATCTCTGATTTACTATTCTCCTAGGTATGCCTGAATTGACTTCCTTTCCTAGCTCATCAAGGCAGACCTTTCTGTACTATTGCTCTCTACTAACTCAAATACACTTATAAATATGCAGCGCACCGTATAAGTGATTTTATCATTGCTAAATCTGGTGTCATAGGTACTTCTGGTATCATTGCTGTCTCTGGTTCCTTCAGCACTTCCTGTTTTCTAGGCCTCCTTTTATTTCTTATTTCTTCAGTATGATCTATTGACAAGGAGGGTGAAATATACCTCTCTACTGGCTGATGTACTGCTACCCTGAAGGGGCCTGATCAAAGCCCAGTGGGGTTAATGAAAGTCTTTTAGTTGGCTTTGGTGGGCATTGGCTTAGGTCCTATTGGAGTTACTTTTCTTGCTGAAATGGTGAGTGTCTTTGCTGGGGTGCTGATTGCTCCAGGCTCAACCCCAGTGAGGTGATGGCAGAGTAGAACTTACACACTTGGAATAAATGTCTTTTAAGCAACAACATAAGAATGCAGCTGGGTACCAAGGGTGATTGCTGTGCACAGGGGCAGTGGTGACTTCCTGTTGCCACTGCTGCTATGATCACAATCAGATGGCTGCAGCAAGAACCCCCCCGCAAACCACCTCAGTGCCCAGGACAGTTGCCCCTCTCACCCTGCCCTAGCTTTACTGGTGGCCCCAAAGAACTTGTCAGCAGTAGGCCTTAAAGATGAAGTGTTAGCTGAAGGTCTGCACATGTAAAGCTGGTTGTGGTCCAAACTAGGCTTCAAATCCATCAGTTTAGCATGTGTTTACAAGTATATGGGCCTTGTCTACACTAACATCAGTCAGGGCCGGCCCAATTTTTCAAGGCCCCTTGCAAGGTATAGTTTTGGGGACCCCTGATCCATTGAGAAATCAAAATTGTGGTTAATTGCGGTATAAACTCACTGAAATAAAATAGTTGGGGAAGGGGTGCATGCACATGGGGCTGCAGTGCGGGGGGAACAGGATGGGGGCAGCAAGTGCTGGGGATGCCTGGGTTCCCACCCTGGGGCCAGGGTGAGGGCTGGGGCAAAAGCGGAGCCTGGAACTCCTCCTCCCTCAGCTGTGAAGAGGCTCCTTACTTGCGCTGAGCCCTTTAAACATGGCGCAGGTGGCAGGGGGCAAGTGGGGCACGGTCCCTTGCCTGCAGGGCCCCCTGCGGCTGCAAGTTCTACAGGATGAGATTGGCTGGCCCTGATGTCAGTAGTAAGAATAAGGTTAGATAGCAAATGCAGAACAGACGAGCATAGCTGAGACGTAACAGTGGAAGCGTGTAATTCATTGACAGACTATGTTGTGACTGCTAGCTTAAAGGATAACAGCCAGCTACTGCTGGCAACTGATAGAATTTTCTCAGGAGCTACGGTCCATGCAATAGCACTGAAGGACCCAGGTTTAAACCCTGCTGCTGCCCATGTGAGGGTCGTTACATTACATAACTCCCTTGTGGAAGAGTCTCCCTTTACTTTTGTGTACTGTACAGAACACATTGCACTAAACAAACTAATGAACAGCAATCCAGATGACCATGTAATTTTTTTGTTGCCATCACATTGCACAATCACTGAGTCTCCTTTCTTTTCTTGTTTTAGCAGCAATGCACTAATGGGTTTGACCTGGACCGTGCCTCTGGGCAATGCTTAGGTAGGATCTTGACTAAATCAATTAATTTAAACTGGAATTCAGACATCCTGGCTTTTATTCAATTAACAATTTGCTGCTGTCAGTGTATTTTGGCTGAAGCAAAATGCTCTAATTTTCTGGTAAATCCACATGCGTGTGTGTGTGTTTGTGTGTGTGTGTATTATGCACAAGTCTTTGGAAACCATTTGTTTGCATCATTCCTTCAATATAAAAATATCATTGTTCAAGGCATTAATTGACTGTAGTGCTTTTCCTATTGCTGCAATGAGATGAATGGAGGGGCCCAGCCCAGTTGCCAGAGGATAGGGGATCATTATCTTTGTAAAAACCTACTAATTTGTCTTTGCTGGCAGCATCTACTGACAAACCTACAAACAGGGGAGTCCCATTGCCCTTGAGTGGTCTCTCTAGGTCAGAATTAAAGTTTAGTTTGGGGAGAACAGGGAGAAGCTTGCACTTTACCCAGATAGCACAAACAGGACTTCAATCAAGGCAGCATCTACTGCATGCATGGAAGTCACTCAAGCAATAAGAAAAAAGTAGCAACACAGTGATATTGCTGCCCTCCTCCCACCCTCCAGTATTTCTACACTCTGGGCCAAGTAAATGCTGAGATCCTGCTAATCTATTCATATCTTTTAAGCTTAATTCAATGAAAAAACAAAAATCCCAATCAGAACAAAAAAAGATCTGAACCAAATCCCAAGGCTTGAACATCCCAAATTTTGTGTGTCAGAGGGAGCTTTGGAGTTCCAAATCAGGATCCAAGTTTCACAGCTGGGCAAACCAAACCACTAGTGTTTGAAATCCAAATCCCAGTGCTGTGTCTTGGACAGATCTGTTAGCAGGAATAGGCTTTAGCATGCTGTTGCCATGTATAATCAGTGTTTAAATTGAATGTCTATAGAAAAGGAAAGCTGTTTCCCCCCATTGAAAAATCAGGAATAGAACAAGTGGAACACAAACTACACTGAAAATATGCACTGTTTCCTGTTATGTTATGAACTGATTTCAAAGTGAAATGCCACAAAAGCAGAAGTAGGTTTTTTCTAGCAAAACCTGTTTCACATTTTCAGTAAAATCCTGGCTAAAGAGTATCAGATGTATTGTTCTGTGGGAATGGCACTTTAAGAAACTGCTGATATGACTCTCATCTGTTACTAACTCTTTCCAGATATTGATGAATGTCGAACTATTCCTGAGGCATGTAGAGGAGATATGATGTGTGTCAACCAGAATGGTGGCTATTTATGTATACCCCGAACAAATCCAGTGTATCGATCACCATATATGAATCCTTATTCAAACATGTACCCACGACCCCCTGCACCAGTCCCAGCTCCAAACTACCCAACTGCTACAAGACCTTTGTGTCGGTTTGGTTACCAGTTGGATGAAAGCAACCAATGCATTGGTAAGTAGTACAACTCTCTATATATTCACCTGAATTAAATGTAGCAGGGATGAAAATTGCCTCTGACTTTCTGCCTGACACAAGGTAATGCCAGATCCAAGCAAAACAAATATTTTGTGTTTTAACTAGCATTTTTTCAGAATGATGTTTGTTAGGCTGTTGTATGGTCTTTGTTCAGTACAAACACTGGTATTTTCTTAGTGTGCGTATTTTCGTGCATATTTTCAGTAGAGTGAGTGGTTTCCTAGTGTTTTAAAGTACGAGGAAATTCTACCACTGAATCAATGTATAACCATCACCCAGTTCCATACTTCAGCTGTCTCAACTGTAAAAGGAGTATAATAATTAAGACTGGTTGAAAAATGTATGTTGCAATTCTTTTTAGATGGAAAATCGGGCATTTAACAGAAAAAAGTCACAAAATGCTTCTGATTTCCACAACTCATTTTGATTTTATATGGAAAAACTAAATGACTCAGACCTGATATGGTTCTATTTGGATATCCTGTTGCAGTACATTCTGGGAGTCACAGATCATTCATCTCTGTTCTTGTTTCTAGTCTTATTGGCTAGGCTTCCTGGCCAGGCTCCATCTCCTCTTTAGCACTGACTCTTTTCTCCCATAGAGAACATGGTGCATCACAGTTGTTTATTCAGGCACCTAGACTATTAAGGAGAATATGCTGAAGGTAGGGCTAAGATTCAGAGAGAACTTGAAAAATTGGAGGATTGGACCGGAAGAAGCAAAAGAGGCAAAAGAAATCTCACGAGGTTTGATAAAGACAAGTGTAAAGTCCTGCATTTAGGATGGAACAATCCCATACGCTGGTACATGCTGGGGACTGACTGGCTAAGCACCGACTCTGCAGAAAATGACCTGGGGGTTACAGTGGAGAAAAGGTGAATATGAGCCAACATTGTGCCCTTGTTGCCAAGAAAACTAACAACATGTTGGGCTGCATTAGTAGGAGTGTTGCCAGCATTTTGAGGGAACTGATTATTCTCATATATTCAGCACTGGTGAGGCCACATCTGGAGTACTGTGTCCAGTTTTGGGCCCCCCCATTGCAGAAAGGATGTGGACAAGTAGGAGAAAGTCCAGCTGAAGGCAACAGAGATGGTTAGAGGGCTGGGGTACGTGACTTATGAGGAAAGGCTGAAGGAACTGGACTTATTTAGTCTGGAGAAGAGAAGACTGAGGCAGTATTTAATAGCAACTTTCAGCTACCTGAAGGGTAGATACAGAGAGGATGGAGCTAGAGATTGCTCTGTGATGGCAGATGACAGAACAAGGAGCAATGGCCTCAACCATGGGAAGTTTAGGTTAGATATGAGGAAAAACTTTCTCATGAGGGTAGTGAAGCCCTGGAATAGGCTATGCAGAGAGGTTGTGGAATCTCTGTCCTTGGAGGTTTTTAAGACCTGGCTCAACAAAGTCTTGGCTGGGATGATATAGCTGGGATGGTCCTGCTTGTAGCAGGGGTTGGACTAGATGACTTTCTGAGGTCCCTTTGAACCCTAATTTTCTATAATTCTATGAATGGAAGAAAGAGGCACCCAAAGAGGCATTCCCCTAAGGCACTGGCAGCCTTTCTGAATCAAAGTATTTCAGTTTTCAGCTGTAAAATTTCTAGTTTGGGCCAAATTTTTTCCATCATCAAATTTTTGCTAGAATAAAACACTTTTTCCAGCAGCATTATTAATAATGTATGTTATGAAAAATAATTAGTTAATTTTTGCAGTGTTTAAATCTTCAGAAGATAAGTATTTCAAGTTAATTGTAATTGATAAAACTGAACAGTCCTTCTGATCTTAGTGAATTCACTCATATCAGTGGGTATATACATGGACTTGGAGACTTTAAGGCATGTTTTGTATTTTTCTAATTTTGCTGTAGATGGGTCAGTATATGAAAGAGCTGAATGAAAAAGAAATATTAAAGACAGGGTCCGCTCTTAGATATTGGTCTCTTCTTTGCAATGGGGCTCATGAATCTCACAGTACACATGGATTCCTGCATGGGCCTTTCGCTAAGCTGATGAAAACATGCTTCTTTTAGTCAATACTATTTGTTCTCTTACAGCTGTGCAAGGTCTTGAATGCAGCTATTAATTGCTAAGGGAGATTGTGTTCGATGTTACCATTAACCCCAAAGGTTAATGCTAGGAAAGGGAGTGGTATATAAGAAACACTTATGAGTTGGTAGCAGATTCTGATAGATAAGAGACAAGGTTTAAGCACCCGACCAAAGCCGCTGGGTTTTCAGTGGGATTGGATTTTAGTTCTTAAAACTGTGTGCTATTGAGTAACACCTCCCACAGATGTAAACTGTTTTTTTTTTCAATATTTGTCCTGAGATGGGAAATGCAGGTGCCTTAACAGACAGCATGAAAGGCTGCCGTGTTTGCTGTAGGTCCTGCTAAAGACCTCTGACATAACTGATCCAAGGCCTGGCCTTATATTTCCTGTAAATTCAGAACTCTGATGGCAGCTTCTGGGGTCAAGTTCAGCCCTGTGCTGGGGTACAAAGCAAAGTTTATGCATTTCTGGAGCCCTGAAAATAGAAATGATGGTTAGGTCCCAGTTGGGCATCTGAGCAGGAATGCAGTACCAGTTGTGTCCCTGGTCCATCCTCTCATAAGTACAGGTAATCTGCAGTGTTATAATGGCTTTGTCCAGCCTTCTGTGTCAATCTTCCAATCCTTTTGAAAACAGTTCCAGTCTTTTATGAGGACTTTTTCAAAAACTTTTGCTACTGGTCTAACTGTTTCCACAGAAGTTCCAGGACTTTTTGGCTATTGACTTGGGTGGCTGCAGTGGTACAGTAATGTCAAATACTTCGAAGAACTCCCAGCTGCTTAATGCAGCATGAATTACCACAGATTAAGAATTTCTATGATGCACTTTAATAAAATTTGCTTTGAATCCTAGTGGAAACTATTTCTAAACAACAAGCTTTCCCCACAGGGCTTGCAGCCCCAATTGGAAATAGTGATAGCAAGAACCACAAAGAGAAACTTGCCTAGAGGTGGCTATAAAACCAAAGCAAAAGTGACCAGCCTGGTTTTTCTGTTGTCTGAGCTGAGAGCAATGCAAAGGACAGTCTGCTACATTTTGGCACCTGGCTGGCTAACCAAGCTTCCACTGTCCTGGACTCTCTTGGGAATCTGCGCCCCAGGGGTTCACATAACATTTCCCGCATGGGATCAGATTTATTCAAACATAGCAAAATAACATCTAACCACTTACTTTACCTTTCTTGCCCTTTCAGGCCTTGTCTTTTCTGACCCAGGGTCACAGGAGTATGCCTACAGGCTCCTTTCCCTTCTCACCTCTCCATAGTCCTAGGACAATCCCCCTGATGGCCGCAGCCACTCCCTTGCAGATCTCTTGCACTGTATGAAAAGCAGCCCCGCATTTAGGCACATCCACTTTCTGGGTTGTTTCCCTTTGCTTGTGATGGGAAGTTTAGCCCAGCAAGGAAAGCGTTAATCTTCCCCTGCCACATGCAGAGGTAAACCAGGTGAACAAAAACAGATGAAATTTTTCAGTGGGTTTTGGCCTTTAAACTCGAGTTATTAGCATCCTACGGAAGAGTGTTTATTTTCTAGAAAGACAAGAGGGCCGTTTGCTGCCCTGTGCCTTGTTAGAGGCATTTACCCATTGCTGCCAGCATTCCTGGATTTTGTAAAACTCCAGCTGCTGAAATCATCAGATCACTAGCAACATGTAGGGGGTGTACATAGACCCCCTGAGACTGGCAGTGCACCCCCTGTGAAAAGTGCCGCTGATGCTGCTGGTGGCACCTGTGGGCAGTCGCTGCTTGCCACTGCTCACTGCCCCAACCTCACTGCCACACTGCCAGTGGTGTTTGTGGGCAGTTTCTGGCATTTGTGGGTGGTTGCCAACCAGCTGTCAGCGCTCACCACCTCCCCACACTGCCGAAACCTCTGTGGCCATCTGCGGTAGCTCCCTGCTCGGCCTGCCCCCACTATTGACACCACCGTGGCTGCCTGCATTAGCTTCCAGCTCGCTACCACCATGCCCCTGCTGCCGACACTGCCGCCGCTGTGTGCGGGTGGTCACTGTGCCCCCCCAGCCTTTACATTTCCTGCTTAGGGGCCTGACAGGAGTATTTTTAACCCCTTAAGTTTGGCAAATGCAATGCTTTCTACACTCGTGAACAGTGTGTGTGTGTGTGTGTGTGTGTGCGCGCGCGCTCAAGTGTGTGCGTGCATGCATGAACTGCTACTTACTCAGCAGAGATTGGAATGAGCAGCACACACCATGCATGTGTCTCACAGTGCAGGACAGAAGAGGCAAGCCCCAGGGCTGTACTCATTATTGTCCCTTTCAACTTGTTCAGTTTCTAACTTGTTTTTCCTCTTGAGATATAGCCTGTGTAACCATAATAATGACCCTTTTGTTAGAGGAACTTTGTCCAGACACCATTGGCAAGACCAGACTGGAACGAAGGCCACGTTCTTGTATTATACATTCATAAGCTGAGAGTTCTTTCCAATTTCCCTTCACTCCACCCCACCATTTCCTGGTTTACAGTGATTTTTAAAACATGCCTAGAGTACAGAGCATGCTGAGCACCATGGAAAGAGTGGCAGAGGGTGGACTTTGGCCTTTATTTTTGATCCCATTAACACATACAAGGTAGGAGGAGGACAAAGGGGCCCAAAGTGAAGAAATAATTATTAATCAAGGAAAGCAAGCATAAGCCAGAGAGAAGAGGAGGGGAGTGAATATTAGAACTGGGAAGAAAGCAAAAGACAAAGGGGCTAAGAATAATGAAAAAGGAACAAAAGAAGAGGCCAGAGAAAGAAGAGGAGATGATTGTAGGGTTGGTGCTTAAATAGAAGCAGCAGGTATAGGGACAGGGAAAGGACACGAGGAAAGGTGCTATTTGGCCTGGGGGGTAGGGTTGTTGCTCAAGCCCTTTCTGCAACATGACACTTTTCTCCTATGTCTCAGGGATCGCCAAGACCTTATTTCCGAAATCCTATGTCTGTGACATCATGAAGCAACACCACCTACTTCCACATGGCATGGAAGGGTTTTGGCTCATAACTGTTTGTAGTACATCAGCATCTAGGAAGTGCATTCAAGACTAGGTCTGCACTGGGATAATCATTGTCTGTCAGTAGGAGGTGGTCCATGACCTAAAGAGCAGGGACAGTCCAAATAAGCAAGGCAGGTGAGAGGGTACCTTAAGGCTCAGAGGTGAAGTCCCTTGTCCAAAGTTGCATAGTCAGGTGAAGTGCCCTATGCTATAGGTTGTGCTGCTGCCCTAATAATGCCTTTTCTGGGGAGGAAAATGGAAATAAGGAAAGGGAAAAAGTAATATAGAAAGAGTCCCACATGGTAAGGGGTGATGTAGTGGCAAAAGAAGGACAACCAAGTCCTGATACTGCCTGCCTGAGCAAGGGCAGCACGATTTTTGCCAAGTGCTGCTTTCACATTCTCTTGGCCTTTGAAAGTGTGTGCAGTAAGTAGTAGTTAACTATGTTAGTGTGAAGTCAGGCAGAAGGCAGGGTAGAGATGCACCCTATACAGACTGACTGAATCAGAGATGCCCAAGGTTTTCTGAGGAAGAGCTCACTTCATCAGATGCTATGAAAGGTCCTTGTGGGGGAGAGCTATGCCCTTTCTCCCAAAGGTTCCTTTCGTATCACCTGATGAAGCTCATGAAAGCTTCTGCCTCTCTGATTCAGTTAGTCCAAGGCTGTCCAACTTCTGGGTTGCCAGAGGCCACACCCCACAGGCTGTCATAGTGAGAGCCACAGGTCACTCCTGCATGGCCCTTTCCCCATCCTCCCAGTTGCATCACACGTAGGGGTGTGGGTAGGTGGGTGAGCAGAACCACTCACTGCGCAACACATGGGAACATGCCCCCACACTGCACCACACACCTAGGCAGGCACCCTCCCCAACAATTACTGCACAGCACGTGCACACAGGCAGCCTCCCTGTCCCATGTGTGCAACCTACACCTCCACTCCACTGTGCACCCCCTGCTCACTGGCTACAGGCTCCCCCCCAACCCCTCCCCCATGTCGTGGACTACCATGTCATGGACTCCTCCAGTACTGCACCCTGCACTGTGCCACCTCCTCATATAGGCACAGAAAGCAGAAGCTGGAGGGGAAGCCGGGAGGGCCCTCCCCGCCCTGCTCTGTTGCTACAGGCAAAGCAATAGCGAAAGCACCAGCCCCTGGGCTACAAATTAACCCTTTACAGGCTGCCAATTGTAAGGCCCTGGGTTAGTCTTCAAGGTACCCTGCCTTCAGTGTGGCCTGTGTTTAAGACTCTGGGCTGGGTTCTGGGAGATCAGGTTTTGATTTCCCAGTTCTGGCACAGACCCTCGTTGTGAGTTTGGGCCTTGGTCTCCATCTGTGGAGTGTGGCTAATAATAACTCCCTGCGCTGTATTAAGGGAAACATTATTAAGCTATGTCAGGTGCTCAGACGCTATGAGGATATATAGGCAGCCTAAGGTAAAAAGAGGAAGAAAAGGTTGTGGTTTTATAGCCCTGCAATAGAACCATCCCAAGTCAGACTTGGTGTGGAGATTGTGCTTAGTCATTTAGTGCATCATGTTGGAAAGAAATGGCCATGAATTTTGGCATACATTTTCTGTATGAAGTGAAGAGAGGGAAATTTGCAGTGATTTGATAATCAGTTCCCCAGCTTATGGGGAAAAGGTCAGGTGGAGAAACTCCCTGGGGAGCTTATTTGACATTCTTCATTTTGCATGTTTCTGGTCATTAAAAGTAGACTAATCAGTGTGTGTGTGGTGGGGGGGAGGGAGGGAGAGTTGGGGGAATTTCCATTAAAATGCCCCTTCCACTGGGGCAGATCCTTTCATGACATAAAGGGCCAAATGGATACAAGAGGCAACACTTTGGGGCCCTTGTACACATGATGAAATTGCCCCTTTTAGTGGTTTAATTGCCTTTTTTAGCAATTTAATTGAATAACAGTGTACACGTGCTGCAGCATATTGTAATTAAATTTTGTAACATCATACACCTGTGACAGTATTTTGATTTAGCTGAATTTTTTATGTAGCAAAGTAAAACATATCAGATGTATTTTAGTTTTCTATGCAACAAATTACAGC
>JAGPOW010000304.1:27879797-27898807 GCA_030014935.1 Caiman crocodilus
ATGAATATAGAAGATATATGAGAAGGGGCACCACATTGTTTCTTCTCAGGTCACCTAGTTATGCTTGCACTGTGAAGTCAGCATCAGTATTTTGTGTGTTACCTATTGTGAATAAGCCTCAGCTTAGCACACCTTTTAGATTTTACTGTAGTCTTTTAACATACTTAAGGGGATTGCTTACTTGGAGTGTTTATAAACTTTGCAGGGAGGACTTTCACCAGTTGTCCTGGGAAAAGTATGACAGCATTTGTGGTCTGGGCTTTAATGGGCTGGAGGTTGTGATAAACTCTTAACCATTGTTTAAATGTTGCTCATACCCGCTCTGACTCAATCTCTTGCCTCAGCATTCCCTAACCGAGTTTTAGTCAATTAAGTTTAAATAAGCCTCCTATACCGGAACTGGGGAATGTATGGCCCGAGATGCCTATTCAACTTTTTTCTGCTTAGTTCTGGTTAGATGAGGGATGTGTATGTGGTGGTGGGAAACAGAAAAAGTCCTTTGTAAGTCCAGCAAGCTGGGTACCAGGGCTCCCTTAAGGACACAGAGCTGGCAGGTAACAACCTCCTGCAGCTGGGGAGTGAGCGGCCAGTGGGCTGAGCAGCCCTTGAGCTGTGGGGGGGCCTGGTGCTTCCCTATGCAGTGCTAGCAGCAATCCCCAGATGACACCCACCTGCTAGAAGCCTGCTCTGGTGGTCCTGGGGGCACCACCACCATGAAGGGAAGGACTGGAGCCCCCACAGCCCAGGGCCCACTGGCAGCTCACTCTGGCTGCTGGAGATGTGGGCAGGGTCAAGGAGAAAAAAGACAAGGCCCCTCACCAGTTTGGTTTTTTTTTTCTCAGCAGAGCCTGCCTGCATCAGCCACTGCTGGGTCACACTGGCCCTGAGCTGCAGGGGTCCTGGTCCTTCCCTCCATGGTGATGGCACCATCCAGGACTGCTCATGTGGGCTGCCAGTGGGCAAGTGCCGCCGGCGTGTGTTGCTGCCATGGAAGGAAAGACTGGATTCCCTGCAGCTCTGGGCCCATCAGAGCTCACCCCCTGGCCACAGGAGAGGTGGGGAGGCTCCAGGAGAAAAAAATAAAGGATTAGGCTCCTCATCACTTTTTTTTCTTTTCTTTGGTGGAGCCTGCCTGTGGCATAGGGGTGGGGGGGGTGAGCTGACAGGGGCTGTCACTGTTCTGTCACAGTGACAGAAATCCCTATATTGAAATGGTGGGCTTTTAATTGATACAATTAAAAACCCATCAACTAGAAACCCACTGTTTCAATTTAGGGTGAACTAAATCCCCAGCACGTGTACAAGTGACTTTGCATTTGTCTGTGCTTGCGTAACTTGAGCCTCCTGCAGTGAGGACTGCTTGGCACTTCTGCTCCCCTTAAGCCTTGTGTGGGAGGAGCATGGCCCAGTGGTTAAAACAGAGAGGACTGCTCCATTTGTGTGTGAAGCTTGTACTACTTAACAGAGAAAGGAGTAACACTGAACCAAGAAACATAACAGGGATCCAAGAAAGTTCATGTTATTAAGAAAACTGGTATTTCTGTGCACTGGAATAAAAAAAGAACAGCCTCCTAGGGCCTGGTGTGATTAACAGTAAGCCAGACTATATCATCCTGCATTTCAGGGCCTTTCAAGCACCACTAACTAACTGTCGCTCTGTATGTTGATGTGGGAAGAAAAAAAAAAATACAATAAACTCAACTGCAGTGGAACCACAAGTAACTTCAGTGTAACTACAGCCATACTTGGCAACTGAGGGCCAAATCCTGCTGTTGTGAGGAGTGGGTGGGTGTGCACCGTTCCTCCTGGCTTCGGTGGGAATTTCAGGATCTTGGGACAGAATTTGGCCCAGTCAATTGATCTGATCTTAGGAAACAAAGCCACTGTCCATCCCAAATGCGGAGCAGATGTGGTGCCGAGTTCAAGGGTGTTAGAGTTTTGGAGCCCTGTCCTCCTCCTGCAGGAGATGAGCAATTCCCACTACAAATGGTGAGAGTTGTTCCTGCCTGTAACAGGACGGTATCCTAGGGGTGGCTGTGATCCCCTCCAATGCCTCGTTATCGTGCCACGCTACCTCAAGGAATCTCGTCTGCCTAGGTCCTTAGCCTAACACAGCTACAACCCAAACCCCTACAAGCTGCCTAAAGGGCACTCTCAATTTTCACCCTCCACATCTTTGATGTAATGTATATTAGGGAGGCTGCCTTTCTAACTTCTTGGACGCGGTTTTCCTGCCTTACCCAGGCCCCGTTCTGTAGTGGGTGTTTCGGTGCACCCCAGCCTTATAGGCTATGCGTGGCTCCAACCAATCTTGTACCATGCCCTAAGCCTCACAGATGTAACGGACATTGTTCGGTCTCACTCTCCGCCTCCTGGGCACTTGGGCTGTCCGCAGCCTCGTCTCACACTGCCCCCTCTCTGGGACTTCTCAAAAATCGCTGCCCACCCCCCCTGGGGCTGGGGTCCCCATGCTACCATGAAGCCTCCTCCAACCCCTAATAGCCTCATTCAAACCTCCAGTCAAAACAGCAAATGAACACAAGCCCCTGTGTTATAATCTAAACCCTAGCCGCCTGGCCATAATGTTATTCCAGCCACCCCCAGGGTGCTCCATCCTTCTTCAACCTCTGGGCTGTACCTGCAGTCAGACCTCTCCCTTCTGCTTACTCTGGGAGAGCCCCTTCTCTCCTGGCAACTGGCAAAGGACTCCCAGCCTGGCCTTAGCCCTGGGGTTTAAATGGGAGCCAGGCCCTGCCCCTTCTGGTCAGCTGACCACTGGCAGGTGTGGGTCACTAGCACCCTCTGGTTGCCCTAGCAACTGGCACCTGGGTAGTTACTCTGGCTCTACAAGTAGCAGGCACCTTAGTGCCCTTCTACACTGCCTTTTAGTAGAGGGATTGAACTTGTGGCACTCAGCTGGGCACAGAGAGAGAGGATCACTCCACAAAGATCTGTTCCCTATTGAAAATGTCTGCAGTTTGGTACTGTTCAGATTAGGGTGTAGGTTCCATGCCAGGTCTGAGCTGCTTGGTACGATAGCTGGAGTCCCTCCTGTTGCTGGGAGCTCCTGTCAGTAGAGGTGACTAAACTCTTTTCAGTTCCTGGGTGGGGATCTGGCTCAACCCAGCTTGCTGCGTCTGCTGAGGCACAGGACAAAGAAACACAGGGCATACCTCTGCTGTCTGTGTGATGATCCTGGAAAACTTGCATGGAGGAAGCATGTTCCTGAAGGTAGAGGTGGACATAGTCAGCACTGTGCTAATGGTGACCACATAACCTTGGCATGTACAGAATAGGAGTGAGAAAATAAGGCTTGTTTCTTGGCAGGGGTCTTAGGATCACCATGGAGGTGGCACAGCTGTAACCCACAGTGGAGAACAGACACCCAGTTGGATGGATCATTGTCATGCCACAGTATAGAGAAAAGGCATCCTGCTTGCAGGCCTCTCTGGTGCAGTTCTTATGCACACAGGAGCAAAGTGGATGTATACATGGCTGTGTATATAAGGATCCTGTCGCTCCCATCATTGCATCCCCACCATTGCAAGCCCTCAGTCACACTGGAATTCATTTTGTTTCACTGTTCATCACTCTCTGGCATCACCATCCTAGCACCTAAGTTCACAGGAGCCCAAGGGGCCCGTGTCCCCTCCCTTGCAAGCTGCAGAGTAGAACTTCCTCACAGTACAGAGGAGAGAAGGGAGAGAAGGCTGTCTGATAAGTTGGCCTCCACACCTGCCATAGCCTAAGCTGAGCCTGGTCAGTGAAGCTTCACTGACTACACTGAAACTGTCAGCAAGAACTAACCAGTGGGGTTCAACTTGATTGAGTTCAAGAAGCAGCATCCATGGTGTCCCAGTCTACTATGTCCTTTCCCATAGCAGATGACAGGCTGGATACTGCATCAGCCAGTGCAGGATTTTGAGCCTTTCTGCTAATCTTGCCTTGATTCTGTATACCCATTGCTACTTAGAAATGAATATATGGGACTTCAGGGTAGCTGTGTCTTTATTGTATCATTTTTCTCTCACTTCCAGGGATTTCAGTGGTGCCAGATCAATTCAAGTCAGTAAGTGCTGATTAGCTCTCTTGCTCTGGAGCAGATTGAATGAGCAGCACTGTGGCATAGCTCTTAAAGAAGTCATGCTGGTCAACCGGCCAGTTACAGCATTTTTCTGGAGTTATTAGATGATGATGGGAGATCTATGGACTTGACTGAATCTCTCTTCTCCAGTGCATCAAGTGTGGGGCTTGAATTTCTCTCCATTCTTTAACAGGATATATTTTGACTCTGGCCAGCAATCCATGCATAACGTTCCATTGAGAGCCTGAGGAATGCCAGGGTGTATGAATAATTCCCTCTCTACCTTCCTGCAGCATAACATGTGCATGCTCACAGGCAATTCCTCACCTGTAAAGCTTATTTATTATCGTTTAGTATCAATACCTCACTCGGGTTTGTGTAGGACTGAATGTATGTTTGCAGCATCTGTAGTGCCTAGGGATGGCAGTGTTCTCAACGACATAAGTCATCATTGTTCTTGGCTCCTGCATTATATTTCTTGGGTCAGCTTTGTTTCTCTTCATGTGGTTCCAGATTGAAATTGGCCACAGTTATATGTCACAATCAAGATGTTTGGCCAAAATATATAGAAAATATGAATTGGCTCTTTTGCAAATGTAAATCTTCCAGATTGGCCACACACTTTGACAGACTCTATAGGCAGAGGTAATGTCCTGGCTTTGCTCTCATGTCTTGTCCCTAGGACAAGGAAGCCATGATGGAGCTGCCATGAAGAAATAAGGGTTGCCTTATGGTGTGTGGAGTTTAATATGCTCTGACCTTTTCATCTGCCAGCTGACTGGTTTCCCACTTTATTACTGAAATGAGATGAGAGAATTTTTAAAGAAAACAAATCTGTTAGAAGATGAATGGTAGCTGTACAGCACCAGTTTGTTCTGTGGAGACACATTAGTATTTCAGCTGTAGGCTGAAAAATGCCTCCCATTAGGAACTATGGGGCAAACTCAAAAGTTCCTACTCAGTCTCTATTACAGTAGACTTTTCATTGATTCAGTTCCTCCCAGCTATGATATATGGTTGCAAGCATCCTTTTATGTAAGGAAGCAGGGGGTGGGGGGAAGAAGGAGAAGGTGTAGTGGAGGATGATGGTCTAGTAGTCAAGCTATTGGTTCAGGACCTGGGAGAGCTGTTCAAGTCTGCTTTTCCACAGACTTCCTATGTGACCCTGAAGAATTCAACTAGACCAGCCATTCTCAAACTATGGGTCATGACCCCAAATGGGGTTGCAACATCAGTGGATGGGGTTGCAGGGGTGAGGGTCTATGGATTGGGCATGAGGGGCCATGCTTAGGAAATGGTGTCATAAATGCGGTTATGTGGAGGAAAAGTTTGCAAAACACTGAACTAGACCAAGAGTTTTTAGCAGTGGTTTTAGCAACCTTGGTTTCTGGGCGTGCAACTTGAAATACCTAAAAAGTGCCAGACTTTCAGCAAGCAAGAGCTCATCACTTTATGAAAATCCAACCTTTTAAATATGTCTTATTTTGGGCACCCAAAATCACTAATTACTTCTGAAAATATTGACCTTCACCTCTCTGTGCCTCATTCCCCATCAAAAGTAAGAATACCATCACTTTCCTTACTTACAGGGTGTTGTCACAATATATAGATACATTAAAGGTTGGGAGAAACAGCTACCATGGTAATGAGAGTGATGCAAAGGGAAGCAGATAGTATAACATAAAATGGGAAAAATCCTTTCTTGCTATAACTTCACTGAAGCTAATGGTATATAAAAGATGAATTAGGTAAACCATTTGATACATGCTTACAAAGTCTTACTTGAAACATAGTTCAACTTTGCTTGAACTATGTTTAAGCTAAGTTCTGCCATGGGGCTCAAAAACTGGCTGAATTGTCGTAGATGAAAGGTAATGATAAATGGCAATGACCTCAGTTGAGGGAGGTAGCTAGTGCAGTGTGACCAACAACTTGTTATTGTTCAGCCTCTAGGGAGACAAGATATAGCCTATCTATGATCAGGACTTCTTTTGCAAGCTTAGACACAGAATTAAGATACAGGTACAATTCCCTTATTTATCACCATCTGATGAGAAAAGAGACAAGAGATAAATCTACAGCCTGCCCATTATTGTTGCACCCCAAAAGCATCTGAACAAACATGTATTCTAAAGGCCATCTAGCTACTGTACAAATTAATGCACCATAATACAGATTCTCACCAGCTGGAGGGGGATATGCAGGGGCAGATAAAGAAGGGGTGCAATGGCATAGCTGCACCTCACCTTTCTGACCATGTTGCAGGAGCAGCAGCTGGGAACTTTAACTCCGAAGACGGTAAGCTTTCCCTGCTCCCTTCCCCTCCATGCTCAAAAGAACATCCTCTCCCTCCCCCTCCCATCCCTTTCCCTCTCATTCCCCACTTGTCAGCCTGCTGCTGCCACTGTCCCCACTGTCCTGGAACTGACAGGAGCTCCTGCCCACTCCTGCTAAGTTGTGCAGGGGCTGGGCACAGCTTGGGGCCATAGCAGTAGCAGTGGTAGCTTTCCCCTCACTGCCTGCTCCCCCAGGTGTTCCTTGCCAGCCCAGGAGCAGGCATGAGGAGGGGGAACATGCCCACCCACCATTGCAGCTGCTGCCATGGTCCCAGGTGAGCACAGCCCCCAAGCAACCTAGATGAAATGGGATAGGAGCAACCCTCACCCCCAAAATGGTGTGGACACCAGCACGACAAGAAGGGTGGGGGAGAATGGGAGGGAAGAGGCAGGCCTCTGAGCACAGAGGAAGGAAGGGGGTTCATTCTTACCTTCTTTTGGATTTAAGTCACTGGCTACTGTTCCTGCAGTTCAGTTTGCCTGCCCTGTGGGGTGAGGGGAGAAGGCCAAGAGTGGAGGTGTAAAATCCTGGATCAGTTTTGGGGGTGGCAGTGGTTCAGAAGGTAGTGCACAGATTGGCAGCAGGTCTTCTTGAATTTGTAGAGTTGCCTTCCTTTTTCCTTCCAGCCTATACCCATAGATGGCTTATTTTCTGTTGGTGAGGAACCCTTATCTCTTTCCATTTGCCATCATGCAATGATGTTCGACACTGTCCTCTTTCTTCTTTAACCTTAGTTTATGGTCTTTGCTGACAAGAGTGTTTTGTCCTTACAATTTATCTAAGAATGAGGGTAGGCCTAGGATTCAGGCAGACCTAGACAAATTGGAGGATTGGATCAAAAGAAATTTCAAGAAGTTCAATAAGGACATGTGCAAAGTCCTGCAATCAGGACAGAACAATCCCATGTACTGGTACAGGATGGGAACTGACTGGATAAGCTGCAGTTCTGCAGAAAAGGTCCTGGAAGTTACAGTGGACAATAAACTGAATATCAACCAACAGTGTGCCCTTGTTGCCGTATACTGGGCTACATTAGTAGGAGTGGTGTCAGCAGATTGAGGGAAGTGATTATTCCCCTCTATTTAGCATTGGTGAGGCTACATCTGTACTATATCCAATGTTGAGCCCCCCACTATAAAAAGGAAGTGGACAAACTGAACAGAGTCCAGCAGATGGAAATAAAAATGCTTAGGGGACAGGGAACATGACTTATGAGGAGAGCCTGAGGAAACTGGGCCTATTTAGTTTGGAGAAAAGAAGACCAAGGTGGGATTTAATAGCAGCCTTCAACTATCTGAAGAGTGGTCCCAAAGAGGATGGAGCTAGATTGTTCTCAGTGGTGGCAGATGACAGAACAAGAAGCAATGGTCTGAAGTTGCAGCAAGGTTAGATATGAGGGGAAATATTCTTATTAGGTGGGGAGTAAAACACTGGAACAGGCTATGCAGAGAGGTTGTGAAATCTCCATCCTTGGAGGTTTTTAAGACCTGGTAGATAAAGCCTTTGCTGGCATGATCTAGTTGGGGATGGTCCTGCTTTGAGCAAGGGGTTGGAGTGGATGACAGCCTGAGGTCCCTTCCAATCTGAATTTTCTGTTCTAGCAAAACAGCATCTAATCATTACTGTAAGCTAACGTGACAGTATAGTATATTTTGGTCATCTAATTTAAGGTCTTGTGCTTTGTTTAATTGGATCCACTTACAGGTGTAGCTAGACATATTCATGGCTTCATTTACTTTGCTGATCAAACTGCTTGTCACATCTGCAAAGGTTTATTCTACATTCACTCAGAAACAGGCCTTGGGAATTTCTGCTTAGCCATATTTCTGCAGCTTGACTTAGGCTCCTTGACAATGGCCAAGGCTGGCAACAAGTGATTACACATTTCCACCGTACCACATTCAGTCAACAAAACCATACTATCTACATATGATTCAAATCATCTCATCAAAAGATAAAACATCAAGTTATTACAGCTGTTACTTCTAATTACTATTAGTGTTTTTCAAAAGGTAATTATTTGCAGCTGGCCTGGTCCAATGCTAGTGGCTTTGACCAACAGACTTTCTTCTATCTTTCCATGCTACTGCTTGTAGCTAAAATGGAAGCTTAAGCAGCTACTGTCATAATTCAGGTGTGAGCTGGCTCAACGTCTGCACTTGTCATTGTGATCCATGGCCACTGACCATGTTTGAGGCCTATAGCAGCAGCCATCACTGAGTCTGATCTTCCTAAAAATTTCACTTCCAGCCAAGAGAGGGGTTAATAGTAATGTTGGTTGTGAATTCTTCTGTTAAACATTTTTTCCTTTGGTCCTAAAATGTCAGTTTGGCTAATCTGAACACTTCCACAGTTTTGTCAAAATTGATGTTTCTTTCTCAGATTCAGCTTGGGATATCAGCAGGAATGGGGGAAGTAAGAGCTTTCCCTCAGTAATCTGGTGGTTAAGGAATATAGCAGGGATGAGTCAGGGTATTTATGATGGAGACTTGAACCTGGGTCTCCAGTTGCCTGAGTCCAGCTTTAACTGCTGGACTATTGACTGTTTCAGTACCGACAGAGCTGGCCTTAGGGAAAATGGTGCTCTGGGTGAACCTGCATTTTGGTGCCCCCACCCCTGTATTTTGGTGCCTCTTCATCCTGAATTTTGGCACCCACCCCCCAACACAGCACTGGCACTGCTCACGCTGCTGCTGCTGTTCAAGAGCAAGGTGGGTGGACTGGAGCAGGTGCCACCCTACTCACATGTGCCTGGCCTGGCTCCTCTGGAGCAGTAGCTGGAGGTGGGGGCAGGGCTGGGCTAGGCACTGCTCCTCCTGCCTGGGGATCAGCTGGAGAAGGGCAGGGCAGGGCAGGGGGAGAGTGCTGCTGTGAACATGGGCTGCTCGTGTGTGTGTGTGTGTGTGTGTGTGTGTGTGTGTGTGTGTGTGTGTGTGTGTGTGTGTGTGTGTGTTTGGTGCTTCCCTGACCGCGATGCCCTGGACAGTCACCTACATTGCCCACTTCTCAGGCCACCTCTGGGTACAGATCACAATCAAGTTTTTTCACACACACAAAAGAAATCCCAAGTTGTTTCTCTTCTGTTCCAATGAAGAACAAAAACCAAGTTTCAAAACCTTGACTTTTTTGTGTGTGTGAGAAATGGAATTTTTGTTTGCCTGCCAGTCCTAGTAAACAATACATTAGCTACAGGCCCAACATGATGCCTGTTAAAGTCAAAGGAAGGCATTCCATTGGCCTTGAATAAAACCACATACATTTGCAGATGACACTAAATAGGAAGATTGTGCAAAAGCAATGAAGATGGGAGAAAATTGCAGCGGCCTAGAAAAGTTAGAATTATGGGCAGGAGATTAACAAAATGGAAAATCATTCTAGCCAAATGCAATGGATACGTGGAGAGGATGGAAATGTGGCTATTTAATGAAGGGAAGACAATGGAAAGCAGTAATGCCAAGAGGGACTTAAAAATGGGGTTAGGAGTAGTGCTGTTTATGGTCAACTGTGATGTTTGCCCTTAATTAGCCCAAGCCAAGTGACCTGCCCCTACATGTCTGCACTGTCTCTGCTGCAACCACACATGAGACACAGCAGGAGATACAAGTAAAGGGCAGCCTGATTCCTTAAAAAAAAATCCTTCCAGGAATCAGTCTGCCTACTGTTTCTCTTCTTGGATCTGTTTATGGGCACAGAAGGCAGGAAGTAGGGAAGGATCCTGGTAGACATCCTGTGCCAGGACCCGGAGCACTCACATTAGGACTAAACATGCTGAAGGAAGGGAGAAGCTTAGCCTCAGGTCCTATTCAGGAATTTCCAAGGACAGCTGGAACTGTGCCCAAGGACTGAGTAAAAGGATTTTTGATGCAAATGACTAGTGAGTTAGGGCTAAAGGATGGACTTTGGAGCAGCACTAGGTAGCAACACAGATGCATCTCAGTGGGTGCATCTACATATGCATTTACTATGGCCCAAGTTTACTCTGGTGTAAAATACTCCAGAATAAGCATTTTTGGGCAGGCATCTACACATGCAGGGATTGGGTAGCAGATTTGAACCAAGTTTGCACCAGGTTTCCTGCAGTCCTGCAATGGGCCCCTGCTGCCACCAGAGGAAGCTCCAGGCTCCCCCAGGTGCTAGGCCAGCCATCACTGAGTCTGATCTTCCTAAAAATTTCACTTCCAGTCAAGAGAGGGGTTAATAGTAATGTTGGTTGTGAATTCTTCTGTTAAACATTTTTAACAGGGGCTGGCAGGGAGCACTGGGCTGGAAGATAGTTGTCTCCTGGCCCTGGGGGCTGCCTGCTGCCAGGTTGGGGATAATGTCCCCATACCATGGCAGCAAGCAGCTCCTGGCCCTGGTTCCCTCATTAGAGGCAGGAGACTTGAAAAAAGCTGCAGGGGAGGGACAGGTCCCAGTCCCATGTCTTGATCTGCTGCTGCGGCAGCAAACTAGCTGCTAGCTGCGCCGTTGGCGGTTTGGGGAAGGGGGCTGGGACTAGCTTAACCCTACAGCTCTTTCCAAGCCTGTGCCTCAATCACTCAATCAGGGCATGGGGCTGAGACCTGCCTGTGACCAGAACAGTTACCAGCTCCTACTCTGTACACCAGGTGAGGGTTGGGTAGCTTGTTGCCCACTCCACTCCATAAATGCAGAGCTGGGTGGGGAACTGGCTGGGGAGCTTGTTCCCTTCCCAGTTCTGTGAGTGCACCGCTGGGAGGAAACAGGCTGGGGTGCTTGTGCAGCTGGCTGGGGTACAGGCTCCTCAGACCCTGCCAGCAGGGAGCTCCCAGTAGTAGCACTGGTACTGCAGGGCCACTGCAGGGAGATAAGCATCTCCTAGCAGTGGCCCTGCAGTCCCAGAGCTGCTGCTGGGAAGTGAGGGTCTCCCAACCCTCTGCTTCCCACTCGCAATGGCAGAGTGGGAGCTGGGTGATAAGGATCTCCCAGCCTCCACTCCCTGATTGTGGTCTCAGAGCAGGTGGCTTGGAGCTCCCTGCTGCTGGGGCAGGGGGCATAATCCCTACCAGGGCTCCTGTGATAGAGCCTGCCCTGGCAACAGGCAGCTTCTGCGAGCAGGGAGCTATCTCCCACCTCTGGTAGATGACTGATTGGGAGCAGATTTTGCTTCCGGTCAGGCATCTACATGAGTGCTATGGTGCCATTACTAATCTCTAGTAAATTTGCTACTTGCATTTGTAGGTAGCAAATTTACTCAGGATTAGGGCGGTTTACTGTGTAGTAACCATGTGCATGTGTAGATGGATATGCTTACTTCACAGTAAACTATGCTAATACATTTATAAAAACCTGACAATGAGAGTAAGAACAGTTGTGTACTCATACTCCAGTGCAATTTAGACCAGTATACAAAGCTGATCTGTAAAGGGCAGACAGGTAGCTGTCCCAAAGTAGCTATATGCTGTAGGCCAGTGGTTCCCAACCTCGGGGTGTGACACAAATCAGGGACATGGGGGTCCTCCTCTTGCTCCACCCCTCCCACCTGTGGGGCTCTCCTGGTGCAGGGTCCACACAGCTCTTGCTGCCACTGCCCCCTATGATCCCAGCCCAGCCTGGGTACTGCTGGTGCTGCTGGGCATGAGTGAGTTGGTGGTGAGCGCAGGGCGGATGTCGTGACCCAGATTTAGGGTTGCAGCAAAAAAAGGTTGGGAGCCACTGCTGTAGGCAGAGGAACTAAGTTAATGACATTTACCCACTGGTGGAGTTTTACACCTGATTATTTCAGTTGAAATTCTTCAGTAGGTCTGGTGAAGTTATTCCAGTTTAGGGGTTTGCATCATCTGTCTCCTGTTATTTTGCACTGATTTAAAGCTGGTTTATATCAGTGTAACCATGTTGTCTATCTGTATTATGGGATCTTTAGCTTGTGGAATAGTCTTCCATGAAACTTATGTGAGATTCACTAACTGAGCCTCATAAAAGACAGCTCTGTGCAGGTAGAGTGGTAGTTTACTTGATGGAATGTGTCCTTCCAAAGGTAATAGCAATATTATCTTTTTTTAAGTGACTTCTGATTTACACAGAGTGAGAGGAAAAAATAAGGCCTTCATTTTCCACAGATCAAAAAATACCAGCAAACATTTCATAGAGAGCCTTTCTCAGAAGACACAGTTGGAGCAGGGACAGCTGTAACTAACAAGTTCCAAGAAGAAAGGCACTGGAAATGGAAAGAATTGATTGAAGGAATAGATATGACATACACTAGCAAGAAAGCATGGTTAACCATTCACAAGCTGAATAAGGACCTAAAGAAAGTACAGCAACACTACAACATCACAGCTCACCAACTTCTGCTCAACAGTAAAGCTTCAATACAAGGTGAACAAGCTTTGAACAAACAACCTAAAGTACAGATTAGATGTCAAACTGATCTGGAGGAAAATGTCATACACAATGGATGAACATGATGCTAGAATAAGGCAGACAAGGTTCTTCAGGTAAATCTGATATTTTTTATTAGACTAACTCAAATAGTTGGAAAAATTCTTCTTCTTAAATAGTTGGAAAAATTCTTAGCCAGCTTTTGGGTACAAACACCCTTTGTCAGACTGAGGAAGCATCTGCATTGTGCTCTGGAATGGAATAAATCACCTGAATAACAGCAAAGCAGCTGGGCTCAATGACATATGCACAGAACTGATCAAACACTTTGGTCTCACAACCAAGTTATAGGTATTATACCTCTTTAACTATTGCTCATCAATCCTTAAAATACCTAACTTATGGGGATAGGCCCATGTAATAGCTCTATTAAAGCCAGGGAAGGGTGCCTCTGGCCCAGAGAACTTTAGGTCAGTGTCATTTCTGTGCCATCTTTGTAAGCTTTATGAATGTCTTATTCTCAATTACCTTTCACCTCATATTGAACAACATTTAATACCAGAACAAGCCAGATCTAGACCAGGCAAGTCCTGCACTAGCCAAATACTAAAGATCACCCAGCATATAGACTTCATAGATTTTTAGGGTCAGAAGGTACCTCAGTAGATTGAGTCTGACCTCCTGCCCTGGGCAGGAAAGAGCGCTGGGGTCAGATGACCCCAGCCAGGAGCTTGTCCAGTCTCCTCTTAAAGATCTCCAGGGTAGGGGAGAGCACCACCTCCCTTGGAAGCCCATTCCAGATTCTGGTAACCCTTACCATAAAGAAGTTCTAATGTCCAATCTAAACCTGCTCTCTGTCAGTTTGTGACTCTTGTTTCTAGTTACCCCAATGGGCATCTTGGTAAACATAGTATCTCCTATTCCTTGCTGCCACCCCCGTGCACGTGATGAATTTGTAGATGGTCACAACATCACCTCTCAGTCTTCTCTTGTGGAGGCTGAAGAGATCCAGGTCCCTCAATCTTTCCTTGTGGAACCATACTTGCAGGCCCCTAACAATACAAGTGGCCCTCCTCTGGACCCTCTCAAGGCCATTCACATCTTTTTTGAAGTGTGGTTCCCCAAAACTGGATGCAGTACTCTGGCTGCAGCCTGACCAATGCTGCATACAGGGGAAGTATCACCTCCTTAGACCTATTCATGGTAAACCTGCTAATGAATGATAAAGTGCAATTAGCTTTACTTATCACTTCATCACATTGATGACTCATGTTCATCTTGGACTCTACTATGACTCCAAGATCCCTTTTTGCCACTGTGCTACTTAGAAAGTCATCTCCCAATCTGTATGTGTGTTGGTGATTCTTTCTTCCCAGGTGCAGCACTTTGCATATATCTTTGTTAAACTATATCCTATTTTGTTTTGTGCACTTTTCCAATCTGTCCAAATCCACCTGAATTCATTCCCTTCCCAATAATGTGTTTATTTGGCCCCATAATTTAGTGTTGTCTGCAAATTTGGACAGAGTGCTCCCAAAGCCCTCATCCAAGTCACTGATGAAGATATTGAACAGCATTGGTCCAAAGACTGAACCTTGGGCCCACATCTTTCCGGGTCAATACCGACCCATCCATCACCATTCTCTGGGTGTGTCCCATAAACCAATTCACCACCCACTTGACCATGTAATAATCTACATAACAGCCGCTTAGTTTATTTATAAGAATGGCATGATACACCATGTCGAAGGCCCTTTTAAAATCCAAGTAAATGACATCTACCTTGACTCCTGAATCTAAGAATTTTGTGACCTGGTCATAAAAAGAACTAATGTTAGCCAGGCAGGATCTACCTGCTATTAATCCATGCTGGTTGCCCTTCAGCATTATTTTTCTTGCTGGACTCCCACAAATGTGATTTTTAATAATTTTTTCAAAGGTTTTCCCAAGGATAGAGGTGAGACTAACTGGGCTAATCCATATAGGAGATGGATTTGAGAAAAGGATGATAACAGGTGCTGTGTTTGTAGACTTATCAGCAGCATATGACACAGTCAATTACCAAAACCTGCTTGCCGCCATCTACAACATGTTGCACGACTACTACCTAGTGCAGCTCATCTGATCTCTTTTGGAGAATAAATGTTTTTACAGAGAACTGTGTGAGAAATGGAGCTGCCAAAGATGACAATGAAAAAGCCTTCTGCAAGGTAGCTTGCCTAGTACTGATCATTTCTAACATATATAACAATAATCATCCCATACAGAATAATACAAAAAACTTCATATATGTTGATGATCTATGCATCACATCATAAGAAAAGGACTTTGCCATGGTTGAGAGCAGACTGACATGCACACTGATCAACCTCTCTGATTACTACAATAAGAACCAGTTTCATGACTGTGGTGAGCCAGTACGGAGGGTGCTTCTGCACTGAACCACCCACCTCACTGTGCATGACCATCTACCAAGCTCTGAGTGCCTCCCTGGGGGTGCCTCACATCTGGCCAACCCCCTTCCTGGAGCACACCCGGAAGCCTGGGGTCACCGCTGCCACCACCCAGGGGTCTGGGCTGTTTCCAGGCCCTGTGAGCCTGGGGTACACAGGTAGTGTAGGAATACTCTTGTAGTCCTTAAGGGTGCTTGACCCACTGCAAGAACTGGGGGTGCTTCCTTTAGCCTGAAGCACAAAAAGTAGCTTCCTTTGGTCATCTGAGCCAAGGGACTAAAAAAAGCATGTCTGAACCCTCTCCCAATGAGTCCACCATGGTTGGTACAGTGGAGACCTTTATTGGTTACAGAGAATAGGCTTGGGGAAGGGTATAGGATAAAGATGTATCACAGAATAACTTTAGAGCAAACAGCATGGCTAGGTGGCCTTTGAACACGCATCTACTTTACAGCGAATTATAGCTCTAGATAAGTTTCCAGTAAGTTACTCACAAGTATTATCCAGAGGCTGATTGCGCTTTTCTCTGGAGACTGGCAGTTCATGGTGTCTCCATGAGTTTCAAGAGAGATCCCCATCTCTGTCTGGTCAGTTACTCACATGTTCCCCATTATGGCTCTCCTCCTTCCAGGAGGAAAGGGCTCTTAAATAAACTTTTCTGACCACACCTTCCAGGTCCAATCGGGGCAGGTGTCTTTTAAGGATAATCAACCAATTTAAAAAGCATCACCAGTCAACTCAGAGATCGACATCTCTTGAGCCACTTCCCCTCTGCCATGAGGTCACTGCTTAGGACAATAGAGAGCTCCCCCCTCTTGACAGTCAAGTAGGCAAAACTGATTGCTTAGCAACTGGAGTGATAGATACATGAGATTGAGGGAGGGGGACACAGATTAGCCCCATGGTGAGGAGGAGGCTAGAATACGATTTCATCACAATGCCAACCCAACAAAGATTCAAGTCAGAACTTTTCACCTATGCCATAGAGAAGCCAAGTGGAATTTAAATATTATCTGGGATGGAATCCAGCAGACTAATCACCCAAACCCTATGTACTTGTAGGTTACATTGGACCAAACACTTACCTTCAAACACATCTAGAGAAGACAAAAAGGAAAGTCAGTGCTCACAACAACATACTTTGAAAGTTGGTTACCTCAAAAAAGGAGGCAAACTCAACTACATTATGAAGCATTGCTATTGCCTTGTGTTACTCCACTGCATGCATGTCCAGTATGGGAACAATCAGTTCATGCCAAGAAAATAGACCCAGTTCTAAACGACTGCTGCCATGAAATAACAGGATGGCTAAACCTAAAGCCAAAGTCAAAGGATAGCCTGTACCTACTGGTTGACATTGTGCCATCTGACATCAGAATAAGGGAAGCAAACCAAAAATAAAAGTCACGGCAGATCTCAGACGTCAATTCTATGGTCATAAGAAATAACAAAACTGTTTAAAATGTGAAAGAGTTTTGTGACCAGCGTTGTGCCATTGGACACAACAGATGACAGGGTGCGACTGAGGTAATGAAATAAAAGATTATGTGCAATTAGGTGCTCTGAAATGGACCTGGAATCCCAGGAAGACTGGAGCAGATCTAGATTGGCTAACATGGTGATGCCTGAAACACCTGCACGTGCAAACTGGAAGATCAGAAAAAAACACAATCAAATAGGGCTACTTTAATGACACAAATGTGCAGACTGTGGAGCACATCTCATTTTCTGACTCCTCAGTGAGACCTGTGTGAAGGAGGACATCACTGCAGCAACAGAAAAAGCCACCGCTTGCGCATGATTCTGGAAAAATATCTAGTTTATGAGAAGGACACGAGAAGAAGAAGAAATCTTAGACCTGGAGCTTAAAGAGAAAGAGGGTCCAGCTCTTGTCTGAGTCATCAGCATTGTGACGTATTAGGATGGTTCCAGACTGACCTGAGGGAAGTTTGAGGGGACAGCTGTTTTGTTTGCTGCAGCTTGAACCCCTTCTCTTTGCACTGACAGGAGCTCTTTTGCTATGCATAACTTGGCAGCTCCTTCTGCGCCGTAGTGTTGTTCCAAACTGGCTGCTGGGAAAGAAGGAAACAGCTTGGGAATTAATGAGACACAACGTCTCTCTGCCTCCAGAGGCTAGGAGCATCTCCATCAAGTTCTTGCCATTCCGAAAGTCCTGAGGGTTTTCTTTTGAATGTATCTGTTTAAAGAAAATTTGGTAGGAGTAAAACACCCATTGAGACAAAACATCTCATGTTTAGGGGGACCATGAAGTAAGAATTGGGAGGCAAAGAAAGAGAGAATCAGTCTGTCTGTGTGTCTGTCTACCTGTCTATATATCTATCTATAGATATATCTGTCTCATTCTCACACCCTTATTAAAATGAGCTACACACTCAATATACAGACAGTTCTCATTTACTCAGGAAGATTTAGAACCTCTTGGCTGGCAGCACTTCCTGGCAGACTGCGAGCAAGAATTCCAAGCAAATGTAGCTCAGTAACTTAAACCCTGTAAGTGCCAAATGTGAGTTTAAACCAGCTATGTGAGCTGGGATTATAGGTATTTTCCAGTGATCACCACTGTAGACAAATAAATAGGTGGTGTGCTGCGTATAAAGGGGAATGTTGCCCATCGTGGATAGCTCTTCACAATTAACAGTAATGAGGACACAGATGTCTGAGCCTGGAAGCCAGTATTTCAGAAAATAATGCTTGAGGATTCTTTCCTCTGCTGGCTTTTGTCCACTACCAGTTCTTTGCTTACAAAGGAAGCAGAAGGCCACAGCATTTGTACAATAATCATCCTGGTTTTGTGGAGGTTTTAATATTGATCTCAAGTACATTAGCACATGAACAAATGCAAATTCAAATGAAATGTGAAAAGCAATGTTCTCCCCTGATAAGCACCCCAACTCCCACAAGGCAAAGCTTCACAAACTTCTAGCCAAGCAGGTTTAGGCAACCCTTGCTTTAAAGTCCATCAAGACACTTTCTAAAGCATCTGGCAGGTGTTGCTGCAGTAGGGGGAGATGCAGGCTCCCCCCTTCCCAAAGAAAGTGCACAGCTCCTGTGAAGTTTCCACTGCCCATGGCCTGGAGAGTTTGTAGCTGAGTGTGAGGCTCAAGAAGTCAATAATGTGAGCATTTTGTCACCCAGAACTGATTGGCTCTGCAGACCATTTGAAATACAGCCTCTTAAGGTGTGGCTACACCCTTCTGCACTCTGCTAGGGAATGCTGCAGTAAAGCATGACACATCTGCGTAACACACATGCTATTCCTAGCAATGAGTGTCAGGTAGCCACCTTAGACTGCTCAAGGTGTAAATCTCTTTCTGCATGTCGTGTCTAGATGGGGTGTAGACATGACCTGAGTCAGTGTCGCAAAGCACTAAGGTGTCCTGCTCCTAGAGGGCAGAAACTGCCAGAGGAAAAGCTCTGGCAGTGCATAGGGAGCCCTGGCAGGGAATAGGAGCCCATCTGTGGGTAGCCAGGGCAACTGGAAGGAGCAAATGACCCACACCTGCCGGTGGTCAGCTGCTTGTAGGAGGCAGAGGCTGGCTCTTATAAAGCCCAGGGCTGAGGCTAGGCTGGCAATTTCCTGTCAGCAGCCAGAGAGGCAGGAGTTCCCTCAGTCATGATGTGAGAAGTAGTGAGACCTGCAGACACTGCTTAAGTAGAGTTATGGATGGCAGCTCTAGGGCATATGTGCAACGTGGTTTAGGCAGGTGGCTTTAAGTTAAGATGTAGCCAAGAGGCTTGTGTTTGTTTTGTGGTTGTTTATTGCACCAGTGGTTTGG
>JAGPOW010000304.1:27900751-27919715 GCA_030014935.1 Caiman crocodilus
ACAGCTCCCCATCTTTTTAACGAGGATGGGGTGAGAGACCGTGTCAAATGCCTTCCTGAAGTCCAAAAAGACTACGTCAACAGGGACCCCCGCATCCATCAGTGCTAAGCCAGTTCCCAGGAAGGAGCCAGTATAATCCTGGAGGTCCCATATGTTGTATGAACATATCACTGGGAATCTTGATTTCTCCCAGACATTAAAGAATTCTTCGTTGTATCTGTGAATGTAGCTTTAGCATCCTGGTTGAATTTTCAGAGTTGGTAATTAAATTCCGTTCACCTCAGATTTCTGTTTCATATTCATTCCTTCACTTCCCAACCTAAGTGAATATGTAGTATTCCTACACAATATTTATGAAAGTTTCCATTTTACTCCAGATGTGGCTTCAGTTTAGGCAGCAGTGTCTTTCGCTGACATAAAAATGTAGTTTCCATTACTTAAAAGGGGATTTTTGCGTGCACCTGTTTTCAGCGCTACCTTAATTCCTCTTCAACTGCTAACTTGGGCTGGTTTCTTCTAATATAATGGTTCTTCTTAAAAAATATGTCTGTTCTCCTCTTCACTCTTCACAGTTATTGTGTCTATTCACAGGCTGAAACCTCTTTGGTTTGCCAAAACACTTGGAAAAGAAACTCTTAATGACTCAGTTAAAATGTACGGTCAAGAAGTTCACTCATTAGAGGAAATGTAAACTGACCACCAGTTGGCTAAATCAGCTGGCTGGACTGTTTGTGCTAGTGATTCCTCCAACCTCCCTGGAGAACAAGAGCAATAATTGCAAATATGATGTTTTTTGGTTTTTGTGGGTTTCTTTTAGTTCTTTCATGCTCTGTCCACTGATGGAAAACTCTGATAGAATTCAACAGAGAAGATATTAATAGGATTCTATGGAATTGTAAAAGGGTTTAAACTTATCCCTTTAAAATCCTTTATTTTTAATAGAAAATTTCCTTTCCATAAGTTATTTTAAAACCATTCTGTTGATTTGGATCATAAGGGTCTAGCTAAGCATTATAGAAAGTTAACTCTTAAATTATATAGGCTTTTTTATATGTTTTGGGTTTTTTTCTTGCCTAAGTCTATGTTTCTGTTTTACATCAGACACCGGTGAGATCCTATAGGCACCATTTTGCTAGAAGTATGTCTCAGACACTGAAATTAATATTTTGGTTGTCTGTGATTTCAGGTTCTGTGACTGTAATAGAGACTGTCACTTAATAGCAGCCAGGAGTATCCTGCTGAAGTACTCATCTGGTTCCCACCACCTTACTACTCATTAGGCTATCTAGGAGCTCTGTGGTGATGTTATAGGACATTTATAGAAATGTATGTCATGAAATTAAACATTCTGTTTATTCAGCTGAAAAATACATCTGTTGGTAATTAAGTGATAAATAAAGGGATGGAATCAACAGCCACGCCACTTAATGGTGCTGCCTAACTTATATGTTTTGTAATACTAAATATTTGTAAACTCATCTGTGCTCAATTCTCATAGTCCCTGTTGTTCTGCCATATTCTGTCTACCTGGTATTTTGTAGGTAAATAACTTAACTTGGATTGTCCAAAACACTTGAACTAAAGGAGAATATTAGTAGCAATCCATATGCCATGAAAACCAGATATTCTGATTCCAAAACATACAGACTTATGGTATCAAGGAACTCTAGGCCACCCCTAATTTGGATGAGTTCTTTCTTGATATAAGACTAGGAGCAATGACCTCAAGTTGCAGTAGAGAAAATTTACTTTGGAGATTAGGAGGAACTTTCTGACTATGAGGATGGTCAACCTTTGGAATAGGCTGGATCAAGAAGTTGTGAAATCTCCTTCCCTGGAGGTTTTCAAGAGCAGGTTGGACAGACACTTGTCTGAAATCATTTAGTAAGGGTTGCTCCTGTCATTAGCAGGGGGCTGGACTAAAGTTGTGGGGTCCCTTCCAGCCCTACTTTCCTATGATCCTAAAAGGACTCAAATCAGGAATTTAAATCTCATTTCTGGCACCAGGGTAAAAATCTGTGACTATGCAAAAGTGCACATTCGTAACAGCTCTGGGGCAAGGATTCACTGGGCACATTGACACATGTATTAATGCACTGTTCCTAAAGTTCATTAGATGTAGTACCTCCAGGGCTAGGGACAGACATTCAGAAAGCCTGAGCCTGAATTGATTCAGTCTTTGCAGGTTAGTCTAATCTGGCTAGGCTGAACTGGTTTGTAGCTAGACATTCTCTCTGGACTGAGGAAATTCAGGCACAAGCCTGTGGTGGCTCAGGCTAGAATCTGGGGGGTGCTAGAGCAGCCCTGCGTTCCAGAGGGCTGAATTGACTGGGGGCATGGCCAGGACCCAGCAGGACCTCCGATTAGGAAGGTCTGCCTGTGCCATCTCAGGCTATTCCCTGTTGGCTGCTCAAGGGGTGGGAGGGTTGCCAGACACTAGCCTCCTGCTAGCACTCAGAGGCAGGGGTGTATGTGCAGTGCATGCATCTGTTGATGATACAGAGCTTTTCAATCTCTCTCTCCCTGCTTCTTTATATTGTCTGCAGCAAACAGATAGGCAAGCAAGCCAGCAGGGAGCTGATAACAGTGTTTATCACCTCATCAGCAAAATAATAGCATCTTTCCATTAATTTAAACTCTTCTTAAACAGTTTACCAACTGACCTGTTGATTAGCTCCAAATGCCCTAAGCATTCACTGTTCTGTCTGCCTGTCCCAGTGATATTGAAGACATACACACAGACACCTCTCAGCATTAACTAGCATACCACATGCCTAGGGTACACGGGGCTGTGGGAGATAGGATGGAGGGAGCGGGGTGGATTTCTGCTTGAGCAGCAAGGCGAGGGGTAAGGCAGGGGGAAGCCAGGCAGATCCTGCTGTAGCTGCAGTCTCCGCTGGAGCTTTGGCCAGGGAGCAGAGGGGAGGAGCCAGCCCTGCTGTGGAGCAGAGAGCCCAGCCCAGAGAGCATGCCAGAATACTAGGAGAGTCTGGTTTACCATAAACCTGCAAAGGGTCTGGGACAGACATTGCATAAACCCTTTTTACCCAAATCAGTGAAGGTCTGATGCTACATTCAACCAGGTTTATCTCAAATCAGTTTCAGCCATTTTCAGACTGGTTTATGTGCACTGAACATATGTTTTGTTATAGGTTTAAACCAGTTTCTGACTACTTAAACCGATTTATGTGTAATGTGTGTCCCTAGCCCCGGTGCCTGTAGACATGCTGCGAGGCTGCTTTTACATGCTGTAATTACAGTGCATTGGAGCAGACTTGATTAATCAAGTCTGCTGTAGTGTGGTAATTACCATGCTCCAGGAGCATCATGTGTCTCGTGTATCAGCATCCCCGTGTTTCAAAATGGTGGTGGGGGCACTTGAACTAAAGCTCATTTGATGAGCTATTTAGTTCAAGTGCCCCCACTGTCATTTTGAAGTGCCGGGATGCTGATACATGAGACATTGTGGCACTTTAATTAGAGCGGTTCTCAGAGCACATGTAAAAATGCCCCACCGGGCCAGCCCACAATTTTTGGGGCCCCCTGCAAGATATAGTTTTGGGGCCCCCTGATGTGAAGAAGTCGGCAATAATGTCAGCAGTGGGGGGTAGGGGCAGTGGTGAGTGGCCAAAGAAGCCAGAGACAGCAGGGGTGGGGGTGTCAAGTGGCTGGATGTGAAGCTGGTAGCAGTGGTGGGGCGGGTGGTGAGCGTCCAGATTCAGGGAGCCCCTTGGCTGTGGGCCAGCCCTGGTGCCCCACCCTTACAGCATGTGTTAACGTGCCCTCCAATGTGAGGTACTAAATAAATGGCCATTAGGCTGTCCTAATGTGCAATAGTGAAAGCACCCACTATTTTAGTGATGCTTAATATGCAATAGCCTATTTTAATGCGCATTAGCTTATTTGCATGTTTTTTACACAAGCTTTAATGTACAGTAAAGTGGGATACTTCACATTAAAGCACATGTGTAAATGCACCTATTGTGCAGTTGTGTACTGTTCAGCCTTGATCTTGGTTGGGGCCTGCAGGTAGTGTTGTAATATAATCACAATGGCAGAACTAGAAGTAAGCTCCAAATGCATAGCTGTTTACCAGCTAAACTGGTACCTGCCATCATCATAATTTCTACAGTGCTGAAAAGAGGGTCTCCATTAAATGAAAGCAGTATAGAATTCCTGACACACAATTAAGCAGTTTCTAATAATAGCCAGAAGAAGAACGGCTACATAAGCCTGATTTATAATAATCAAAATACATCCTCAGTTTGGTTGTCTCTATATAGAGATGTTTTAGTCCCAGAAATCAACCAATTTACTATAAATCTGGTGAAATGCCAATATAAAATGAACTCAACAGTCAATAGCCAGTCCTCAGACACTGAAGTATGCAATTAAACAGGTGTTTAGGGAATTAGTCTTCAACAGTTTCCAATCTCAGCTGGGTTGGCTGTCCTTGGAAACCAGTACTGACCCCACACAGCAGCAGTTTGAAGTTGGCTGTAGTCCGCTCTTTAGAAATGTGGCAGTGTTATTCTCCAGTTTCTTATCACATGCAATTATCTTGAGGAAAAAAACCTGCTGAGAAAACATGTGAGTTCACTGTGTAAAAATCTACTACTGAGGAAATTTTCTCAGTGTCCAAAAAAGGAATGGTAGAGAAGTTGCAGAATGGAGCTTGGATCCAAATAATCTTGTACCCATGTCACAGAGTTCACATGTTTGGTTCTGAACTCCTATAAAAATGAAAAGACATTTGATCTATTTATTATTTTTTAAATGACCCTCCCAGTGTTATAAACTACTAAAACAAGTTTATTATTTGGGGAGATAGAAAACAATGGTGGGAACCTGCAGTCTCTTAATTAGTTGCAAAAACATTGGAATAGTCTTACCTGGTCAAGCTCAAGAAGTCAAGCTGGTGTTGTGGTAGGACCTGAAAAAGCTGAAAGGGAAAAGTAAAATAATTAAATAAGACATCTATGAAACAAAACAGATTCCAGTGTGTGTTAGATACTAAATGGTCAAACAGAGAAGAGAATATTGAGATCTTGGAGTATGTACAGTTACTACCAGTAGTACAAACACTACCACTAAAAAGGTGGACTTACATTGTTCATGTTCTAAGAATGCCTAAAAATAGGCTCCTAAAATAAGTCCTTTTTGACAGTTCAAAGATAGGTCAAGCAAGAGGGATACTTCACAGCACACTGAGCTCTGAAGCAGTAACTTTACAGGTTAACAATTGCAGCAAATTAAAGGAGCTGAACCTAGACAGGACTGATTGATGAAAAATTACTTCTGTTTTATGCCCCAGACAGTGTGAGAAGTGGATTAAATAGGAAACAAAACACCAAGAAGAAGAAAAAAATCAATTGTTCCTTCTCTAGTTAGTAAGGGGATTTTGTTCTCATATCTGTCTGACTGGTTCAGTCTTGGAGACTGTTTGGACTGCTCAAGGAACTGCATCTTCAAATAACCATGATCGTAAAAACATGCCACTTCCACCAATGGGTAGACAGAAGATTAGATCACACCTGAATAGACTTAGATAAGGCCTGGCTATGGTGCCCCTCAGCATGACATGCTAGACTTGACTATTGACACTTGCTACATATACCTAACAGATCTCTATGGCCATGACTTCCTATGATAGACACCTGCCACTAGAATCATGACCCTAGCAACAAATGGAGAGGATTCTGTGCACAGACACAGAACTTCCATGGCACCTGTATTAAGGAAGTCATTATGAAGAGACTAGTAAATCTCATAGTCATTATGAGCAGACTAGCCCCAAGTATGATGGGGGGGAGAGGGAGGCCTGCATCACCCCCCAAACCTTGGGTCAGGGTCTGGCTTCTGCCCCTGCCACCTTGGGTCTGGACCTGCTTTCTTCCTTCCCCACCTAGCACTTCAGGCCTGGGCTCATTCCTCCCTCTCCCCACATTGTTTCAGGTCTGGTTCTCTCCCACTGCTTTGGGCACAGGCCTGCATACCCCACCCCACCTCCCAGGACCGGGAAGGGGAGCTTGCACATGGCAGTGGGTGGCAGGCATCAGTGATGGGTTCTGGGCAGCTGTGTGTTGCCGCCAGTAACCTCCCCCTCCTGCTCCTGCTTCCCTCCCTCCCCTCTACCCTGCTGCCTCCCCCTCCCTGCCAGCTGTTGTTGGGGGGAGGGGTGGGGAGGGCCGCACTCCAGCCCCTGACTCCAATCCCTCACTCCTCATTGTCATAGCGGCACACTCCACCGTGCGAGGGGGGAGGCGGGGGGAGGAAGACCAGCATTGTGCTGCCAGCACCCTGTGCCACTGCTGCGCCCAAGGAGCAGGGCCAGGGGAGGGCATGGCCTCCCCGCTCCATCCCATCATGATAGTGTTTGGTCCCCACTGTCCTCCTCTGCCTCCAAACAGCAAGGCTGGGAGGCTGGGGCATCCCGTTGCTCTGGCCCCTCAGTCCCCACTGTGAAGGCAACACTCCGCTGTGTGCCTCTGTCTGTGCAGAGCACTCTGATTGGCTGCCGAGACAACTTGTCAGAGTGTGAAGAATGAAGTGTTACAGACAGACAGATGGACAGACAGACTAAGGCTTTTATAATATTAGAATGAGAGGAACCACAGATTTCATTCCTCTTAGCCATAGAGCTTTGGTATAACAAGGTGATGATCTCCCTCGGTGTCTGATATTGGCTGCAGCTGCAGGACTCAGCTGTGAAAACAGATGTCATCTCTTTGACATGGGTTTTCCTCAATAAATTCACAGAATCATAGAACTGACAGCCTGCAGACCGGAAACCTTAGGATCCAGCCCACAGATGTGGGTCTTCAGCAGTACTTGGCAGTGGGGATCACCTTCTGTGGGCGCTCTTGCTGTGTTGCCTTGGGGTTGAATGCTGGCTGCGGGATCTTTCCTTGTGTGGCCAGGGAAACATGCAGTGGTAGTGGGCCTAGCACTTGTTTATATCTGACTCAAACCCATAGTCAGAAAAGGTTGCCTGCCTCTCATGTAGATAATATGATGTCATAGTATTAAATTAAGGGCAGAAGGGATTATTATGATAATCTAATCTCCTACAGAAAACAAGCTGTAAATCTCCCAGTGATTCTGTATCAAACCCATGACTTCGGTCTGAGCTGTAGCATATCTTACAGGAGATATTCAATCTTGATTTCAATGTTTTGAGGGATGCTGAATCTGAAACATAGCTAGCTATATTTTGCCAAAAGTTAATTAGCTTCACACCTTGAAATTTGTGTCTTTCTTGTATTCTGCATTAGTCTTCTACCCACAGATTGTCATTACATCTTTTTCTCTTAGCATAAGTAACCATCTACTGTCAGAAATTTTCTTCCATGTTGGTACCTCTAGACTAATGGTTTTCAACCTTTTTTGTACCAGGACCCATTTGTAAACATCAATGGCCAGTCCTGACCAATTGCCTCTCACTCCTGACCCGCTGCCCCCACCCCCGGCTCCAGCCCCACAGTGTGTGGGGTAGGGGGTGTGTGGGGGGACCCCGAGCAGCCCCTTGCAGGCTGGAATTCTGACAGCCTGCAAGGAAAAGCCACTGTTTTCTCCTTTCAAGGAGAATCCACTTTTAAAGTTTGTTCATGACCCTCTCATATCCTCTTGGGACCCACTTTTGGGTTGCAAACCGTGGGTTGAGAAACGTTGCTCCAGACTATGATCAGAGAACCTTCTTTTCAAAAAACAAGCTAGATTGGGCTTCTTAAGATTTTGACTATATGGTACATTTTCCAGAGTTTGAATTATTCTTGTAGATCTTTTCTGAATGCTTTCTAATTTTTCAGTATCTTTCTTTTCTGGAAGGGTTGGCACTAGTATTAGGGAAAAGTATTCCAGATATTGTTTCACTTCTGGAATATAGAGTGGTAATACCAGTGCCCTACTCCTGCTTGATATTCCCTTGTTTGACTTCTGTCCTGCACCATCAGATGGGGAGTCCATGTTTAAAAGTTTATCTACTATAACTTCAGACTTATTTTCAATGTCACTGAATTCAGTCTTTCATCTCAGAAATACAATCTACATTCTTTGTTCCTAGATGTATGACTTTGCATATGACTAGGTTAAAATGCACATTGATGAAATGCTCTCAATTTAACAAACAGTCCAAGTTCATTCATGTAACTGACCTGTCTTTGCTATTATTTATCACTCCACCTGCATTTTACCAGCAATAGTTTAATAAATTCTTTCAAATCATTGATAAACTGTGCCAGAAAGCAGATCCCCATTCCAAATGCTCCGTTGCATGAGGGCACCACATTTACAATTGCTGTTTGAGAACTCTGTTAATCAGTGTTTAAACCATTTAATATACGTTCCATGGATTTGGTGTGGTGCTGTAGTAGGTCAATGTTACCCTATTTTTCTGGACTATTTTAATGCCATTTTTCTGTCTCAGTTGTGATGTCTTGCTATATTGTTGGTACAAGTAATATTGGACTTAGTCCTATGTTCTTTGAGTACCTCATACTATAAAAAAAATCATCGTATTTTTCACAATGAATAACAGCATTCCAGAAAGAAGTTGGCAGTCTCCTGCTTGATTGCTGATTTCTTTCAATCCATATTTAAAATGGTGAGATTTTTATGTGTGTGTTGCTTTTTAAAAAAAGCGATTTAATGGTTTTCTATTAGGAATAGTACAAATAATACTTTATTCATTATCCTATATTATGACTAATTTCTGGAGTACCCATCATAATAGCAGCCAGGCATTTTTATTACAGATAATGACACACAAAACCAGTAATGTGCATGCTGAACACAACTAGTTCATACATTTATTTTCACATTATAAAAAATGGCTATCACAGGCTGTAGACTTTCTGCCATATGTTAAAAATCCAATCCATACCAATAAAAACAGAACATCAGCATATCTCATCTAACAGAAAACAGCCAGCCAGGAAGAACAATAATATAGTCTCTCCACCCTTCATATATTCCCAAAGAAAATCCCCATGCCACCTCACATAAATCAAACTGTAAAATAACTATAACATTACGCAGTAGGGCTGTGAGAAACAGCAGTGTTTTGTTTCAACTTCCATTTTGCCATTTCAATGGAACAATGTTTCATTTCGAGTTTTGTTTCATTTTGAAAGCACTGTTTCATTTTGTTTTGTCAAAACTGTTTTGACTTTTGGGGAATAAGCCCATTCCCCATAGGCTATAATTGGGAAACATGAAACTGCCTATAACTTTGTCCTTTTGTGGCAGATTTGGATGAAAACAGCAGGGATGGTAGCCCCTTCTGAGGGCATGAAGCCTGCCATGTTTCAAAGAGAATAGGTGCAAGCGTTTCTGGAAAACTGCACCTCAAAGTCTTGAAAGCAAAACTCATGTCACTTGTAAGTGTGAAGGCACAGGGGCATGAAAACTGCAGGCATGGTAGCTCCTGCTGAGGCCATGAAGCCTGCCAGGTTTCAATGAGGTACTTACAGGCAGTTCTTGGAAACTGAATCTCAAGCTGCTGCCAAGCAAAACTCATGACTCTGTGTGTGTGTGTGTGTGTGTGTGTGTGTGTGTGTGTGTGTGTGTGTGTGTGTGTGTGTGTGTGTGTGTGTGTGAAGGCACACCCTTACTGGCAATGGGGCCTCTACACGACACAGTAGCATGCCCCAATGAGGTCTCCTTCTCCCCTACAGCCTCAGTCTGGTCCACCACTCTAAATAACCACTTTAAATAACAACAGATAAAATAATAACTTAGTGAGGTGAAGCACAGTAGCATCAGCAGCATCCCAGGCAGTCAAACTGTGACAAAGCCTTTATTTCCTGTCCTGCAGGAGCTTCTTCTTCAGCATGTGTATTAAGGCATGGCCTCACTGTGTCCTTCCCTGCTCTTCTTTCCCTTCTCCTTACTTTCTGTTTCCTAGCAGGCAAGCCTAGCTTCAGATTTGGAACTTGAAACATTTTGAAACTTTCAAAACGTTTTGACTGCCTTCATTTCATTTTGAGGCTGTTTTGAAACCCTTTGTTTCATTTTGATTTCACTGTTTTGAGCTCGAAATGAGTTGAAACAGTGTTGAAATGAAACAGCCAGTGAAATTTCACACAGCTCTATTACACAGCAAGTTTGCTAGACTCTTACTCTATCCAGCTCATCCAGGCAATGAATTGCAAAGGCAGAAGCTACTAAGGGCCTTGCAAATGTTACATTCATACCGTGATTGACACATTCATTGTAACATAAATAGTACAAGTTCCAAGCATTTGGCCATCTTATTTGGCCACTGTAAAGTGGCAAACCAGCTACAAAGATAGTTCATAAAAAATCATAGAATCATAAAAAATTAGGGTTGAAAGGGACCTCAGGAGGTCATTTAGTGAGTCCAACCCCCTTCTCAAAGCAGGACTATCCCCTACTAGATCATCCCAGCCAAGGCTTTGTCTATCTGGGTCTTAAAAACCTTCAAGGATGGAGATTCTACAACCTCTCTGGGTAACCTGTTCCAGTATTTTACTACCCTCCTAGTGAGACAATTCTTTTTAATATCTAACCTAAACTCCCCGTGCTGCAATTTGAGACCATTATTCCTTGTTATACCATCTGCTACCACTGAAAACAGTCTAGTTCCATTCTCTTTGGAACCACCCTTTAGGTAATTGAAAGCTGGTATTAAATCTTCCATCAATCTTCTCTTCTCCAGACTAAATAAGCCCAATTCCTTCAGCTTCTCCTCATAAGTTATGCATCCCAGCCCCCTAACCATCTTAATTGTCCTCTGCTGGACTCCCAGCTATTTGTCCACGTCCTTTCTGTAGTAGGGGGCACAAAACTGGACATAGTACTCCAGATGTGGCCTCACTAGTGCCAGTGAGGGGAATAATTACTTGCCTTGATCTGCTGGCATCCCTCCTACTAATGCAGCCCAGTGTACTATTAGCCTTCTTGGAAACAAGGGCACACTGCTGGTTGATATTCAGTTTATTGTCCACTGTAACTGCCAGGTCCTTTTCTGCAAAGCTGCTGCTTAGCTAGTCAGTTCCCATCCCGGGATTCTTCCATCCGAAGTGTAGGACTTTGCAGTTGTCCTTACTGAACCTCATGAGATTTCTTCTGGTCAAATTCTCCAATTTGTCTAGGTCTCTCTAGGTACGTCTAGATGACATGTCTACTGTGTAGTAGCTTTTTACTACTGTGCAGTAGCGCTGCTGGGCACAAACCATGACACAATGCTACTGCACAGTAGTAATGAGCTACCAGGCACCTGGACCGGGACAGGTAAGTGTCACCAGGCACCTGGATTGGGACACTGCTGCAATAACACTTGTTACTGTGTAATTATTTAGTACTTGGTTATGCAAGTACTAAATGACTGCACAGTAACAACTGCACAGTAGGCATCTACACGAGATTCATAATTCTCTGAATCATAGCCTGACTTTCCAGTATATCTACTACTTCCCTCAGCTTGGTGTCATCCGAGGGGGCATACATCTGTGCTGAGTGTGCACATCATCCCATCTTCTAGATTGTCGATGAAGACATTGAACAAAACTGGTCTCAGGACCGACTCCTGGGGCATTCCACTTGATACTGGTTACCAACTAGACATCGAGCCCTTGACTACTTCCCTTTGAGCCTCATGATCCAGCCTGTTTTCTATCCACCTTATGGTCCATTCATCCAACTCTTATTTCCTTAGCTTGCTTGCAACAATGTTGTGGTAGATTGTATCAAAAGCCTTGCTAAAGTCAAGGTATACTATGTCCACTGCTCTCCCCACATCCACAGAGCTAGTCATCTTATCCTAGAAGGCAATCATATTGGTCAGGCATGACTTGCCCCTGGTGAATCCATGTTGACTGTTTCTAATCACTTTTTTTTTTAATTTCAAGTGCTTATAATAAGGTTCAATAAGGACAAATGGATGCCTTGAGTACCTGCTCCATGATCTTTCCAGGGACTGAGGTAAGGCTGACTGGACTGTAATTCCCTGGGTCCTTCTTTTCCCCTTTCTTAAAGATAAGCACTTATATTTGCCCGTTTCTAATTGTCCAAGGCCTCCAGATCGTCATGAATTTTCAAAGACAATGTCCAGTGGCTCTGCAATCACATCAACCAGCTCCCTCAGCATTTTTGGGTGCATTGTGTCTGGACCCATGGACTATGTCCAGCTTTTCTAAATAGTCCCTAACCTGTTCTTTCACCACTGTTAGCTGCACACTTTATCCACAAACTGTAGTGCCAGGTGCACTTGTCTGGGAGCTGATCTTGCCTGTGAAGAACGAGGTAAGAAATGCATTGAGTAGTTCAGCCTTTTCTACATCATCTGTCACTAGATTGCCTCCCCATTCAGTAAGGGACCTACACTTTCCCTGATCCCCCTCTTGTTGCTGACATACTTACAGAAGCTCTGCTTGTTACCCTTCACATCCCTTGCTAGCTGCAACTTTAACTGTGTTTTGGCCTTCATGATTTCATGCCTGCATGCCTGAACAGTACTCTTATAATCCTTCCCTAGTTGTTTGTCTAGTTTCCACATTGTGTAAGCTTCCTTTTTGTGTTTGAACACATTGAAAAGTTTCCTGTTAAGCTAAGCTGCTCTTCAGCCATACTTGCTAGTCTTTCTGTGCATCAGGATAGTTTGTTACTGCACCCTCACTAAGGTTTCTTTAAAATACAACCAACTCTCCTGGACTCCCTTCCCCTTCAGATTGGCCTCCTAAGGGATCCTGCCCATCAGTTCCCTAACTGAGTCAGAGTCTGTTTTTCTGAAGTCCAGGGTCCTTACTCTGTTGCTGTCCTTCCTTTCTTTCCTCAGGATCCTGAACTCAATCATTTTGTGGTCACTGCTGCCCAAGTTGCCACCCACTACTACACTCCTCACCAATTCTTCCGTTTGTGAGCATCAGGTCAAGAACAGCTTGGCCCCTAGCTGGCCTCTCCAGCATTAGCACCAGGAAATTTGTCCCCAACATTCCCCTAAAACTTTCTGGATTGCCTGTAGGGTGTCAGGGTGATTGAAGTCCAACATGAAAACCATCACCTGTGATTGGGAAACTTCCACTAGTCGTTTGAAGAAAGCCTCATCCACTTCATCCTCCTGATCTGGCGATCTATAGCAGGCACCCATCATAACATTGCCCTTGTTGCTCTGTCTTCTGAACATAACCCAGAGACTTTCAACAGTCCTATTTTCAGTTTCATACTGGAGCTCTGAGTAATCATATGGCTCTTTTACATAAAGCACATTGCTTTCTCCTCTTCTCCCCTGCCCGTCCTTCCTGAACAGTTTGTACCCATCCATGACAGTGCTTCAGTCATGCGAGCTATCCCACCAAGTCTCTCTTATTCCAATCGTGTCATAGGTCTGTGACTGTGTGAGGACCCCCAATTTTTTCTGCTTGTTTCCCAGGCTCTGTGCATTCATGTACAGACCCCTGAGGTAACTAGCCCTACTTTCTCAGGAGGAATAAAAAAGCCTCCCCCACTGTCCTCTCCAGCTCATGCTTCCTCCAGGTCACCTGCTTCCCCAGTTACCTCAGCCCTTTGTTACCATCTTTTGTAATGTGTAACATCTTTCATGGATGGTTTGTATGGCACCATAAATTAAATGTGTGATAGTCCCCATCACAGTTTTTCCATTTGTAAAATGGAGACGATTACATTCATCCTCCATCAGGGCATTGTCAGGATTATTGATGTGATTTTTATTACAGAAGCACTTACTGAGTCCAGCCAAAAATATGTCATTGTGTACAGGTGCTGTATATGGTGGGCTTATGTACATGACAGCAATGGCCTGTTTTGGCTAACCTATCTGAGCTCTCACTTACATACCCCAAAGCTAGAAATACACCAGTGAAGATCTCAAGAGTGGCCAGCAAAGGATATTTTGGGGGTTAGAATATGTGATCAGGAGTATATGGTTAGATGTGTTTGGGAACAGCTATTCCAGGATATTCCACCACCACAATGTAAGCAAGGCAATGGGTTAGTCCCTGCTCTGAAAAACTTATATCTCCATGAACAAAAGACATGAAAGCTAACACATTATCTTCTCCATTTTGCAAACAGGGAGCAAGGTATAAAAAACATTAAGTAGCTTGATCAAATCACACAAGAGGTCTACATCAGTGCTGGGTATTCAACCCAACTCCCAGTTCAATGTCTTAAAGCAGCTGCTCATTAATTAGATTGTGTTTATAAAGTAGCTAAAAAATGAAAAACACCAAAGTGTTTAGTATTATTATATATGTATTATATTACTACTACATAATATGTGTATATATGTGTGTGTGGGTATGCACACACACACACACATATACACACACACATACATACATATGTACAATACGTATATATACTTGCAGAGGGCAGAAATAACTCTATGAGATATTCCCATGACAAATGCACACTTAGCACTTTCTCCTAGTAATGAGAATAAGATTGACATAATACACTGTTCAGTGAAAATAGAAAGTGATTTTTATGTAATTACCGGCAGTTAGGTTGCTTTTACTTGTAATTTTCCACTGCATCAAAGAATGCCAAAGAATGTCCTTGGAGTGGTTGAATGTACTGGTATTTTTCCTGCTGATATTGTGCTTGTTCAGTATAGGGAATCTGTTTATGGGGCCATTATGTTTTATAGGTGGTTTCTGTACTAGTCTGAGGAACAGTGTTTGCTCTTTTCCTTTGAAATGTTTAATTTTGTCTTTTCTGGTCACACCAATCTGACACAATGGGTTTCTTCCAGACAGTCCCCACTGTATAAACAGGCTGGGCAGGGGGCAGAGTTCACTACTGTTGTACCTGCTGTCTCCCTGCTCATTCTGCTTTCAAGAGTATAGACAAAGACTACCAGATTCTTGGGCAGACATTTTCCCCAGGGACCAACTGTCATCTGTTGTTTAATGGGTTAGTGTAATGTAAATATATGCTAGCAGACATGAGTAATACACATTACAGTGTAATTGCACTGCATGTTTGAACTGAGAAGGCAGCAGGCCAAAGAAGGTTTATTTTATTTTACTGACAGGGACTTCCAAAGTTTTAAAGGTGCATCCTGGGTAGAACCAGATGTGGAAAATGAAAGCCAGACAGGTAGGACAAAGACACTGATAAATATGTTAAGACCCCACATTATCTGAAGCTTCAAGTGTTGCAGTCCCAAACAAGCAGATTCATATGTACCTCTCACATATAAGGTCAGCTTTGCCATCCAGGTCAGTCAAGTGACTTCAAATCATAGAAAATAGGGTTGGAACGGACCTCAGGAGGTCATCTAGTCCAACCCCCTTCTCAAAGCAGTTGACTATCCCAACTAGATCATCCTAGCCAAGGCTTTGTCTAGCTGGGTCTTAAAAACCTGCAAGGATGGAGAGTTTGCAACCTCCCTCAGTAACTTTTTCCAGTGTTTTACTACTCCCCCCAGGGAGAAAGTTTTTCCTAATATTTAAGCTAAACTTTCCTTGCTACAACTTGAGACCACTGGTCCTTGTCCTGTTATCTGCCACCACCAAAAACAGTGTAGCTCCATCCTCTTTGTAACTATCCTTCAGATCATTAATGGCCTCTATTAAATCCTACCTCAGTCTCCTCTTCTCTAGACTAAATAAGCCCCATTCCCTCAGCCTCTCCTCATAAGTCATGTGCCTATGCCCTCTAACCATTTTTGTTGCCCTCTGCTGGAGGGCAGCTTCCCTGGGTGTAGCCAGATGTAGGGGATAGCAACCTGTTTTAGATGACTACACCTGGGTACACTGGTAAGCAGAAGGCAGGTCTCTCTAAGGCTCTCCCTGCCCTGCCTTCTGCCTGACTTTAGACTAACACTGCCAATTACCCCTCTGCATACAACTAGGAATAGACATTGGCCAGCTTTTCTAGGGCAGCAGAAACATTGGATGTGACATAGCCACAACTGCATAGATTCTGCTATCAAATGGAAATTTAACTTGAATTGTTTCCACTGTCATAGAAGAAGACAGAAGTTTGGAAGAAAGCTAAGGAAAGCTTGCAAAGAAGGATTTTCACATTGATATTATATAACATCCTGAGATGCTGACCCCTCCATTTTGGGGGCTCTATTAATGCATTTCTTGTGAGCAGAGAGGTAGTTAGTCATTATTCTGATGTCAGGCATAAGGCAGGGTGGATTTGCATCTAATAGACTAAATTAGAGATGCATGACATAAGCTTGTAAAGTAGTGGGCTTACTTCATCAGATGCTTACTTCATCAGCACAGCAGCTATGTATCTCTGATTTAGTTAGACTATAAGGTGCAAATCTACCCTGCTTTCTGCCTTGCCTATTAGCGTTACTGGGAGTTGTGACCATGGAATGAAATCGTGGCATGAGCTTAGCCTTTTGAGGGGCATGGAGCCAAACCTGTCTGAGAACTTGCTGTGGACTACAGCAGTGGTGATTGGCAGGGCCCCAAGGTCTCAGTCTTAAAACAATGAGTGAAAAGAAAAAAACGAAAGCATTTTGATTACAAACACATTAACAATATTGTTGTTTATTGCTTGTATTTTTCTGGTACCCATAATGCACTAGATACCAATTGCATGCAGAGGAACATGCAATTAATACCCAAAAGGTTTACAGTGCAATAAGACAAGCAAAATATGAGAGGTGTGAAGAAGTGGAACACATATGTATGTACATGTATGTGCATATAAATATTATTATCATTCTTTAGATTTATATCCAGCTGTATCCAGAAAGGCTCAGAGCTGAAGATACAGATTTCATAGATTTCATAGACATTAGGGCTGGAAGGGACCTTGGACAATCATTGAGTCCAGCCCCCTGCCCCAGGGGCAGGAAGTGAGCTGGGGTCATAGGATCCCAGCAAGATAAGCATCCAAATTTATCTTGAAGGCATTCAATGTAGGTGCTTGAACTACCTCTGATGGCAGGCTATTCCAGACCTTGGGGGTTCGGACAGTAAAAGAATTCTTCCTTATGTCCAGCCTGAAACGGTCTTGCAGTAGTTTATAACTGTTCAACCTCATCATCCCTTGGGGTGCTCTAGTGAACAGTCGTTCCCCCAGATCCTGGTGAACAGCCCTGATAAACTTATAGGTGGCCATCAGATTGCCCCTGAGCCTGTGCTTTTCCAGGCTAAAGAGTCCCATAGCTCTAAGCTTGTCGTCGGAAGGTCTGTTTTCCTGACCTGTGATCATGTGCGGGGCTCTTCTCTGGACTCTCTCAAGCTTCTCCACATCCTTTTTGAATTAAGGAGCCTGAAACTGGACACAATACTCCAGCTGTGGCCTCACTACGGCCGAGCACAATGGGAGAATGACGTCCTGGGATTTGCTTGAGAAGCATCTATGGATGCAAGCCAGAGTTTTGCTTGCTTTACTAGCTGCAGCATCACACTGCAGGCTCATATTCATCTTGTGGTCAATCATGACCCCCAAGTCCCTTTCATCCGTAGTGCTAACCAGCACAGCACTGCTGAGCCTATAAGGATGCTGCAGGTTTTTCTTCCCGAGGTGGAGAACCTTGCATTTTTCGGTGTTAAAATCTGTCAGGTTCTCATCCGCCCATTTCCTGAGCCTGTCAAAGTCAGCCTGGATCACTCTCCTGTCCTCAGGTGTGGATGCTTTACCCCAGAGTTTGATATCATCAGCGAACTTGGCCCGTCCACTTCTGACTCCAATGTCCACATCATTAATGAAGATGTTGAACAACATAGGTCCAAGGACACACCCTTGGGGGGGATCCCACTGGTCACAGGTTACCACAATGATTGACTTCTGTCAACCGCCACCATCTGGGTCCAACCCTGGAGCCAATTGCCCAACCAGAAGATTGTGGTGGACCCAAGGCCACAGTCGGGCAGTTTTGCCAAGAGGTGATCATGGGATACCAGATTAAAGGCTTTTTTGAAGTCAAGATAAATGACGTCAATCTCCTCTACCTTGTCCAGGTGATAGGTCACCTGGTCATAAAAGGAAATAAGATTGGTCAAGCAAGACCTACCCTCAACAAAGCCATGCTGGCTATCCCTCAGGATATTGCCATTGGCCAGTCCGTTAAGAATGGTCTCTTTGATAATAATTTGGTGCTGGACAGGTCTTATTCAACCTGGAGGGATGTGGGTTCCCCAGGGCTCAGTCCTTGGGTCCACACTATTCAACAACTTTATCAGTGACTTAGGCTAGGGAGTAGAAAGCACTTTGTTTAAATTCGCAGATGACACCAAGATGTGGAATGAAGTGGGTATGCTAGTAGGAAGGAACATGCTGCAAGCGGATCTAGACAGGTTACAGGGGTGGGCCGATAAGAACAGGATGGGGTTCAACACTGACCAGTGCAGGGTAATGCACTTGGGGAGGAAGAAACAGCAGTAGACCTACAGGCTGGGGAACTCCCTTCTTGCCAGTGTCGAGACAGAAAAGGATCTTGGAGTCGTTACTGATGCCACAATGACCATGGGCTGACAAAGTGGGGGCGTGGTCAGGAAGGCCAACCCAACCCTGCCTTGTCATATATCCACAGATGCATCTCAAGCAGGTCCAAGGAGGTGATCCTCCTCCTCTGTGCGACACTGGTCAGGCCGCAGCTGGAGTACTGTGTCCAGTTCTGGGCGCTGCACTTCAGGAGAGATGTGGCCAATATGGAGAGGGTCCAAAGGAGGGCCACCCGCATGATCGGGGGCAGCAGGGCAGGTCTTACAAGGAGAGGCTAAGGGACCTGAACCTATTCAGCCTCCACGGAGAAGGCTGAGAGGAGATCTAGTGGCAGTCTACAAACTAGTCAAGGAGGACCAGCAGGCATTGGGAGAGTCTCTGTTCCCCTGAGCACTCCTGGGAGTTACAAGAAACAACGGACACAAGCTAGGAGAGGGTAGTTTCAGGCTAGACATTAGGAAGTGCTATTTCACTGTCAGGGTGGCTAGGACCTGGAACCAACTTCCAAAAGAAGTGGTGCTGGCTCCTACCCTGGGGGTCTTTAAAAAAAGGCTGGACAAAC
>JAGPOW010000304.1:27937069-27962676 GCA_030014935.1 Caiman crocodilus
TTTTTTTCCTCAGTGGAGCCTGCCCACATGAGCTGCCACCGGAGTCACATAGCCTCTGAGCTGCGCTGCGCAGGGCCCAGTGCTTCCCTCCATGGTGGCAGGGCCTGGGAGGTCCTAGTGGGAGGATGCTGCCTGGGGGACACTGCTGCTGTGGAGGGAAGGCCTGGGGTCCTTCGGAGCTCAGGGGCTGCTTGTCCTGCTGGCAGCTTGTTCATTGACCACAGGAGAGGCAGGTAGGCTCTGGAAAAAAAAGAAAGGGTCGAGCCCTTCACCGCTTTTTTTTCTTTTTCTGATGGAGCCTGCACATGGAGGTGGGGAGGAACAGGGAGGCAGGTAAACTGATGGGGGCCATCACTGTGATGTGACACAAGTCCCTAAATTGAAATGGTGGGTTTTTAATCAACACAGTTAAAAATGCACCAATTAAAAACCCAGTGTTTCAGGTTAGAGAGAACTAAACCGCTGTTGCATTTACAAGCGGCCAAGGATTCTAAACTCCATTTCACCATTGCAGACATGGATGAGTGCAGCTTCTCGGAGTTCCTTTGCCAGCATGAATGTGTGAACGCTGCTGGTTCCTACTACTGTTCCTGTCCTTCTGGCTATCTTCTACTCGATGACAGAAGAAGCTGTCAAGGTAAGAACATTTCACCTAGGAATTAAATTCCAAGCAAGCAGCAATTAGGTCAGTTTTTTTCTGGAGAGAATTTGAATTGATTCAATGATACTCAGGAAATTAAATACTTAACATTAGCTCTGCCACATGGAATCCTCTTAGGGGCCTGTTGCACAATGCTGCTAAGTACGTACTCACATGAGAAGTTCCCACAGAGGTTAATGGTGTTATTCCTGTAAGTGCTTTCCAGCATAAGTAATAGTTGCACAACAGGGTCCTAACATAGACCCCATTCCCCTCCCCTCCATCTTTCTCTTTAGATTGAAAAGTTTTGGGGGGCGGGGGATTCATCTTCATTTATGTTTGCTCAGCACCCTGTGGACACTGCTACATACTAAGAAAAAATATGAATACTGATAATGTAGTGTAAAATGTTTTTGAAAGGGGGGCTCACTAGAATTAGCTAGTAATCAGAAGTAGGCAGAGCATGTACTCTGCATGTCTGGGGACCCTTTGGTGCAATTTCTTAAGCTGTAGAATTGCTTCCTTATAAAGCTGATGCACTGACTTCCTTGTATTATCCTCTCATTTTTGTTTCAGATATCAATGAATGTGAGAATAGAAACTTTACTTGTACCCAACAGCAAACTTGTTTCAATATTCAAGGAGGATATAAATGTTTAGACCCGGTGAGATGTGCGGATCCTTATATTCAGATCAATGAAAAGTGAGTAAGATGGCCACAGAAACACAGGTGTTGTGAGCTCACTAGGTGCCCAAGGTGGTGGGGGTGAGGCACAGGGGTATGCCAGTTACTGTAGACAAAAGGCAGGGTGAGACATGGGTGAGTGGAGGGGAAGGCTGAGCTTCCCAGGATGCTTGTGCCACTGCTGCTGCTGTAGCAGGATCAGCTCCATTCAGATGGCAGTAGCCCCATGGCCAGGCTCCTTGGGAGTCTGCCCTGGTGCCTTGTTTTTTTTCCCCCCACCATACATACATATTGGGTATTGGGCTATGCCTGCTCTAGTAAAGGCTTCCAGAGGAAAGTGCACTATTCTGCTCACTCTACTCACTCCCTGCCCCCCAGATGCACTGCTTGGTATGGTTATGTCCTGCATGGCACCTAGGGCCGGACAAGGCAGCACAAAGCTGCTCCTGCCATGGCAAAGACTCCTGGGGGTGATTCAGGCACTCCCTCCCAGTCAGTGCTCAGAGCTGGTGACCTGCTCACCCTGACCTAGTTATGTTACTGCAAAGAAGTAGGTCAATACTCTGTTAGCATGAGACATAGTGGTCAGCAAATGCATTGCACTTCTACAGTGAAGTGAATGAAAAGCCCTGTACATATGCCATTTAACATTAGCAAGTATTTTAGAATCCTTGAAAATGAATGCCTTTAACCACTTCATTAATTATGCACTTAAACAGAGTGCATTTGTGTAACCAAGGAAACAGTGGGGGCAAGAGTTTCTTTGCACTTTAGCAGTATATGTGCTCAAATGAGCTGGAGATAAGCAGTGTTTGTTACAATGCAGGCAATGGGTAACAGGCTGGCATTGGTATTATATGATGCTGTAAAGTGAATTATGAATTTATCCAATATGCCTGTAAGTGTATGAGGTGGACACTTTCCTCTTTGGTGATATATTTGGAGAGAAGGGAATCTGTGTCCTCCCCACCATTCCTCCTAACACCCGTAAGAATACACTGATTCTCCATGATTCTTCCCCATGGCTGCACCAAGGCCAATGGAAGAATGACCCAAGACCTTCCTTCCCTAAGTTGCCTCCATTGATGAAGGAGGGAGTGCCAAGTCACTCTCCCTCATAATGCTGTTTCAAGAAGAAATAGGGAAGGGATTCAGATATGTTGCTCCCCTACCCACAAATTCCCACATCTGTGCTCATCCATGACTATTTCTACTTCAAAAAACATCTGGCTCCATTCTAGGCTTCTTCCATCACCAGCTTTTCCAGAAAAAAAGACCTGGAAACAGAAACAGAAGCTCAGGATATAAATGCATCGCACTGTTTTGCATCATATAAATGTACCCACAGAGGCTACAGAACACTCTTGGAGCAGCATGGGGGAGCACAACAGGAGAAATCTAATGTCTTCTCTTTGCTAAGGCAAAATTTAAATTTTCTTCAGATGTAGCAAACAGGAGTCACCTACATCTGGCCTATCAACACTGAGCCTAAACCAGGGAAATTACCCAGACTGGCTAAATGTCATCAACCATTTATCTTGTCCAAAGGATTTCTCAATCTTCATTTTCCTTCCACTGAGTGGTGGAAAACACTGTAACATGACTACCAGGCTGCTGGTAATCCCATTACAAGAAGGCCTCTTTACACTGTTATTGACAACCTACAGAGCTCAGCAATGAAATGAGCCATACTTTACCCCCCAAGGTACAGACAAACCTCTCTCTTCATATCACAGCATTACCAACCTGCTTCAGTTAATCCATCCACTATTCAATACAGCAACATGCAACAGATTAAGCACAGCTGGGTGCATGCAGATGAATCATAGAAAATGATTCAGTGCAATTCAAACTAGTGGAATATAATGTAAACAATAGCATTTACTTTTAGTCCTTTCTCATTTCTGATTATATCACACATTCAAAGATTTTTAAGGCCAGAAGGAACCATTAGATCATTGCATCTGGCCTTCAACATATCGGACTACAGAATTCCATCAAATAACTTGTGATTAAAGCATCTTGCAGAAAGAAATTCAGTCTTTATTTGGAGCAAGCGTTGGAGAAGCAATCACTTCCTTGGATAATTTGTTAATTTTTGCACCACCTGACCAAGCCATCCCTAGTGCCAGGAGTTGGAGTAAAGGTTTTATTGAAGAGGAGGGTCCTTTGCATTTCCTGGTTTTCAGAGATTGCAGTGTAGCCACTCTTCATGTTCTAAAAGGACACAAGGCAACACTGGGAAAATTTGCCTTCATGTTAACAAAGTTCAGGGAAATGTAATAACCTAAAGAGTTTATGATGTTGTGTGTTACATGTTATCTTAAACCAGCAAGGGGTCTGGGACAGATGTTGCATAAACAGTTTGAACCAAATGGTTAAGTCTGATAATACATTTAACCAGGTTTATCTCAAACTGATTTCAGCCATTCTTAAATTGGTTTAATAGATTTCATAGATACTAGGGCTGGAAGAGACCTCAGAAGATCATCGAGTCCAGCCCGCTGCCCCAGGGGCAGGAAATCAGCAGGGGCCATAGGATCCCAGCAAGATAAACATCCAAAATCTTCTTGAAGGAGTTCAAAGTTGGTGCTTGAACCGTCTCCTGTGCATCTGTTCTGTTAAAGGTTTAAACCAGTTTCTGAAGATCATTTAAACTGGTTAATGTGTAATGTCTGTCCCTAGCGCTAAAGAAGTTGTCTTTTCTGTTTCTGGTTGGCCTTGTTGGTAAATAAGCCATGAAGAGCATGACAGTATTAAAATAGAATTTGCCTTTATTGATTAATAAAGACTTTTTGGTCCAACATTTGCTCAGCTTTAGGCTAACTGTAAGCTCCTTTATGGCTGATTCATGTATGAAAATGGAAGCAACTGCTTAAACTGTCATCTTCAAGGTAATTTCATTAGAGATGTGTTTGAAACTCTGAGCCCAGGAGCCCAGGAGCTCTGACCTGCCTCTGGATGTGCTGCATTTAACTTGTGGCATGAAACAAGTAACATAACATAAATCTGGGCCAATAATTAACAGGCTCCGGAACAGCTTACAGTCGCATGTCTATTTCATATCAGCAGAGCTGCCTGAAAGAAAATCTGAATTCTTGAGTGCCAAAGAGTGCAAACAGAAAAGAAATGTTGTCAGATCCTAGAAAGAAGGAGAAAGAAGAAGGCAAAGATATAGGTAGGGATGGATAGGTCTCAATGTGAGGCCTATGCAGAGGTCTCAATGTGAGCAGCAGAACTGAAGGTTGCTTTGGTCCTTGCAATCACTTTAGAACTGTGTACTTACTATGTTTTGCAACTATATTAAAATATAAAGAAGTAAATGTTGTAGGATTCACTAAACATTGATAATAAATTTTGTCCACCTCAGTCGCTGCATGTGTCCTGCTGAAAACCCTGGTTGCAGAGATCAGCCATTCACCATCCTCTATAGAGACATGGACATGGTGTCGGGACGGTCTGTGCCTTCTGACATCTTTCAAATGCAAGCAACAAGTCGCTATCCTGGTGCCTATTACATCTTCCAAATCAAATCAGGCAATGAGGGCAGAGAATTCTACATGCGGGTGAGTGTGAGAACTGGTTACCTGGTAGTTTGCTGCATTCTTCTTTGATAACTGAATTGTATTTTCAATATATACTGTGTACCTACATAACAAGATATTTCTTAGGGGTTGATGTGGTTCACAACAGCCAAAGCCATGAACTGTAATGTACCTATCAATTCATCACAGCAGGCTACAGCAGGAAAGGATGCTGGTTCTACAGGGAAGTGATTTACCAAAGAGAAGGAAGGAGCACTTAATTCACTGAATCAGCACAGCAGGTTCACCATGTGCCATTCCATAAAATGTATCAGGGTCTCTAGTGCATAACCAGCAAACAGTACCTATTTCTTGTTTTGAAAACTGAATGAAAGAAGGGCAGCTGCAGAGCATGAGGGTGAAAAGGGCAGACACTGCTGGGTTGTCAGAGACAGGTGGCTACATGTCTGGTTGGCTGCTAACCCTAAGTCCATCCAACCTGTCTTCAGTAGGCCATCCTACTGCCAGTTCATGGTTCTGTGATACTTTTCCAGAACATAGTAGGGGATAACCCAGATGCCCTGGCTAGGATTTTATTTTTCAGTACAGCATATTTCACTTTGTAAATGTGAGTCTCTATTAAGATGTTAAATTGATGCTGAAAATGCCACCATGGATCCACAGAACCTTTCATTTTCCTCAGATTTTCAAGCACTTATCTCCATTTAAGTCCCCAAAGAAGAACCAGATTTTCAAAACAATCTTCAGATCTGAGATGGTGATATCTGTCTAGTAGTTCTGAAAATCTGACCCCCAGTCACCTGCAGAGAAAATATATTTTAGAAGCATCTGCAAAGGGTCCACATTTGTAACATTGTATATAGTATGCTGTTCCTTTTCAAACTGAAAAAATATAAAAGAATATTTTTCTATTCCCACAAAGCTTTCTTTAATACAAACTTATTTTTAAATGTTGGTACTTGAAATTAGGGCTGTGCGAAACGGCATGATTCCATTTCACCTTCAGTTTTGAAGGTTCAATGGAACAACATTCAGTTTTGAGTTTCATTTAGAGTGGAAACAACTGTTCCATTTTGTTCTGTTGAAACAGAAAGGCTGTTTTGATGCTGTTTAGACAGTTTGTCCCAGTGCTAGATCATGCCGGGGCGGAAGGCAGCCCAGCTGGACTACTTTCCCATCCCGTGCTAGATCATGCAGGGGGAACAGGAGGCAGCTCCTGCCTCCTGCACGATCTAGTGTGGGGGATGGGAAAGCAGCCCAGCTGGGCTACCTCCTGCCTCCCCCCGGCGTGATCTAGCACAGGGGATGGAGAAGCCACCCAGTTGGACTGCCTCCTGCCCCTGGTGTGATCTAGCATGGGGGATGGGGAAGCAGCCCAGCTGGGCTGAATCCACCCCTGTGTAATCTGGTGCTGGGCATGGGGATCTACTGTGAGGGATGGGAAGTCAACTGAGCTGGGCTGACTTCATGTCCCCTGCTGGATCTTGCAGTGGGGATGGGAAGTTAGGCCATCTGGACTGACTTCCCATCCCCAGCTTATGGTCCAAACGTTTTGACTAGTCTTGTTTGATTCGAGGCTATTTCGATAGCCTCTGCTTTGTTCCAATTTTGCTGTTTTGACTTCAAAATTGGCTGAAACAGTATCAAAATTAAACAGCTGGCAAAATTTTGCACAGCCCTACTTGAAACTACTTCACATTGTCTCTTTAAACAAATATATTCTCTAACCATCAGGCCAAAAATATATTCCAAGAAGTTTAAGAGCCAATGGAAGCAGGGGAAAAAAAACTCAGTCAACATGTCAGAACCCTTTAAATCCATATTTCTATCTTTTCTCCAGATAATAATGATGTATTTTAGATGTACCATAGAATCTTTTATCTTCAATGATTCCACAATGCGTTATTAACTGGTACACAGTGACATTTTACAGACCTTGGAAGTGTAGCTACCTCTGGGGTGAAGTACTTTAAAAAGTACAAGTTTGGGACTGGAAATAAAAAGTATTTTTCCCAACTGAAAGCAGAGGGCATATTTATGTAGGCACAATGTAACTACAGCAAATGAATTTTTACTAGCCTCTGTGTTGTAATTCATTCAGTGTATTGCAGTGGGAGTAGCACAGTGTCTCCTATTGCTGCACTAGAGTGTTGTTTCAATGGTGCAACTTATTAAACCACATTTCCAGCATTCTAGTTTGCAGGCCTAATATCCATAACTCACAAAATCGATGGAGAAGACACTCAAGGAGGAGTCAGGAAACCTGGCTTTGATTTCCAGCTATGTTCTTGAATTGGTGTATGACTTCGAGCAAGTCACTTTACCTCTCTGTGCCCAAATTTCTCCAACTGTAAAACAGAAATGATGACACTTACCTTTTCCCCCTTGCTTCCCATCTCACAGAATTAACAAAAGGAGCTACGTAGAAAGGCCAAATGTTGTTGCAAGTTATTATAGGATCATACCCATAAGATAGTGGCGTCTAAGGACATATGTAGACAAAACTGGGGCCCTAAGTTGAATCGGTGGGTTTTTAAAAACATTGCTTCAATTTAGTGCTGATTTAAACCCCCATGTTATACACACACCTGACTTACCTGCCTCTCTGGTGGGGAGGGGAGGGCAAACTGCTGGTAGGCGGAGGGGTCCCTCGGCTGTGAGGGGGGAGCTGATACTTCCCTCTGTGGCAGTGGTGGCCCCCCCTCCCAGGTGGCACTCAGCTTGGGTGGTCCTGGGGGGCACCACAGCTGCAGAGGGAAGCGCTAGGCCCCTGCACAGCTCAGACAGGCAAGCAGGCTCCAGAGCAGAGAGAAAAAAATGATCAGGCTCGCTGCTTTTCTTGGGCAGAGCTTGCATTCCCGGGTTGCTGCCAGGCTGCCTGCAGGGCTTCCTGCAGAGCCATGGAGCTGCATGGAGCCCAGTAGTTCGCTCCATGGCTGTAGGAGCAGCAAACTAAAGCCCCTCAGAGGAGTTTTAGTTTGCTGCACCTCAAGTCATTTAAGGCACATTACTCTGCTGAATGTCTCACAGCAGCTGGAATTAATGCTCAATACACTGCTGAGGCATGCAAACACACTATTAAAGTGGTGCAAAAGCATTTTGCCCACTTTAAAGTGTTGCATACATACACCCCTTGTTTTGTCTACACATGGGCTTCACCATAAATTTCATGTACAATCTTTGAAAATCTCACCTACTTCCTTTTGTTTTGTTCACAGCAAACAGGACCTATCAGTGCTACTCTAGTGATGACCCGTCCTGTGAAAGGACCACGTGATATTCAGTTGGACTTGGAAATGATCACTGTTAACACTGTCGTCAACTTCAGGGGAAGCTCTGTCATCCGGCTGAGGATATATGTATCACAGTACTCATTCTAAACCTTGAGTTCATCCCCTTTAAACACTAATAAAGCAACAACAGAGACACATATTTTGCAGAACTTTCTCCTCAGAAGTCAGTACACATAGCAGCTCAAAACCCAATCAATATTACCACAGACACAACGGCTTATGCCAGTCTGATGAGAGAGGCCTCTTCATGTACGGTCCTTTCCAGGATGCAGACATCTGAACATATATTGTCAGCAGATCCCATATGATTCTATATGTGGTTATATGTTTTAAGAACCTCTTTTGTTATTTTAAACTTTTCTAGAGTATGGTTCTATGCTCCAAAGACTGTGAACCTCTCTACCTCTGTAACTGCAGTCTGCTTAGCAAAGGCACCAAAGAAACTGAGGAAAAGCTGGCTTATGCAATTTTGCTTTTTTTCACTTAAAAAGGAAGCCAAATCAACTGCCTCCCCCAAAAAAACCCAAACTCCACCTTTACAAACATGGACTCTGAGAAACATGAATTACCATTTCTAATTAGCTCTGGATTGTCAGTTATACACCTTGTCTCAGTTGTCCCTGCATTTGTCTTAGTTTCACTGTGGTTTCGCACTAAATTCATTTCAAAATACAGGTTGTACTATGTCTGACTGGATGTTTAATCCCTTGCTTTTTAACAAAGTGTCATGTATGTGGGTTCCTTGCTCCATTAAGCTTTTTTTAAAAAAATAATTCAGTTCAGAAGGCTCTGTGGTGCATTTTGCACTATTTAGAGCTTGATTCTTAAACTGTGCTAGCACCCCTTGAGACTGTAAGCTCACCTAAACAGACTAGTATCAAGGGGCCCTAAATCAAATAACCATCAGGTCCTTAGTCCTTATGGCTTTTCACAGTTAAATAATTGCACATACTTTGTAACAACTATAAGATGGTAGTACTAGTTCCACAACTATAGTTAATTTTCCCTTCAAACCCAATATTAATTTTAGTCCTGCCCAGCTTTCTCTAGAAGAAAATAAATCACCAGAAATTATACATACTACTTCCCAACCCAGGGTAGAATTTTACTTAGACATTTGGGAAAACATAAAAAATATAATGGGCAGGGGGAAACAACAATCCCAGCCCCACTAAAACCAATGGTACTTTTGCCACTGATTTCAGTGGTGTTCAGATTTTGTTCTTGCTGGGTGGGTCTGGGAGCAATTAACTCCATAGCGATCAGCTCCAGAGTTTATTCATGTGCAGCATATGGAGCCTGGTCAGAGCCGCCCTGGCTGGCAGTGGGGCCTGGGGGTCAGCCTGCCAGCCCAGGGCTGCTCCTCCTGTATCCATGTGCGGTGGAAGGACTGGCTGGGGCACAATGGAGCTTCAATGTGAGGCTAACCAACAAGCATCTACACATGTGCTGCTGCACATGAAAAAACTCAACAGCAGGGTACAAGTACTGCCCTGCTCTGGAGTTTACTAATATTGTGCACATGTAGATGCTGAGACATTTACTGCACAGTATAGGTCTCACATAAGCGTGCCTGCTGCATTGTAAATTACTTTTCTGTTGACCTTTCCTTCTCTGGATCATGGTTTTTTCCTGAGATGACTTGGCCAACAAAGAGTAACCTTTGCTGACCTTTCCAAGGACAGGTGTCTCTAGCATTTCTTGAAGGGGCTTTACAAAGATGTATAATGTAAAGAATTTGATTTGGACTGTCCACACTCCCTCACAGAGTCAGCATGGAACTAATATTATAGAAAAGTATTAGAGTGGGGATATGAAGAAGAACAATACAGGTTTGGGGAGCTGTCAGGAACAGACTTAGAATCATGGGATCATAGAATAGAAGGGACCTGTAAGATCAAGTCTCATTCTCTGCCATGGTCAATAGGTATTTGGGCTCAAACAAGCTCGATGAGGTGCTTGTCCGGCCTCATCTTGAACACTGCCAGGGATGATGACTGCACCACCTCTACTGGGAGTGTGTTCCAGATTCTAGTTACTCTTATGGAAAAGAAGTTTTTCCTTATATCTAGTCTAAACTTTTCCTTGACTAGCTTGTGCCCATTGGATCTTGTCCTCCTAAGGGGTGCCTTTCTGGAGAGTTGCTCCCCTAGATGTTCACTCCTGACATACTTGTAGGTGGCTATCAAGTCACCCCTCAGTCTTCTTTAATCAGATTGAACAAACCCAGATTCCGAAGTCTTTCCTCATAGGGCCTACCCCTGCCCAGGCCTTTGATCATGTGGATGGCTCTTCCTATACACCCTTTCGAGTTTATCCGCATCCTTCTTGAAATGCAGTGCCCAGAATTGGACACAGTACTCCAGCTATGGCCTCACTAACACTGAATAGAGTGGGAGGAGCACCTCTCTGGATCTATTGGCAACACATTGGCTGATGCACGCCAGGCTGATGCAACGCTATTTGCTCCGTTGGTGACTTCATCCCAGTAATGGCTCATATTCATCCTCTGGTCAATTGTCACTCCCAGGTCCCTTTTGGATGCAGTGCCAGACAGTGGACCATCACCCATTGTATAGATATGGTGAAGTTTCTTCCTACCCAGATGAAGGACCTGGCATCTGTTTCTATTGAACCTCATCTGATTGCGTTCAGCCCATAGGACCTGCCTGTCAAGGTCATCCTGGATCCTTGCCCTATACTCTGATGTGCCCGCATGACCCTACAGCTTGGTGTCATCTGCAGACTTAATCATTGCTCTTTCCACTCCCTCATCCAGATCACTGATAAAGATGTTAAAGATCCCTGGGGGATACCACTGGAGACAACCCTCCAGAATGAGGCCATCCCATCTACTACAATTTGCTGGAATCAGCTGCTGAGCCAGCTGCCAACCCACATTACTGTAGCCTGGTCTAGGCTTGTACCCTTCAACTTGGTTGAGAATTCCATGGGAAACATTATCAAAGGCCTTGCTGAAGTCTAGGTAGATGATGTCCACTTTCTGTTCCACATCCAGCTGGTTAGTTACCTGGTCATAAAAGGATATCAGGTTTATTAGGCATGACTTCTCCACGACAAAGCTATGCTGGTTGTTTCTCAGTACCCCACCCTTTGTGAGCTTGTGGTTGATGGCCTCCTTGACAATTTTTTCAAAGCTTTTTCCCAGGACCGAAGTATTCTGACCAGTCTATAGTTAGCAGGGTTGTCCTTCTTCCCTTTCTTAAAGATGGGTACCACATTAGCCTTCTTCCAGTTATTAGGGACCACTCCTGAGTTTCACAACTCCTCAAACAGCCTTGCCAGAGGCACTGCTATCAATTTGGCCAGTTCTTTCAGTACTCTCAGATGCAAGTCATCTGGCCCAGCCAACTTGAGAACCTCCAAATGTTTTAAGAGTACTTTCACCTGTTTGGTACTGATTTTATGTAGACTGCTGTTATTGTCATATTTTCTGGGCCTCTGGACAGGTGACAGGTTTGCACCTGATTTCAGGAATACTGATGTGAAGTAATTATTAAGGAGCTCTGCTTTTTTGTGGAGATCAACTATGGACTTCCCCTCCATGCCCAAAATTTTCCCTATGTACCTACAGAAGGACTTTTTGTTATCTCTAATTTCGGTCACTAGCTTGATTTCCATGGATGCCTGAGCTTTCTTTGCCTCGTGTCTGCAGACCCTGGCCATATAGGTGTACTCTTCTCTGGATACCAAAGTGCTTTTCCATTGCATGTATGCTTCTTTTTTCTTTTTGAGAAGTTCCCTAATGTCCCTGTTGAGCCAGGTAGGTGTCTTGGCCTGTTTCCCTCTCTTTGACTGCATGGAGATGGCCTCTTTTTGACCAGTGAGAATTGCCTCCTTAAGGAAACATCACCATTCCTGAGCTCCCAAATTGTTCAGTTGCTGGTTGTGTAGGGCCATTCTGACTAGGCTGCTGAGTTTATCAAGGCCTGCCCTTCTGAAGTCTAGAACTTCTGTTCTGCCGGTAGTATTCCCAGCCTTTTGGTGGATGGTGAATCTAATCAAATCATGATCCCTGTTGCACAGAGTACCTCTGATCTTCAGGTTGCCTATCACATCCTCCCCTTTAGTCAGCACCAAGTTTAGAATGCATTTACTCCTATTGGCCACATCATGGCCATATCCAGATGTGCAGGGACATGCACTTGCAGAGGCACAATAGTAGTGGCACAAATTTGCCTGCATGTGTGCTTTGGTGAGGGACAAATTGTCCCACTTTGGGCAAACTGCCCTTTCCCTGTTGGAGCAGCCAGGGCACAAATAAAATAATAGAGATGCTCTGGCTGGCAGCTAGAGCATCTTCCTGGAGGACTAAGCCTCTGTTTATTCCAGCACACACTGTGTCATGCCACTTCTTTTCTTGGCTTCTTTTTTTTTACTACCAGGAATCCTGGTATCAAATTTTGCCCTCACACTGCAAATTTGTAGTGTGAGGCACATTTTAACATTCCAGATGTACAGTTTGTGGCACCACAGATTGGTTTGCAGTGCCACGAACCATATGTGCCTTCATGTCTGGACACAACCCACGAAGGAATGGGGAAATTGACTCTTACTCATACTAGGTTCTATACATTGAAAACTGTTGCTTTAAGCTGAAAAACCCCTTCTTTACCCCATTGCTCTTTTTCTTTACTTTTTTTTTTCAGCCTGGAAGACATTTTAGTACCACGGGGCCAGAGTAGAAAAACGTTTTGCAGAGAGTTGTGTTTAGTAGGACTCCATACTTTGTTTCTTTACTGTTCTGTCCTCTCTGGTTACCTCAACTACTGCTTGGGATCTGATGGAAATTAGGGGTGTGTGAAATGGGCCATATTCGATTCTAATTTGGATTCAGCCCAAATCAGGGACAGTAATTTGATTTGTTGATTCGGATCACTGTCCCTCATTCGATTCGGCCAAATGCAAATCTGAAGATTCAACGCTGATTAAAGGAATCAGCAATTCAGACATAGACACTCCTTTAAAAGTTTTTTCTGCATACCTCAAGGTACCAGGCATGGGTCATGAACGCTGGGATGCTGGGTTGGATGGAGCATCCCACAGGAGTGTGGGGGGGAGACTCCCATGTGCTTCGCAGTGAACCTGGAAGAGGACCAGAAGTACTTCTGGTCCACTTCTGTGTCTGCTACTGAGCGCGCTGATCTCCTTCTTCCCCCCGTCTCCCAGACCCAGGAGGCACCAGTAGCTGAGCTGGGGGGGATGCAGGGGTAGGGGGCAGGGCCCACTGTGCTCACTGGCAGATCCAGAAGTGGACCGGAAGTGCTTCTGGTCCACTTCCAGGTCTGCTGCCAAGCATGCTGGAGAGCCCACCATGCTCCTGTAGGACACTTCGTCCACCCCACCATCTCAGCATTCATGAACTGCCTGGTGCCTTGAGGTATGTAGAAAAACATTTAAAGCTGTATCTATATCTGAATCACTGAATCTTTCTGATTCACTCCAAATTGATTCAGAGAGATTAAAGGGTCTCCTGATTCAATTTGGATTTGGAGATTCAGCCACTGAATCAGGCCAAATTAAATCGGGGACTGAAGCTTTGCACAGTCCTAGTAGAGATGTGCACACAGAACATCCTTACTAAACATAAAATGACCTGCTGGTGTCTCCAGGCTACATCTGGGCTGAGCCAGAAGCAGAGGATGAAAGGCTGACAGGGAAGCAGTCATGGAGCAGTTGAAGGAGAAGCATGGTGAGATGTATAAGGAAGGACAGGGACTAGAGCTTATGAATAGGTCAAGGCATTGTTCTCCTAAAACAGTGATTGCCAACCAGGGTGCAATGGTACTCTGGGTTACCTTGAGATCTTTTCAAGGGTGCCATGGGGTACCCGCACAATGTTAGGTTTATAAATATGATTTACAATATAAACCCAGAGATTTCAAATAGAAATCCATAGTTGTGGCCTTTCAGAGTTCTTTGCAACAGAAAAACTGCTGTATTGTTTTTCTATAGTCAAAATATTTTACAAGTGAAAACAAAGAGCTGGCACTTTTTGAGAGGGGTCTTGAGTCTAACAAAGTTGAGAACCTCTGTCCTCAATCTTAAGAGGAAGAATGCACATGTGACCAGAATGGCATGAAGCTGGTTATGAGGACAGGATCACTGAAGGGAGGCAGGGACAAGTAAGGAGTGGGAAGAAGGATCTAATGGGGCTAAAACAACAAACTTCTAGGCTAGGGACAGACATTCATAAAGCCTGAATTGATTCAATCTTCACAGGTTAGTCTAACTTGGTTAGCCTACATCACTTTGTAACTGCACAGACATCTCAGACATGCAGGTACATGCCAGCAGTGGCTCAAGCTAGAAGCTGGGAGGTGCTAGAGCAGCCCTCCCTTCCCTTCAGCAGCAGTGAGCTGAGTGGGGCTTGGCCAGGCCCTGGCAGGACACTCTGATTAGCCCAGCAGGGAATTGATAACAGTGTTTATCACCCAATTAAGAAAACAACAGAGGGATATTACCAGCTTCCTGTTGACTCAGCACAGACCATAGCCAGCATGTGGTCTGTTAGCTAATACACAGCCAACTCTCCACAAGGCAGACGGGAGGGAGGAATTCCTGCTTAGCAGGGAGTTGTGAGGGGGAGCGGCCACAGTCTCTGCTGGAGCTCTGGCCGGAGAGCAGAGGGGAGGCTCCAGCTCAGCTGTGAAGAGAGCATGCTGGGATGCTGGGGGAGTCTGGTTTATCTTAAATCAGTAAGGGGTCTGGGACAGATATTGCATAAACTGTTTTGACCTAAATCAGTTAAGTCTGATACTACATTCAACCAGGTTTATCTCACAAACTGGTTTCAGCCATTTTCAAACTGGTTTACGTGCACTGAACATCTGTTCTGTTGCAGGTTTAAACCAATTTCTGATCACTTAAACTGGTTTATGTGTAATGTCTGTCCCTAGCCCTAAAGAGCAAAGCATTTTTTGTTGCAGCTAAAATCCCCCTTTTCTGTTTTTGTGTTACCTGCTACTATCCATCCAGTACTCCCATATTCCACCAAGGTCCCCTCTTTCTTCTTGTTACGACCTCATCCATTAGAGAGAAACCCCACATTGTTGAGCTGCATTACAGTTTCCCAGCACTCTTCTCTTTCAAACAACCCCCCGCAAACCTTCTTTAACCTTTGGGGTTCATTCAAAAATAGCAAAGACATAAAGAACTCAATAACTCTTTGTTAACTCTTTGTTGAAAGTTTAGTTTAGCAGAGTCCAGGAAATGCCCATAAAACAGTACTACACTCTATACAAATATTCTGTGACTTGAAAGAATGTGAAAAGTCTGGAAATAAAGGAATTCATACATTTCCCAGCTTCTCTAAAATCTTTCATCACTCACTGTCACTCCAGCCAATCTTGATATTGCTAAAATATATGCCAGCCACAAAATAACAAATTGCTAAAAGATTATAACAGCTAACACCTTCATTTTCTATTTAGGGATCTGTTTTCAATAGTCAGTTATAGGCACATATATTAGAGAAATGCTTACAAGAAAAGACGACATATGTTAGTTTCTACATAATAAAACCTAAAAATACAAATGCATACATTTACATAATCCTATAATAGCATTATTTTTAAAGCACCAGACAGAACTATAATTCCAGTTCTAGTCATAAAATTATTTTCCTAGTCCCCCAACATATCACACGTGGAACTCTGCCTTTACAATGCATTTACTATCCTGTGAATAGTATTCATTTGACAGTTCGTATGATCTAGTAGACAGGGAATTGGTCTGGGAATGCAGAGATGCATGGAACTGACTCTACTACAGTTCAACCATTTCAGCTTGAGCAAAGCATTTCAACTACTTTCCTCTTCTGCCTTCTGACCGCCTTACCCATTTGGACTAGAAAGTCTTAAGGGCAGAGATTTCTCACTCTAAGTTTGTACAGTGCCTGGATGGATCTCAGTTAGGGTGATTAGAAATATTGTAACGTGAATAAATAATAGTTATCTTTAACACAGATAAAAACAAGGGGAGATCTATTTCTACAAGGGGTACACAAAAAAAGTAAGGGGTGCACTCAAGTAAGCCGAGTGACAAAAGAACTAGCTTTATACTCCCATTGCTGATTTCAAGAGTAGCTTGGAGGATTTAAAAAAAAAAAAGGAATATTAGCAAAACTCCATCAAAAATGTTTTCAGCCCTAAATCCTTTTATAAGTGTTTAGATTGGAAAGAGTCCCTATTCTGTTTCAGATGGAATTATTGTAATTGGGGCTAATGCAGAATTCCACCCAACAGTTTTAATGGAATAAAATAGAAAAGAATTGGTGGCACGGACATATTTATCAGCTTTCTAGAGCGAGTGGAGCCAAGCTCTTAGAAAGTCTTGTCACTCCATGCTAAGAGCAGATTGATCAGTGTATCCCAATGTCTTATGCATATGTCAGTGTTGGCTACAAAGGACCAGCTCACAGGGTCATCAAAAAATTCTGGTTTATTAGATGAATGCAAAAGTCAGATCATAAACCTTGGGGCCAATCCCCTCAAACATACACGTTCATGCACACACACTCACAGCAGCTAGCTATGAATACTAAGCACCGATGTCAAGATATATCTATCTTGAGTGCTGGAGTCTGCTGTTGATGGCCAGTTGAGGCTTCTTTCAGTGTGGTGTTGCTTCAGAAGGACCAGCAGGTCTTTCTGGCTGGGCAGGCAGGGTGCTGGTCAGGTCAGAGAGGGCACCAATAGGGGGTCATTCTTCGCTGCCTTTTATCCCTCTCTGGCAGACTTTGGTGACTCTCCAATTTTCGGGCTTACCCAGTCCAGGGGTAATTGACCTTGTGGGATATCCCCCTTGGTGGTTGCTGGATGGCATCTGTCAGCCCCAAGGGTCACGTCCACAGGTACATGCAGTCTTGGAAGTCCATTGATAAAGTTTGATTAATTCACTGCTGTGATTAGTTCAAACCAGAGCTTTTGTACCTTTAACAGTGAAGTTTCAGGGAGTTCCTGGCTCTGTATTGATCCTTTCCTCTCCTTAGTCTGTGGTTTGGTAGGTGTTAATTGCCACTTGTTTGTCTGTTATCCTGTCCAGCTACTGTGTTACACAATCAACCAAGATTCATTCAGGGACTTTCTGCATACAGAGAAGCTGCAGTTTGATTCTCACCCTTGCTTACATTGTACAACTTACTTTTAAACATGAAGTACATTTGTTACCAAGTTAAAAAGCACAGAATATAAAACATAAAAGGGTGAAATGCCATGGCACATACAAGAAATAGGCCAAATACAAGGGGGGACGGGCATATTGATGTAGAATACTATTTTATACCCATAAAAGCATCTACAAACTATATTTTATTACGAGTACACCTTATATTCTATAAAAATAATAATAATATAATCAAAAGAAGAAAAGGGAGGAAGGAAGGAAAAGTAGAAAAGAGAAAGCATCCCCCAAAAGGAGAAAATACTACAAAAGGGGCTTTTTGCCATATGGAGGGGAATTGAGGAGGGGAGGGGCAGGCAAATAAAGGTTTCTTGCTACATCAGGATTGTTCCATCTTAGCAATGGAGACTGCACTCAGGTTTAGCTCTCCCTGGATCTCTCTCTACATGATTTGAACTTCTATTTTAGATGTAGCCTCCAATCACAATGCCAAGTGTGGCTTGAATTTTATTTTATCTTTTATCATTTCATAGGCTCAACATTAGCATCAGCATAGTTCATTTGTTCAGTCTTCTCTAGCTAAAAATGTATGGGCCTGTAGTGTTTTTTTGTGTGTTTGTTTTGTGGATCTCCAAGTTCTCTGATCTGGTCCAGTTATAAGGCTTTCTGTTGGACCTGTCTTTATAGGATGTAGTTGCATTAAAGTCTACTGGAAATGTTTATAGATCAGCAACTTGCAAAATAGAAATCATGTGCATACACTGGTTACTTCTGTCAGCTGGTTCACTCTTGGTATAGTTAAGTATAACATGTTATATTAAGGTGACTATGTTTATATTCTGTATGGACAGTTCCTCAGCTCATGAACATTACCATAGCTACTTCAGCATAGCTGTGACAAATGATGGCACCTGAGTGTGTTCCTCACATGTACATCAGACAACTGAGTTTGCACAGAGGGAAAATTTATCGTGGCTAAAATAGGTTTTGGCATGGTATGAATGCATTTGGAAATTACCATAACTAAAGAGTCGTAAAGCAAAGAGGCACAACTCTTTGCTTGAATTGTGTTTGATCATCTGAAATGAGTACATGTAAGGTGTTTTGCATGTAAGTTGCAAGTTGAAAGTACATGTAAGTTGTACACTGTAAATCAAATTCTGACTGACTGTACATATAGGCACATGCCTTAAAGCCTATGGCCATGTGGCTGAGGAGGGGTAGATGTTGGCTATCCATTCAGGGGCCCCTTTAAATAGATTATCACAGTGAGATCACTACACAGACCCTTCACAGACAGTACTAGTTGGTCATGATGGTATGTAATACAGCAGTCTTGGAGGTAGGAGGTGATGTATGCTTGGATACTCATAATCAAAACCTGGCCTTCTTCTCACCCCACTGCTAGGCAGAGTACTTACTACTTACTCCCATTTTTCACAGGAAAGGCTTCAGTGTAGGTCTTGTGGTTGCACAGATACCCAGGACTGTAGATCAGAGGAACTGGAGGTTTTACTTATGTGTAAGATGCATCAGTTAGAATTTAGGGTTATATTTTATTATCAGAGGACAGGGCCCTCTCAGTGGTCACCCAAGGCTAAATTAATCTGTGCTATAACAACACTAATCGAATTGGTGGAGTTATGCCAGGGCTGGATTTGACCCCAGATCATTACTTGTGACTTTCAATGCACAGAAATAATGAGCAAGGTGGCAGGCTGAGTAACAGTGGGATCTCGAGAAAATACCTCATCTTGCAAACCAAACCTATGTGATCCTTGGTTATCACAGCTCCTGAAGATGGCATGAAACAGTCTCCTTGGGAGGCTTCCCTCTCTCTCAAATACCTGGCAGTAAAAACATTAGGGCTAAACAAAGTAGCTCAGGCAGTAGAAGCAGTATGGCCCTGTAAGGACACAAATTAGTCTTGCTGAGAATCAGGGTATATTAGCTTGGGTGGGATGCCAAGCTAATATGGTTATACTGCTTCTAGTACCAGAGTTGACTTGGATATCTCTACACAGCAGTGCAGTATGCCCAGTAGACATATTTTAAATGACCCTACAATCACTCTCTCTCTGTTTTGGGTTTGTCTTGACTAAGAATAGTGGTCAAATACAGGTCATGCATAGCTAGCACATGCTGTCTGAGCCTAATCTAAATTCAACCTTTTTTTCAAGCATAGCTCCAGGGTAACATCTGTAGCTTGATTTTTGCTAGCTGCATTGTATGTAGCTATGTGTCCTGTCGAGGCTCCAGCACAACCATTTGACCATTTTTTCTAGTTAAGCCAAGCACTGTTTCACTGCACAGCTCTTCCACTCTCACTGTTTGTACAGCAAGCTCTTGGAATTCTTTCTGATATTTCCTCTGGAAACTCAGGCACAGCATTGCCCCACCTGCTGGTTCTGTGTTCCCAGCTGTCACTGTAGTGTCAGGCTGCTGATCATTTCCCTCACGGGAATGTTAGCTTTGAATCAATTGTGCAGTCAGGAACCTACTTACAGAACATGATTTTCTGTAGTGGATTAAAAAGAAAACCAGTTTTTAAGATAAGAGATGTTTAGAGGTTTTAGCAATATGCTTATCTCGAACTTTGGAATTAGTTTGGCATTTCCAAGCTTTCTACAATAATACAAATTGGACAGTTGTGCAGTACAGATTTGGATACTTCACCCTTTGGATGCTGTTATCCCTGTTTGTAAAAACAATAGTTGGACTGCTTCAGACTCAACGTAAAGTGATCACAAGTGTGTTAAAGTCAACCGAGTTGCGCATCTGCTTACATCAGGTCTGGGTTTTGCCCAAGCAGTTGTATTTTAAGGTTTGATCCCAATTTCCCAGTGATATACATGTAAACAGACATATTCTTAGTAGAGCCAAATGATTCATTTCTAGAAAATTAACAATTCTATAATTATAGCATCTTTTTCTGTTTGTGAAATTTCCCTCCTTTCTTTAAGATTTCCTCAGATTCAGAGAAGTGCCTCTGTAATGGATTTTTGAGCCCTGATTCTGCAAAAACTGAGGCACATGCTTAATACACCAAGGAAAGTCCCACTGACCTCACTGGGACTAATCACATTGCCTAAAATTATGGATAAATCCAAGTTTTTGCAGGATCAGGACCCAAAACTAATTCTCAGAAATTATCTTTGAATTATCATTGAATTATCTGTGTAATCCAACCTCAGTGGGACTTCTCAGTGCATTAAGTCAAGCACATCCTAGGTCTTTGCATAAAGTGTTCTTGAGCAATATGTTGCAAGTGCTCAGTGTTCAAAATGAGAAATATCAACTTCATTGGTTTTGACTAGACACACAGATTATAGGATACCATCTTATTAACTAAGTATAATTCAGTGTGATTGAATTTTCCAGCTCAGATAAAAGTTCAACATTCTCTACTGTTTGCTAAAAAATACTATTTTATTAAACATTCCATGCAGTAAAGGAGAAGTGCTGTATGGGATGTTTATGGGTAATTAACACAAAACGAACAGGAATGCAGCCAAAATGACTCAAATATTCTCAACAAAAAATTCAGTTCCTAATATAATTCATAATTTTTAAAGCTTCTCTCCCTTGACATGCTGTCATCGTTCAGAACTTAGTGTGTGAAAGGGACTGTCAGCTTCCAGAATTATCTGCGCTCCAAGGCTATATTTGTATCAAAATTATATACTGGTATTTGTGACTAAAGGCATAGTACTTTCTCAGCTGCACCTTACTTAATCATAAAGTGGGTATAAATCTATATCATTATGTCCTGGTGACACTTTTCACCAGGGTATTTTTTGCAAATAAGGCAGGATGATGGAGAATCAGGCCCACATGCTGCTGATGAAAACGACAAGCTTCACACTAAAGCAAGTATCTGTATACCAACGGAATGAAGGGATCACACACAAATTCAGGAAAGGAATCTACTTTTTTACAGGAATTATCCTGCCTTGAGCAAGGGATTGGACAACAAAACCTACAGAGGTCCCTTAGAAAAGCTACTTGTCTATATGAAGTCATCGGTCCAACAGCTCAACAGCTCTCTTTCACAACAAAAAAATAAGCACAGGTGTTCCCTACAAAAACACAGAACAGCCAGCTGCCTGATAGGTAGATAGATATGTATGATTCTGTAGACTGGATTAGGGGAATGAGGGGGAACCAAAAGACTGCACAAATCCTGAGTAACATCATCTTACAATTCCAGCCTGCAAAATGGCTGGGGCAAGTATTTTTTTCTTGCTGCTTTAAGAGTTGAGGCAGAGGGAAGCTTTTAGTTTTGTCTGGGCCTCGAAAAGGCAGGCAAATGCTCAGTTACTCTTGTTTTTAAAAAGTGCTTGAATTTAATCCAGATCTTCAGAGACTCTTGCTTACTGTATTATTACCCCAGTCACACTGTCACCTCATGACAATTGTTAAACATCACTGGGGAGAGGAGTGACTTAAGGCATAGAACTTTTGCCTCTCCAGTCATTTCTTGTGTAATAAGTACAGCTGTGGAGAAAGATATTCATGGGCTAGCACAACAGATGTTCCACAAAACTTCTGCTTCTCTTTAAACAATCATTTTCCTAATTATTACTTGCAGGCTTTCCAGATTGCTAAACACATGTTATATTTTGTAGTCCTAAATTGTATCTGAAGAGGGATACTGTAATTTGAAATGGATGACTTCAATGTCCCTGATCCTGACTTTTAAACATACAAATCCTTATTTCATCTATATTTGAAAAATTTTGTATAATTTTACAACTTGTGAGCAATTTACATTGAATGTGGCAATGTGGGAATATAGTAAAGCTTTTTAAAAATTAAAAATACATTTCTAATAAAACTATAATTGAATGAAACTATGTTGCAATCACTACACTGGTAGCTATGGTGCCACTTCATGTATTGATGCCTGGAAGAATCTCTTTACAAAGAGAGAAAAGAAGAAATACAGGTCCATTCCCTTTATAAAGGTAGATGTGCTGTTATAAAATATGTAGTGCCTTAGCTATACATCAACATACTTTCCAAGATACATATGGTATTCTGTGTGGTATTCACAGCTACATTTCATTTTTAAGGAAGTGGGAGTGTTCATTTTGTTGCTGTGATTTACAAATTTTATATCTGTCCAGGCTACTGATAGATGCCTTTTGTATATATATGATTTAGCCTACTAAATGCTGTGGTTCAAATTAAATCAGATTGTGCCTGACTTCAGGAAATCTTTAGGGAGAATGAGCGGCACATACAGCTTTCCTCCACTGAACTCCTAATGTTTTACCAGGATCATTTCTAGTTCCTGTTAACCTCTTCCTCCTGACTACCCTAGAACATTAGTCACATGGCAGGCAACCAGAGATGCCCAACCACAGAGGGTAGAGCAAATGCACCCCCTAAGATATGGTGTGCAGCCCCTGCTTACTGAGGTGTTCCAGGAAGTAACATCCCTCTCTGGGCACTGGGGTATTATGAATTGACTCTGCCCCTAACCCGAAGATAGTGTGCCACAGTTTGATTCATTGAGTTAGAAGAGAGACACTTGTGTGACACAGTTGCTAGGAGTAAAACTTGGCCCTTAAAAAGGATGACAAATAACAATTGATTTAAATTAGCCATTTCAGTCTGGTGGCCATGCTGACTTCCCAATAAATAAATAATTAACCAGTTGTTAGTTTTCACCTCTGCATAATCAGTGTGGCTTGTGAGTCAAGTTCAAGGAAGCACAGTATTTCTGTTTCTTCCAGGTGTTCTCTAATTTTGTGGGAGTGCGGTTTTCTTTCAGGTAGAATGTTCTCCAGCCATCATTTATTACAGCAGATTCCAAACACAGTTGAGTTTTCTTTGTCTAGGGAGTAAATGAACTGGGTCACACTGCTGTTTTTTCTGCCTCTCACCAAATAACTCATATAAGCTATCTGCAGTAACGTATGATAGGTCAATTTGTCATTCATTGGAGTTGTGTTGATTTAAGAGGCCTTCACTAAACTGATAAGGATCTTTAGCTGCTTAAATGCAAAGGAACAGCCAAGCCACTGATTTATGACATCATAAGCACACTCAAGTCCCCTCCACTGTACTGCAAATAGATTACTTCTGAGTCATGCACTCAATAAAAATTATATTCCAATAAGAGTGACACAGAAGGTGATGCAAGAAAGGAGTAGCTGAACACTGGTTAGAAAAAATTCAGCTGCCCAAACTAAGATTTGTGATCACTGTTGTATAACATATGGCCTAAATCCTCAAATATGAGAGCCTGAAGCCATATTGGGACACCTAAGTGGAAATCAAAGCTATTGGCAACTTGCAGATAGATCAGATTCATTTCCATGGGAAAGGAATTGGGTGAAAACTAAGATGGTTCTGTTTAAATGAAAGTAGGCTCCCAGGTTTGAAAAATTTGCTCTTTCTATATAGCTATTTTGTTGTGCGATTTTAGTTCACTGTTGTACAGGCATTAGAGAGTTAGTCTCATGCAAGTTGGCATATGAAATTTCTGAATATTGTCGTCCTTCCTTCGTTCCTTGTTTTACCATATTAAGAATGCACAGCTAATACATTTCTATGGTTTGTTCACTGGCAAGAGTTGTCTTTTATTAGGAGTTATTCCTGTTACTTCATTGTATGGTCTCATAAATGAAGTTGATAGAGGCCATGTCAATAATTTGATGTTTTTTAGGGAGAAGCATCAAACCATATGAAATCTGGATATTGCATGAAGAGGTTGCCCTTTTCTCTCTGTCAGTACTGAATCTGAACCAGTGTCTATGGGGTATTGAGTTCCCGCAAATGTGGCCTTTGGCTGAGATTTAAAAGTAGGATCCTGACAGATGGTAGACACTAAAAGTCTTGATGACTTTTCCGAAAATAAGGATAAACTCAACTTCCCTGACTAATCCTATCTGAGTAATTATACACTGTCTGTGTAATTATATTCCATCTACCTCAATTTTCCTTTTGCATTTTCAATAGCAATAGTTATTTCTCACTTTACCTGTGTCTTCTTCAGATTCTGCAGGTATTACCAAATGCTATTAACCTCTTTGCATGCAAATAATAAATATTTGTACATTGTACAGCTACCATATTATATCTATGAGGGAATACTTACAGTGAATGTGTGTTTGCTCACTCTGCAAGGGCCAGCCTTTATGGTAAATATGAATGCTTCTTGGCTATCAGAGCAAAAATAAATAATACTTAGTGAACCTACTGTGTTCTGCAAATAACTATTGCACATTACTGTTAATAGTGCTTCAGGCAGAAATTAATCTGTCAATCAACTACTTCCAAGAGTGAATATTATGCAATTTGCAGCTTTTAGTCTTTATGCTACTTTGGGAGATAAAGTTGCTATACAGCTCAAGTTGTTAGCTAAAGTTACACTCTGAAAAGAACACACACTGTTCTACTCACTGAAGTCATCTCTACAGACTTGTTTGTTCTCTTCTCACTGAGCACAGATTTATGCATTCAGTGTAATGGGAGTTATATTTGTAAAATGCTATTTACAGAGATAAGGGTGTATTCCATTATGAGCTCTAAGCATTTTTCATTCCTGCCATGAAATTTCTAGTAATGGGAACAGATGTTTTGTACAAAGAGTATAAGTAGAAATATTTACTGCTTTGAATCACCAAAAAACTGCACATACAGGTGTTAAGCACCCTATACTTTTTTTTCTCTCTCTCTTCCTTTTCCTTAGAGTACAATGACTTGTCTCATTGAAGTTATTGCCTATATTTTTAATTTTAAGTATTTTTTGGCAAGGACCGTATGTCCATGTAGCTCTAGTGCACCGAGTCTCTGACCTGATTGCTGATTCTATAGATGTTAGTGATTTAATTTATTGATGAAGAAAGGGCTGCTCGTTCATTCCTACCTAAAGAGAAGAATATTGCTTATTGAATTACTAGCACAATTACATATATCACTCTGGGGGCAAAGTTTTTTGTGATCTCTTTTATTGGACCAACTGCATAGTTGGAAGAGAGGCTTGACTACACAGCTGGTCTAATAAAAGAGATTACAAAAAAACTTTTGCCTCATACCCTTCCTGGATTATGATGGCTACAATGCTCAAACACTACTACATCCCCTACACGGTTGAGTGGGTCAGGAACTGGCTGGCGGGGCGCTCCCAGAGAGTGGTGGTGGACGGGTCGTACTCAACCTGGAGAGAAGTGAGCAGCGGGGTCCCCCAGGGCTCAGTCCTTGGGCCCGCACTGTTCAACATCTTTGTTGCTGACTTGGGCGAGGGGATGGAAAGCGAGCTGTTCAAGTTTGCTGACGACACCAAACTG
>JAGPOW010000304.1:27962776-27980327 GCA_030014935.1 Caiman crocodilus
CTGGCACTCGTTTCCTGCCAATTGGCGGGGGGTCAGACTAGATGGCCTGCTCTAGGCCCCTTCTGACCCTAGTTACTATGATACTATGATACTATGATACATCACTGGGCATTCCTTGGTGGTTGGGCAGGTCTCTCAGTTGAATAGTGTTCATCTCCAACCATGCTCACCTTATCAGAGCTGAACAAATAATGGGACAACTCTCCAGCTGGTGTAAATCAAAATAGATCTATTGAAGATGGAAATGGAATTGAAATGGAGTTATCTGATCAACATCAGCTGAGAATCTGGGCCCATCCTTATTTAGGACATGGCTTCAGTAAGATTTTAATAGGTTTGACTCTAAAGACAGGCAGCACTCGCTTTTCTAAGGGTATGCAGTTAGAGCCAGATTTTCAAAGTTCATCAGTGCCTAGTTCCTGTGGAAATGAATGGGAGTTAAGCACCTAACTACCTTTAAAAATATGTACCGTAATTCTTTAGCTTCCTTCTTCCTCAGTAATAATCTCTAGTGTTTGCTTTCCTTGCAAAGTTAGATTATTAGGAAGAATGCAGTTAAATTAGTGAGTCTGATTATACATGTACTCAAATGCTTTCCTGAACTGGTGTTTCTATTACCACCCTAATTCCAACCACTATGCTTAAAAGTATACAAAAACCTTCCGTTTTCTTTAGTTGTCTGCAGATATTATTCCTTGACATACTTTAAATGAGGCTAAGGAAAGCAGCTCTGTGATATCTATTATGTTTCTGACTTTAAAAAAAAGTTATATATATAAACTTAGTACTAGGTTACACTAATATTTTGTAATTCATTCTTAATATTATTATTCAATAAAGCTTTGCACAAACAGTCCATCCCATGAGAGGAACTTCTGCCAGATTCCAGATGTCAAGCACATTTGCTCAGATACCAGAGTTCATGACCTTTTTATGTTTGTTAATATGATGCCATGGAAATTATTTTTTATAAATACGTGTGTTGCAGGGTCAGGTGTTCTTATGGGAAGTTTTCAATGATATGAGAGTCTTTCCTGAAACAGGTATTTCCTGTTCTGTTTTTCCAGCTATTGAAGTTTTCATAACAACTGTAAATCTTATTATTGAATTAAGTCCAAGTGCTAAGATCTACACTGAAAGAAAGACAGAAAGTCAAAGGCATGTCAGCCTTCAAAACTTTCTTCAAATGAGCTGTATATTGGAATCTCCCTTGGTTCTCTGAGCATAGCTGTGTACTGTCCATACCTGAGAATACAGGTATGTATAGCACCATGTACAGTCTCAGTGAGTTATACTGTTAAAGTACAGCATAAGAATAAGGAACTGCAGGCATGAACAGACAAATGATTATACTGCTCAAAAGGCAAAAAGGAGAGACACTTACCACCTGTGAGTGAGTCAGCTGATTTGCTGTAACTCTTTTGCCTGTCCCCTCTTTCATATAATAAGCTAAGCTAAGTTCCAGTTATTTACCTCTGAATGATGCAGAGGGTAAATTATTCAGTTTAGCTTCTTCTAGCTGCAGGACAGAGCAAACAGAACAGTTATAGCAGATTCAGCTAAACCATGGTAAGTCTCTGTAATATAATTTTGTCACCTATCACTCCTGGAAATAATTACACTGATTTAAATGGCAAAGGTGATACATTAAATGCTTTTAAATGAATATACTGATATCAGAGAACTACCATCTTAGCATAGTCTTATAAACTGAAGATGCCTTGAAAAGGTCCTGAGATGGCAGAGCCTCTGTTACCAATCATACACTGATGATACATAGTTCCATCTTCTTTTCAGTAGCCATGACAATGGTATCACACAGCCTGCCTGAAATCAGAGTAGGCTCTGTCCAATCAAAACCTAAATATTGTGGTAGAAAGTGGAAAATGCTTTGAGAAGGCTCCCATGGCACCAACTGCTCCTTGTATCAACCTACCATCCACTCATCAAAGTGTATGACTTATTGTGATCTTGCTGTATTCATCATTTATCCCAAGTGCCCAGGTGGAAGTAGTGGCAAAAAATATCCTTTTTTTATAGCTTCTCCTTGTCAAGAGACTGCACTCCTCCTTCTCAAATAAAGAGCTATCCAGACCAAACCACAGGTATGTTATTCCCTGACATGAGAACTCCAACTTGTACACCATAACCACCCTGTTACAAAGGATAATCACTGAGATCACATCACTGTTGTGCATCAGTTGCATCTAGTTCCTAGTAAATATCCATGCAAGCTGCCAAAGAAAGTCCAACTGCTTCAAAGATGGAATTCCTTGGGACAGAGCCTGGAGTAAACCTCGGAGGGACCGAGATATGGGTCCTTAAGTGACCTCTGCTGCAAGATTATACACCAGCAGTAACATGACTGAGCCTTGACTGGATTATTTTCACAGCATATTTGATTACTCATGTTGTTTCTTGAGATAACTAAAGGCAAAAAGTTACAGCAACATGAAAAAATAAACCAACCACCACCCCTCTGCCAAGAACAAAGTACAACTGAGCTGCTGAATCTGGAAGAGGTAAAGACAAGAAGTTACCAGGGAAAAGGTTGTAACTAGCTACTTAATTATTTAGCATACTAAACACCCTAGCAATACTTGGGTAGATGCTGTGTATTGCCCATCAGATACCTGTTTCAAAAGCATTGCAGTACTGGATAACTACTGCAGTTACAAATGGTAAATAGAAGTTTCAGTTAAAAGCAAAGTACAAGGTTAAATATACATTTGAAAAGAGGAAACATAAATGTAATAGCCGCTGGCTGAATTACAGCAACTCTATACAATGAACTGTACAGACCACACCCAGTATCTGGAAAAATATAGGGAAGATCTCTGTTAAACTGCAAAGATAGCAGTGGGACTGAGTGGAAAATGCTGGTTCCAACTGAGGTTATTTTTCATCAGGACAGGGAGGATGAAAGAACCGTTTGGGGTTCTTTCCAATGAGAACACAAGGAATAATAGAATCTTGTTTCAAAAACTTTGATTGTAGTGAAAGTCATATAAGGAAGGAAGGAAGCCTGTAAGGATGATGCATGGTAATACACCTTTACTGGCTTTGACTGAAAATACCTTTTATATTCTGCTTAAGAATACTTTGCCTGATGGGGGTACCTTTTTCCCTCTCTCAAAAGCCTCCAATAAAGTTTTGTTTAATGGATGAGCACAGACTTGGGCCATGAGTAGACTATTGTTGTGTTTGGACTTTAAAAACAAAAAACTTTTAACAAAAAAAGAAGTGGGCAAGACAGAGAGGCCAGCCTGGTGGCTCATCATTAGCTGTACAAGACCTAACAGGATATAATGATTTTAATATTGATTATCTTAAGTTAATTATTCACTGCAACCAAAATATCTCAGAGACATTAGTCCTTCAGGCACTAGCTAATTCTGAGGGATTTTAATCAGGCCTGGACAAGCTATTTCCAGTGAACAAAAACTATATTGACTCTAGGCCCGTTTTCTATTCAGAAATTATCCATAAACTACCAAGTTTTCCACAAATATGTTGTTTGCATGATTTTTTTCACTGTTCTTTGCTAACAGGATTCATCTTAGAAATTGTTTGAGATTCCTAAATTTGAATTCTGAGCTGTTATGATTTGACATGTGGAGCACATCATGAACTGCTCTTAGAAGCAGGTTTCTGATGCAAATGCTCGGAATTCCAGATTTGAAAACCAGTTTCTGTGAACATTTCTATTTCCTCACTCATTTTCAAAACATGGGTATTTGCAAAAATAAAAGATGGAGGTCACAGTCAGATGAATGTATTCAGAAACAGAAATAAATATCCAAGTATATCTTCTTAAGGTATTTGCCCAAGTGGTTTTAATTCTTCAGGACTGGCCACTTTTTTTGACACCTGATGGGGGCAGACTTGCACATGCAGTAGCCAGTTCCCTCCACTCTGCTCCATTCTTCAGCTGTCCTGTCTTCTTTCTGAGAAACACCAAGAAGCAGTACTTCAGTAGCACAAACAGAAACAGCATAAAGATAAAAAAAGTATCTTTGTGCTTCAAAACGGGGTAGAACACAAGTTGTTTTTACCATAGGAAAAGTTCAGACGTGATGAAAGACTATATTTGCAACTCGAGAGAGAGAGCGCGGAGAAAAGTTTTTGTGCTTCAGTTATTGAGAGTCTAACAGTTGAAAAGAGATTTGCTTGAAGGGAAACAGGCACCTCGCTGTTTTCCCAAGGATGTACATTATTTCATTTACCTGTTAATTCAGCAGGCAAATCTCAGTTAGCATTCATGACTTTTCTGGGAAATCTGGCAGCTGGCAAGTAAACCACATTATTCACCATGTGTAGGTAGACATCAGCTTAAGTTATTTCAACAAAATCATTCATAAAAAGCACTCCGAGAACAACCCAACACAGAGTGGAAGGAACATTCCACATGGTAGCCTCTAGATTTCTTCCCAGAGGCAACACAGCCTTTTATACATGTTGAAGGAAAGGAAAATATATTCCTAGAAACCATTTTGTCATGTCCTTTCTTTATTTGGTCATATATTTCTGAAAGCCAGCTATTGCCATATTGTTTGAACCGAAGGCTAGAAATCTACTGAGGCAAGAATGAAAATAATTCAGGATCCTTGGAAGACCAAGTATAAACATAACTCATAAATATCCATAAATATTGACAGTAAATAATCAGTAAATCAACAGTAAGTAATACATGGTTATGAAGAGTAAATGGTTCAAGCAAATTAATGAATTGAAAGAGACACTTTGACAGATTTAAAATAAATTTGAAAAACCCTCATGTTTTGAAACTGTAACAAATGAACTTTTATTTCTATAAAATAATTGCATACTAGCAGGGGCAACCCCAAGGGCAGAACTGTTCAGCTGTGTGATACTGTCTCTGTACCAGTTACAGAGGTTTACCTTCAGTACAGTGTTAAGGGACTGTTCTTCTGGGGTAGAAAGGGTTGAGTTTGATCTTTGCTGTATCCCCCCAGTTATAAATGGCCATGCAGCATAGTAAGAGATGTGACATTCTTGTTGCCAATAGATCTCTGGCAATGTTGAATTTTAAATGGGAAAGTATTGTATAAATGCTGTAGTATTATTAGGACCGTAAGACACCCCTCTCCAAAAGGCTGGAGTTTGGGTGTAGTCTCAATCTGCTCTCCAAAATTAGAGTTTTCCAAACTTCTAGAGTCTACAAAATTGCACTATTTGAGACCATAATGAAAGAGTTACCCTCCCCCTTATTATTAGGGGGGGGTCACTAAAGAGCATCAGCAGATTCCAGGGGACAACAGAAGTGAAAGCAGGGATGAGAGTGGGTCAGAGGTTAAGAACTTGCGCTCCAAGGGAGGAGGAACAGCCAGCACCCACTGGCCCTCAAATGAGTCCAAGGAGCCAGTGGATACCTCTGCAGTGAAACTTGGCCAGGAGACGTGACCAGATGAGGCATAGGAAGATGGTCCACCATCCCCCGCAGTCCTCCTTGGTCACATATATGCAAAATTGCACTGGAAACTGGTCTCGCTCTTTTGCACTTCCACTTCCAGCCAGACATTGCACAAGCACAGCCTCCCACAGATACGCTAGCATCTCTGGCTCTAATCTTTCCTGGCAGCTGGAAGGGGGAAGCGGAGAGGTAGGTCCACGCTGCAGACTGGGACAAAGCCGTCACCTCCTGACGGATTACAGAAGTGCCCACGGGGAGAGTTCAGAAACTCAAAGCAGGAAGTGGGAATAAGGAACCAGGTCAGCCTCACTGCCTTCCCTGCCCCACTTGGGGAGCCCCCAGCCAGGGCAGTCTTCCCCAGAGTTTAGACCAGCGGGTGCCAAACTGTGGGGTGCGACCTCAAATGGGATTGCAACATCAGTGGGGAGGGCGAGTGGGTTGAGGAAACGCGGCCTGGACTGGCTGTGACCTTGGGAGGTCCCTCCAGCCCCGCTGCTCTGTGCTGCCCCTTGACTCCGCTCCCTCCCCGTCGGCTGCCAGGCTTGCCTGGGGCAGGGGGCACCCCAGCCCCGGCGGGGGCGCGGAAGCGCCGGTGTGCTCCGCGCCCTCTGCCCCCGGCAGGCGGGGCCGGCGGGCAGGTGGCGCAGGCGGGGCGGGCGGCGGGGGCTGTTCCCGCAGGTGCGGAGCCGCGCTCCTGCCCGGCGGAGTCGCCTCGCGGGGAGCGCGGCCGTCGGGCAGGGTGCAGCCGCGCGGAGCAGCCGTCGGGGCGGAGGATCCGTGGCCGAGCGCGGCCCCCGGGCCCTCGTGGCTGCTCCCGGCGGGGGCGGCCGAGCTCTGGCATCCCCGCGGGAGCCTCGTGTGGAGCTGCACCTGCCTGAGGTGGGTAACGGGGGTTTCCGGGGGCCGCAGGCAGAGATTCCCCCTTCCCGGCCACAGGGCCCTGGCAGCTTGGGGCGGGGGGGAGGCAGGAGGCCCCACGCACCGCACCCCGCTGCAGGAGCCCGCGCCCGCTCGCCAGGCGGCACCGGCCTGGTTTCCTGTCTCAGGTCCCAGCGGTGCTGCTGTCTCCCACAGCCCGGGGGTCGGGGCCTGGTGGAGCAGTCAGCACGGCTCCAGAGCAGAGCCCAGTCGTCCCTGGTCAGGTTTTCTTGCTTAAGACAATCTAGCTTAGCCTTACCCGGTTTTTTTTCCTTCTGGGGAGTGGTGGTTAGTATTGGGCACACACCAACTGGTTTATTTTCTATGTGCGTAGATGTATGTCTCGTGCACCTACACGTCTGCATGTTTGTGACTTTAGTCCAGTATATAAAACAGGATTACTTCTGTGTAACATTAAGACCAACGTGCTCACAGAACTGGGACAGCAGTTTCAGTGGATTTTATTTTTTTTAACTTTTGTACTTGGGCCAAAGGGAGGTTGATGGGAATGAACCTCCCCCCCCCCCCCCAGGGAAAAGATCAGTGGTAAAAAAGGAGTGATAACCTTGTTCCTGATCATAGATAGGGCTAAGCATTTGCAACTGCTGTTGAAATTGCAGTTCAGTTGAATAAGACAGGCATAGTCATCTAAACGTAGCTTGGAAGATTTGGACTGTGGACTGTGCTTTCCATCCAGGTGCAAATGTTCAGGAATGGAAGAAACAATCACTGCACTCAACTATAATCATAACTCGTCTAAACTGTGTCAGCTGTCTCACACTGAAACAGTAACCTGACCACTAATGCATAAACTGCAAACCTGCATTCAATACAAGTGGGAACTGCTCAATTCTTAAGCTCGAGGACTACTGTAATTAATTAAATCACTTGTGGAGAAACTCTCCACAGAAATTGCAGAGGGGTTTAGCTAAGTCACAAGCAGAAGTAGAGAGTATGCTCAAGAGAAAGGTATCCTTCCAGCATTAGCAGTAACTGGCAAAAGAAAATTACTTATTTAAATCATCAGGACTTATGGTAGAGGTGATATCTTTTATTAGACCAACTAGATTTTTGCAAAATGTTTTTTTAATTGTAAGCTTTCGGGCACAAACACCTTTCTTCAGGCATTGGAGAAAAGATTGTAAAAGTTCTGAGTAGCAATGAAAGTTTATATTTTATAGAAGAGTTGAAGGTGTGGTAATAATCTTATTTTTAAATACCATAAGATATGCATGCTTTGTTTATAAGTACAGGTGTGTACCCTTTCAAAGTACCCTTGTGAAAAGAAGTGGTTTCAAACCGTCCTGTTCTAATTCCAGACAGTCCTTTTGCTAGTATGTTCTGTGTAGCTGGGTCATGGGGTGTGTTCAAAGTGCTCTAACAACCGTTCATTAAGAACTGTTGCAAGAACAAAGACTGGTTGAAATTAAACTGGTTTTGTAACATTAAGACTTGGGCAGGCTTCCATAATGAAAGTGATGCATTTCATTAATTCAGAAGTTCATGTAGTTTGAATAGTGTGAGAGGGAAACTAGCTCTAGACCTAAAGGCTTTGGGCCAGACCTGCGAAAGGATTGGGCACATAAATGACCCTGTTGACACCCAAGTCCAATGCTTATTTAGCTGACTACTACCCCTAGGGCTAGGTATGGACAGTCAAAAATCCTGAGGCTGAATCAATTCAATCTTTTCAGGTTAGTCTAAGCTGTGTCGATTGAACTGATAAGCAAGTTAGAGGTTCTCTTTTGATTCCAGAAATGCAGCCATGTGCCTGGTGAGGACCAGGCCCGGAGCCAGGGGGTGCTAGAGCACCTCTCCCTGCTTGGCTGGAACAGACAGCTTGGGCCAAGGCTATCCTGCCCAGCCTGGAAGGGGGGTTTACAGGGGAGGTGCGAAGCATCCTGGGATGCTGTGGGGGACTGTGAGTCAACTTGAATCTGGAGGGGATTCAGGATAAGAGTTTAATAAACTGATTTGAACTAAATCAGTTCAGTATGATATTGTATCCATCCAGGTTTGGCCATTTTGAAAGCAATATGCATGCACTGAACTTTTGCTGTGTTACAGATTTGAACTTTGAACCAGTTTCTGATCACATATACTGGTTTATGTGCAACTTCTGTCCCTAGCCTAGAGGTGCTTTGGATCACTTGAGGTGGCCAAGTTTTTAACAGGAATGCTTGATAGAGCCTGACAGGCTTGTTTCTAACCATGCCCAGAACTGCCTCAGTCTTTTCAGGGCTGAGCAGCTAGCCAGGTACAGCCCCGTAAGGACACACACACACAAGGTTTTTTTTCAGTTTATTTTTCCTGAAGGGACCAATCACATAAGTGTTTTAAAAAAAGACAGATCAGCTATGCGCTAAAAACATCCAGAGGAGAAAGTGGGTGGGTCTCTCGCTGGCACACAAGAATTCGGTGTTCAGTTGATGATCCATGATGAGAGAGAGAGACATTAAATTCTCTACTCTGCCTGGGGATTGAAACTGAATTTCCATCTCTCAGCAGAGTGCCCAAACCACTACACTGCAGACTGTTTTATTTAAACCTTATTTATTAATTAATGTAACTTACCAAGTAAAAATGTAACATTTACAATGCCCGTTGGGGGTTGAGGCCTCTCTCAGTTCTTTCTGCTGAAGTTATTCAACTTTGCCTGGAATCATTAAGTATTCACTGGGACAGTGAGAGAATTAATGGTGATGATAACTTAGTAGTTAGGGCACTTGCCTGGGACTGGGGAGACTTGGGTTCAAATCACTGCTTCAATGACTATTTCAAAAGGTTATCTGAATATTCATCTAAGCACAGACAGGTGTACGTCATAAAACAGTAGTGCTCACCCTAAACCCTGTGGGCTTGGCCCAACCTCTGGAGTGACTGGATTTGGACCATGGCATGAGGGGTCTACAGCAAGCAGTTCAGCTCAATGTGTTCCCCTCCAGGCTCTGCTGTGCTGCAGACTTCCTCTACAGCCAAAAGTGAGATTTCTCCCCGCTTGCTTTCTGACAAGCAGCCATGTCCCTCCCCCATCTCTCCCTCCTCTTCCCTGTACCTGGCTTGCCACTCTAAAAGGTTGAACCTTTATCCTAAACCAGTGGTGTCATCCAGCTCTGCACAGGGTCAGATCTTTAGTTGGGGGTTGTTTCATTTTGCTGTCAGACCTGGATTTGGTGATGACAGTATTGGTCCTGTAATTCCCAGGCCATAGCAGTTGCTGCTTCTCCTACCACCAAATTTCTGACTGTGCAAGCAAGATGATGGGGTTCTAGGTCCAGTCCATGTGATGTGTGACAGCATGTGTTTGGGAGCCCCCTGAGCCAGGTGACATGGCTCTGCTGACTGTATCTTGGTCAGCCTCTCCTAGACCACCATGCTCACTCTGTCTGGCTGTTTCTGTTAAGCTAGTTTGGAAAGTCTGCTCAGCAAGATGGCTTTTGCAGATCTTCTCAAGTGTTAACCATATCCCATGCACTGCATAGGCAGACTGTGGCTTCAGTTAGGTACCTGAACAATATCAGGTATTGCAGTCCGTAATAATTTCTCTGGTAGATCTAGCTCTTTGTTTAAAGATGCACTTTGGCTTAAACTGGGTGCCTTTTACTTGATTGGATGAAATGTGTATGAACTTCTTTATTAATGAATCTTGTCTGATCATTAACAAATCCCAAATCTTTGTTCTCTTTGGACACTTTAATTTTACAGTATTGCTACTATATTTACTGGAAGTTAGTGTATCTCTAAGGCCAGGTACAGACATTACACCTTTACCAGTATAAGTGATTGGAAACCAGTCTGTATCCATAATAGAACAGAAATTCGGCAGACTCAAACTGGTTTAAAAATGACAGAACTTCACTCTTGCTCCTTGGAGGTGATGTCGGAGGCCATGGCATGTGGTGGGGAGTGTGGTTGGGACGCCACGGCGGAGGAGGGAGAGGTCACCAGTATGGGCCTCAGCCTCTACCTCCCCCCTTCCATTGTTGATGCCTGCAGGGCAGATGCATGCTGGCATGGCAGTAGTGCGGGATATGGGTGGGGGAGGAGCAGGCACGCTGTAGTGGCAGTGGTGGGGGAAGGGGACAATTGGGCCTGGGCCTGATGCGGAGGGTAGGGAGGAAGAGGAGCAGGCCCCCACTGCTCTTGGGTCAGCCTGGGCCTGCTGCTCCCTGCCCTGCCTTGGCGGCCCAGTCCCCCCATCCTTGGGCCCAGTCCTCCCCATCATCAGGCCCAGACTCGCTCCTCCCCTCTCCCTGATGCTGGGGTAGTGGGAGTGGGCCTGGACCCCAAGCAGCAGAAGGGAAGGGGGGAGTGGGGCCAGATGGGCGAGCAGGGGCTCCCCCCTGTCATTCTTTATGGGCAGTTGGCTAATGCATGTGTATATTTTGGTACCCCACAACCAGGGTTAACAACATGAAGTTTCATTAATATGGGGAGGTGTGTTGCATGATGCTTCTTGATTTCCCTGATGGTGTGGGTGGAATCTGGTAGCAGAGGCTGAAGCTAGAGAAAGTAGGCATGTTTTCCAAATAACAGGGTGAGTTTTGGTCTTAATGCAAAGCTTTCTCCATCTCCAGGCTCCTGAGGGAAGTTTGATGTCAGTCTTTTCAAGGGCACACGGTAATTTAGAATTTTACTTTTTGTGCAAGTATGGAAGAGCAGGCTGAGTAATTAAGAACATAAGCAAGGGTCAGACCACTGGTCCGTTTAGTTCTCAGTAGTCTGTCTCTTAACAGTTGCAGAATGGATGCTATACAAGGACATTGAGCTGTATATCTCTAGAATGATCTATCCCCATTTAGTATCCTCTCCTGGCATCCACAATTATTGGTTTAGAGATGGCGCAGGAAACATCTCCAGGATTCTGTTCAACAGCCATTAATAGATCTATTATCCATTCCTTTATTTAGACCCCTTTGAACCTGGCTATATTATCTGTTTCCACCACCCACTGTGGAATGAATTCCACAAATTAACTACACATTATCTAAAGAAGTACTTTCTCTTGTTAGCTTTAAACCTGTTGCATACTAATTTCATCAAGTTCCTTGACGGCTTTGTCCATATTGTGTTTCCTCCCTCTTAAACCTTTAATAGATATACAATGTTTGTTGCACCACATAGTACTGAATAACTTAACCCCAGGCTTTACAGCTTCTGCTGGTCACTCTGTAATTTCCACTGGAGAAGGAGTGGAATGTGCTAATTTCATGGAAGCAAAATCTCTTGGGTCCTGGGTGGTTTTCTTGCTTTTGTACTTGCATTTAAACCAACCTCCAGATTTTGGGGTAATTTTCCACAGGTCAGATGGCCAAGGACTAGAAGGGGGATGGGGAGGTGTATTTTTTTTTTCCTTTGTATGTCCCTCTGTCCCTTTCTTGGAGGGTCATGGTCCTTATAGTATTATATGGGCCTATATCACCTAACAAGTTTCCTGTCACTGCATGGGATCTGGGGCACCATTGGTAGTGCATGTTGTTGCTCTGTATTCTTCCCATGGTACATTATAAGTGTTGAGACTTTTGGTGCCTTAGCTGTGGTTGTTTGTAATAGACCTCTGAAGATTCTTGTGATGTGTTGTGGGGCTTTGTGGCTTGCAAAGTGCGGGAGGGCTGGAGTGGATGTTCTTTAGGGCTTAAAATCATTATTACATAGTTTCCACAATTGCCATGAAACTGGACTCAGTGACCAAATAGTCCCTGTTAGTCTTCTGACCAGCTGTATAGGAGCATAAATGACCAGAATGGTTTCAACCAAAAAAAGGCTTCACAATGGAGACTCCATCAGTCAATACATCTCTGGCAAGCAGAACAGAAAATGTTATTGAACAGACTTGGCCTGCTTAGAAGTTAAGAATAGAACTTGTAAATCTATGCTGATATTTCTCCCCCAACCTGCCTGTCATGTGGAAACCTGTTCTTTTAAGAGGTGAACTGAGCCCCACAACCTTCCAGCCACCACAAAAGTAACTGACCATCTTTTAACACTTTGTCTCATTCTGCTTTGGCTTGGATTGGAGTAAAGCCTGTATCCTGCTGCTACTTCCCTTGGCCATTCAGTTCATCCAGTTTTGGTCCAGAAGGCGGGATGGAGTTGACTTTCCTTTCCCAGTCTTCACTGTAGGAGCAATTCCTTCTACCTTAAACTTTACAATGTCTGTTTCCCCAGAAACAGTGAGTAATTGGGATATAAAGGTGAGGAAGATCTGTTAGAAGACCTGTTAGAAGACAGGTGAGGCCTCTCTTTTTCTCTCTTGGGAAATTCCTGTTTTGGAATTTGCTTTCATCCTAAATTGGTATGAAAAATCAGTCTCAAAAGATTTCAAAAATCAAATGAAATGCTTTATGACTTTTGTATTATTTTGCAATGCACTTTCTGCAAATATTTCATCATATTGCATTAATCAGCATAGTACCATAAAACATCCTGATTTTGATGGAACACTTTTCTGTTGGAAAATGCTGTTTCAACACTTCTTACTAGCTATGTTGGGGGGGCTGCCTGTTTGTTACTTTTTTTTTTTTTTTTTTTTTTAAGTGTCTCCTGTCTCAAGAGATCTGGATCCTATTCAGTATTCTGCTTCGTGTGTTATCAAGTCATTGAGGTCCAAATCTTCAGTAAGGCACTCAACTCCATCTTAAGGCACCAACATTTTACAAGCATTCTTCTGTTTCTAAAACACTCTCAGGTGAATTGTTTAAAAATGCTTATAAGCATCTCACATTCTGGTATCAAAGCCACAGTGGGACTGCGGATATCGTTATTCCCATACCTCTCAACATTCCTAAAATAAGAGAAGAAAGGTACAAACACAGTTTGGAACAAAAAAATGTAGAACTTGTTAAATAAAGCAAACTCTTTATACTTAAATTACATTATAAAGTAACTATTGACAATTAGGATAAATTGTCCATTCTAAACAAGCATATTGACATAAAGAGTCATATATATCCAGCTATCGCTGTGGTGTCACCTAGGGCAACCTCTTCTTGCAGAGGTTTAATTCTGACAATTTCTATGAAATTCCATCTTCAACTTTTTCTTTTTTAAGTCCCCTCATCAGAATCCAAATTACTATGCTTGCCAACATAATGATTTTATTCATTTAGATTTACCCCCTTCCATTCCATTCCATATTTCCGTGTCCAAATTGGAGAACATATCTTTAACTTGCAGAAACAGTGCTGTTAGCACAATACTTGCAATGGATGAATTGGTTCCTTGGAATTTTAGAAACCAATTTTAGGAACTTAGAAGTAGTATCTGTACCAGCTATTATAGGCCAGAGCCCACTGGGGTTCATTATATTAAAATGTAAGTTTTAAGGTTTAGCATGGGACAGTTTTATAATGTTCTTTCCTTTTTATATTTGAATTAGTCTTGCATGTGAAAAATTGTCTCAGATTTATGAATAATATACTTTGGCCTTTTTAAACTGTGATATTAATCTTCTGAATACTGGGACTGGATTAAGCCTGCATTTAAGAGCTCCAGGTGCAAGACTATAATACTAAAGCACAGATGTCATTAGGGGCTTTGTCACAGGAATGACTTCATGTAGTGTTCTCCTGCCAGAGATTCTTTCCTTTCTCCAAGGGGTGTCCTAAGAGCAAAGGCAATTGTTCTTACAGCCACAATAGTTCAAACACCCACCTGCTCAACTTTATTTTTCTTCAGAGAAGTAGCCAGCAGCAATCAGAGTTCTACTTTGTGACTTATTACCACATTGGTGGTCTCTTCCTATACTCTTTGTACAGATGCATTAAGGGTGTCTCTGGGATCAGAACCCTCTGATGAAACAGCTGCTAAGCCCAGAGAGACTAAAACTAGATTGCACAAGTGCTTTTCCTGAAGAGTTCAGTTAAAGGCCTGTATTGAGGGAGATGGTAAATAGATATTGTTCACAGAAGTAGAGATATGTGAAAGAAGGTACTGTGGTCTCAAGACATGGTCTTTCAGGATGAAAACAGATGTTGCCTTTGTTCTGCCGTAAAAGTTTTTATGGTGGCACAAAGCAAAAGCAGACAGATACCCATGCTTTTTGTCATGCTACAAGTGGCCAAATTTGTGGTCATGACAAAAGGTACTATGTATTTATGCTGCTATTTTGCAGTGGACATTTGTTTTGTTGTAAGATAGGGATTACTGGGTCTTCAGGGCTCTAATCCTTCATTTCCCAGGAATTCACCTGTAGGAATGCTTATTGGGGGAACTCAGGATTGGTCCACTGAAACCCTGGGATCACTTGCCCAAGTTTCCCCATTTACAGAGGTGTGTTCTGAATATGAATCCTCCTCATGCTGGGATACAGCTGTGCCAGGAATGGATATAACTCCACACACTTAATCCACTTCATTTGACAGTGTCTGATTATAGCCTTGGTGTAGCAGTAGGGATGAACTAGCTTTTCTGCTGCTAGGCAAAGCCCCTTGAAAGACTGCTAGACAGTACAGTCATGTCTAAAAGCCTTCTTGGTGTCAGAGCTGAATGGTTAAGAGATGCCTCAGTACAGCTGCATTTAAGCACATTGCAAGTCCCCGGTGCAGGGATTTCCCATGTAAGGCGGGAAAGAGTCTTGGTGCAAAATCAGAGCCTGCCAAAAGCTTGCAGCTGCACCAGTGAGTGCATGCTCATGATCGGCTCAGTGTAAATTATGCACACGTGGCGGTCAGCAATTGGCTCGCTGGCTGTACAAAAGGCTTGGGTGGTACCCGCCCAAATTGGAGGAGAGCTCAGATGCACGTATGGAGAGATCCCCATGTGTACCCCGGAGCCTAGTCCAAGTCCCAGAGGGGGCCTGATCAACCACCAACGACTCCCCGTCGTGGTTTCCACAACGTACACTGTACCCTGCATGAGTGTGAACATCAGTGTGCCTGTCTATGGTTTCATTTGTGTCTGTCTACGGATTGTGCCTACACTGCATACCTCATGTATACAGCTTGTAAGTAAAGTTTTTTTGTTTCAACCGTTGCTGCCTCTCTTGCAACTAATTCCACTCTATCAGCGGCCCCATTCCACCAGCGTTTCTCGGCCCCCACACTTGGAACAGGATACAACTAAATGGATAGTCTCACATCCTACTTCTTTGATCAAGGATGTCATAGTTTTCCCAAAGTTATAATATGTCTATGTATCTGTTAGCAAAAAGGTAGGCCTAATTTAGGTTCCTGTTCTTTTCAAGATGTGCCTTGGACATCCATTCAGAGTAAGATTACAAGAGTCACCAATTTGAGAATTCCACAGAAGTCTTCCTTAGAAAACATTTTCACTTTGGTAGTGGTACTTGGTGTAACCATCACATGAGGCTATCCATCTGCAACAATGTAGACATCTTAAATTAGGTTTATGAAATTGTCTGTTAAAAATATAATGCTAGAAAACTGAAAATGATACTTGCACAACAATAAAACAACATGAATCCAGCCTGAGATGGTTTCTTGGATAGAACTTCTGTATAGTGTCAACACATAGCTTGCTTTGTGTTCTCAAAATTATTTGTATAATGTAGCTCAACTAAAGCCTGCTTTCTGGGGTTGATATTTTGTATGCATCTTGAGCAAGTCTTGATAAAATTGAAGGAGGTAATAACAGTATTGCTGACACTTATTACATTCTGGATTCTGGCAGTCAAATGCAAGGGAACCCCTCTGCTGAACAGTAATTCTGGAATTTTGTTTTGTTTAATTTTAGCTAAATCTGTCACCTCCCAGAGATAGTTAACCAACAGATAATCAGAGTTACTGTGCATGATTAAAAAATAACTGGACAAAATTCAATCACCTATATTATATAAGAGATCAGATGAGGTGATCAGGTCTTTTGACCTCAAAATTTAAGATTATGTTATAAGTGAGGGTCTCACCATGACTGAACAAATCAGGCAGGCAAAGGCCTAATCCCAGCAGGTTAGAGGCATTATAAAATTTAGATTAGAGGACTAGTGGTTAGAAGCAATGGTGGACATTCTGAAGGTGACAAAAACATTCCTTCTATTGTATGAACTAGGAAATGCCCCTGCTTGATCCATAAGAGAAAATGTTTCTTTTGAAGTTGGATCACAGAAGACATCACAGACCTGTCAGTTTTTGAGAACAAAAAGCCCTGTAGAATCCTGCCCATCCTGCACCTGTCTTGGCTTGCCGTGTAAGCCTTGGAAACTAAATGAAATAAAGTTGTTTCCCTTTATTCTCATGGAACAACTTCCATCCCCTGACCCTGAGATCATGGATTGGTCTTGCTTGACCTCCTCACAGAGATTGGAACTGAGACATGCATATTTCTACCAGACACTTAAGTCTTGGCAGCTGCTCAGTGAGTGACTGTTTCCAAATTCTAGAAAAGCAAAGGCTAGGGTAGCCAGCAGACCTACTTTTCTGGTTGCATAATACAAGAAACTACTTTTAACTTTGGAGAGGTGTTGTGTTTAGTATCCTGCAATAGGAAATAGGGCCACAAGAATGATCTTGCAGGTCATTGCCTGCAAGATCATTCACAGATAAGGGATTTTTTTTTAAGGCCAGGGAATCTTCTAAATCTAAAAGACATTTAAGAACATAAAGTACCATGTGGATGCCAGCTAGTGCTCTTTGTAATTCTGTATTCTGTCTCTGGAAACAGCACCAGATGATTTATAGCAGTGATTCTTAATCAGGGTGCTCCAGCACCCTGGAATACCTTGAGATCTTTTCAAGGGTACCATGGGGTGCTATGCAATGTTAGCACTGTTAGGTGTGCAAACATGAAACAAGTGAAAACAAAGAGCTGGAATTTTCTGAGGGACACCTTTAGTCTAATGAGGGATGCCTTGAGCCTAGTAAGGTTGAGAACCATTGGTTTAGAGCAAGGTGTAAAGCCCCCTTAATGGAACATTAGGCAATAGCTTGCTTGAGTGAAAAGTTTCCTTCTACTCCCAGGCAGTTAGTGGTTTGTTTGCATCATGGAATGTGATATTTTTTCCTACCTCTTATAACTATATTTCTGTTACTTCTGTTAAACCCTGATATATTCTTTGTCTCGCTACTGTTTTGCAGCAGCCCATCACAACTTAGGTGGGTTTTTTGAATAGATATAATATTTATCGGTTTTAAATATATACATTTAATCAGGTATGAGGCATGTTTCTATTAGTTGTATTATGACAGGATTAATAACAAATTTGCTTTACTCTTCCCTTTCATTATGTGATACTTTTGGTGT
>JAGPOW010000304.1:27980723-28029869 GCA_030014935.1 Caiman crocodilus
GTGTACCACCTTTTCTTCCCATTGAAGTCCTTCCTGTAATTTTCATTGCTCTTCTGTGGAATATTTCTATTTTCACTGACATTTTGGCACCTTTTTCAAGACCCACATGAAGAGTAACCTCTCCCCCATTCAAGGAATGAAGGACAAGATATATTTCCCACATTGCTTTTCCCAGCAGACAAGGATTGGAAAAAAACTCACAGGGTTTCTGTGTTCTTATGCAGGTTATATCTCTGGGAAAAGTGTGGGGTCCTTGATGACTAAAGGTGTAACCACTAATCATTGCATCCTTCTGAACTAGGCAGAACTACCTGTGTCTTCTCCTACAAAGCCCTATAGTCACATGTGTAGTTAATGAATTCTGCTGCTATAGAGCCATGTTTGTGATTAAGGCTGGACAAATTATTCTTGTGTTTATTCTGGAACAGAAGTCTCATGGGATTGGCATGTACATGCCCTTGCCCATCTAATTGCAGGTACACTGGCATTTTTCTGTCATTGAGTCAATGTTACAATCTTGGAATAACCATTTAGACATACTTTGTGGTACCCCATGATAAACTGCTAGAACTTCTTATCCCACAAACCTTTCTAAGGTTTATCCCGGCACAATAGACATGGACATTGGAATGACTGCAATTTGTTTTAGGGTAAAGTAGTTTATCTCGGGATAAATGTCCATCTGTAGCCTCAACATCTGTCCCTTAAATGTTACCATGGTGGTGTGGACTGGGCACAAGCTTTTTCCCAGTCAGATACCCTGTATAAGCCTAGGATCAAAGTAACTTGGGAGCAAATGTTTGCTTTTTGTCTATTTACACCAGTGGTAGCCCAGCCATGGCAAATGTGGCACAGGCATCCAGTTTGCTTGGTGTGTGAGCCCTGAATACCAAGTTAAAGGGGGCATTGGTGACTAGAGTCAGAGCAGCCCTGGGGGAAGAAGTGAGAGTTGGGATGGTGGTTACTTGAGAGTTTGGCCCTGCAGGAACTGTGAAGTAGCTGCTGCAGAAGTCAGTGTTGCCACATCCCGGTGGCAATGGGATTCAGCAGCACTGGGCTTCATATTTTGTGCTTAACTCATGGAGCGCTTGCCAAAAAGGTTGGCTACCACTATATACACTCCTAAATCTACTCCCTTTTTCTTAAGTTGCCTCTTCTGCTTGTATTATTCTTGAATGGGGCAAATCAGCCAGGCCTGGCTATGGAACTGAAGAGTCAAGACTTTTAACCACGTATTCATAGTTTCAGTGTACCAAGAATGAATGTGTGTGTATGTTTGCTGTGCTATAGCTGTAACAATGTACCCAAAGGCAAATTCCTCCTACCCGTTCACCTTGTGTAACTGGTGTTCTTTTGTCTCTTGATGATATAGTCGCAAGCCCCTCATTTTTTCCAGTCGTGCCTTTACCAGACCAGCAGGTATTTCTAAAACTCAGAGCTCAACAACAGTTTGTCCTTCTGTGCTGCACACTGCAGGAGCCTTTCTAACTTGGACTGTAATCAGCTTTTGCTGCAATGAGCCTTTTGTACTTAACTTGGTCCTTTTATTATGCCTCTAAGGGGGCATGGTTATAGTCTTTGCATGATTTACAGACTGTGAAGTTGCCTAGGTCTTCTGGGACTTGGACTAGGCTAAAAGAGAAAATAGAGGCCAAAGGTGTGTGCGTGTGTGGGTGTCACTGGTGACAGTGGGCAGTAGTAAAATCTAAACAAGTCCTCTCCAAGCAGAGTCCTCAGCTGCTGTAACTTGTTAGCAGTCCAGAGAAGTTATTAGATCTATGAATATTTCTGCTAGCTGGGGATTTGGCCCTCAACAGCCTAATAGGAACTGACGAGCTTGGTTTTAGAGTATTTTCTTCAGCACTTCTGTTTTGTTGGGATACCTTGCTTACTTGTAATATTCTTGTGGGTCTGGAAATAGGTTTTGTATGTTTCTGGAAATAAATCTTGTAACCCTGTTTTAGTGTCTCTTAGAGTAATCCCTTGGCTCAGAAAAGCTTTATCCCCAGTCAAAGATCAGAATGCTTCACCTTTGTCTCAGCTATGTAGTTCTTAAAAAATATAGTCTCCCCACTCTTAAAGAAGCAGTATTAATGTGATTAGTAATGAAGCTAGCATTCTAAAAACATGCGTTACATTCCATGGTTTTCCATCATAGGGCAATGACAGGTCTGGCATTTCTTCGAGAGCGCTTTCAACCTGGATTATTTATACTACATTCAGCCGTTTCCTATCATGTTCCTTCTTATTTAATGAGTTGTTGAAAATGTTTGCTTCCTTCTCCAAACATTTGTGTCTCATAATTATGCTGGAAGCATCTGGCAGTAAAGTCTTTGATTCTGAGTTTATCTGATTTAACTCATTCAACATTTTTATCAGAGAAACCTGGAAAACATTAAGATATTTGTTCTCTATCTAAATACATTAACATTCTATCTAAATACATTAAAATAGTAGTGATTTTAATTCTCTGGATTGTGTATGTGGCTTTGGAGTTTTTTTAAGGTTCTTCTTTGATCTTGTTTTCCATGTTGGTTAAATAAAGCTTTGACTTTCCATCTCTTTCTCCTCCTTGAGGATTATTGCTGAATTGTATTTTACTGTATTTTGGTTACATGACAACAGTAGGGGACAGTGCCTACTGGTCAGTTTCATACTGAGCAGCACTGTAACAAAAGACAGGCTTGATGGTTAAGGTACTGAACTGGGATTGAGGAGGTACTGGGTCTCATCTGTCCTGATGTAATCTATTATTCATTGTGTGTAACACTAGGCAAGTCATTTGATTTCTCTATATCTCCATCTCATTTTTGCTTTTGAGGTAATGCTTCCTTTCTACATCCAGTCTATTTAGACTAATGGTGCTCAACCTTCAGCTAGATCCAGTCTGCAGGCAGCTGAGCTCACCTACAGCCTCAATACTCCACTGCAACCAGCAAGCCTCAGGCCTCTCAAAGATCTTACAGGTCTGGGCTTTCCCTAGCCAGGACTACATGCGTGTGGTGGCTGGAAGTTATAAGGCACCTCCTACTTACCTTTCACCAGGGAAGGTTACGGTCATGGCATTTCTTGATGGCTGCTGCACCGCCTGCAGTCCTGCCAGGGGTCCTGACCCTGGCAGGGTGCAGTTTTAGGTCATGTCCAGGACCTAGGTCCTCCTCCTTCTCCATAGCCCCAGCTCATACCTCCAAGTTCATCCTGGCGCGGGAATTCAGCAGGGAGAGGTTCTTCCCCTGCTGGCTGGTGATACAGTGAGTGCCACCTCCAGCTCTGAGAGGGGGGCATTAAATGGTTTTTAAAAAAAGTAAAAAAAGAAAATGGGTGCAGACGGAGTGAGGAGGGTAGCATTCACTCTGTCTGCACATGGAGCTTGGGGAACCCCAGCAGTGGGAGGTTCACTTTGAGGAACACTCGCTACTCCAGCAAACCAGGATCCAAGGAGGTGCGGTGGGGTGTCACAACATCCCCAGCAATGCTGAACACCCTCTCGCTTGGAACACTGGTCTGTGGACAGGACAGGTGTCCCCAGGCAACCATGGCCAGATCCGGCCACGTCTGGCTGCAGCTTGTCCTGTAGGTAAAGGGGTCTCAGAGCAGCGGCTCCAGGTCTTTGGCAAGATAGGTAGCCACCAAGGCCTTGGTGCTCCCTGCCCGATGCTGGGATCTGGTGCCTCTGGACCATAACATGGAAGCCATGCCCTTGGCCTACATTGGCAGTGCCTGTGGTGGAGATGACTGGCTGGTGGATGGAGTGCTGGCACGAGACAATGGTTGCCCCTCTTCCAAGTCCCCCCACCTCTGCCCTTCTGGCTCCCTGACTGTTCACCAGCACTTCTGTCTAGTGATCCATGGTTTTGCTGGTACACTCCCCTTCACCCTTGGGTCACACATGGCCACCAGCATGTGGATCATACTGGACCACAACAGATCCAGCCATTTCTTGATGCCCTCCTTCAGCCACTTGACCAGTGCCCACACCTCTGGTAACAATGACTTACCCCAGCCAGGAACATCAATCCCCTGGAACTACAGCATTTGGTTCTGAAGCTCTCTCACTATGGGGATCACCTGGCTAAGGAGGGAATTATAGGCAACACAGGGAGGGTATGGGGGGCATGTGCCTTCTGTAAAATTGGCCCTCGCTGGCCAGGGAGTGGGGAGCACCAGCTGGTCCCCCCCCCCCCCCCGAGAAGCACTGGCGGCACTTGCGGTTTTTTTGGCAGTGCTTCTAGGGGCAGTGAGTGATTGGCTGGCCGGGGTACCTCCCCTCCCCTGGTCAGCAATCAGCAGCTGGTGCCCCCTCAGAGCCCAGGAGTCACCAGTCACCCGTGGAAGGTATTGCCAATACTGAGGTTCTCAGTGGCCTCGAGGAATGGCTCGAGGACCACTGAGATCTGGGAGATGGTATCCCACCCTGTTCTGTTAAGGGGGCCACTGATACCAATCTCCCTGAGCAAGGCCATCTCATGGATGGCCTTCTGTTGCTTGACCACCCTTTCGTGCATCAGGTATGTGGAGTTCCACTGAGTCTCCACATCCTGCATGATTTTGTGATGTGGGATGCTCAGCTCTGCATGTCTCTCCCACAGCATCTTGCCCCTCTTGATGCTTCAGTGGAAGGAGCTTGTTACCTTCCTGCATTTTGAAATGAGCTGGCTGGTTGTGACGGCACTGTCTCTGTCACTCTCAGACTGGGAGCTGAAATTGGGGTGGAGGAGACTGTCATGCTGGTGCTTGTTATGCTGGTAGTGCTGGGGGTTACTATTATTGGTGGTGTCAGTGGAGATGAGGCAGGTGCAGACACTGCTCCCACTTCCTTGCTCCCACAAGCAGCAGAAGCCTCACGGCTGCTAGGGAAAAGGGTGTGTTTGTGTTTGCAGTGGGTAAGGGAGGAACTTTCAGCTCTCCCTCTGGCCCCTTGGCCCACCCTGCCAGAAGACTGGGCACCTGCCTTTCAAGCAGGCTTTACGTTTAGTGTGCTGGAAAATGTGTTATCTGTGTGTGTATATGTGTAGTGCTTTCCTGCACAGCGATGAAACATTGTCAGGCAGAGCACAGCTTTCTTTTTGTCTGGGGTGGAAAAAAAAATAACAAGAATAAATAACAGGATTCTGGGGGAAGAAATATTTTAAAAGGATTAACAATAGGGATGGTAGGCAAGGGTAAGTGGGAAAGGATTGGCTAATGGCTGGCTACAACTTGGTAGCAACAGACTACCTACTGCTACCAGCCTGGACCTTTCAGATGCTGTGCTCTGCTGCTCATGCTGCAAGACAGATCTCACAAAAGGCAGAGCAGTTAACAAACAGCCTTATATGTTCTTTCTCTGTCCCTCTCCCAGAGTACTGGGATTGGAAGGGACCCCAGGGGCAGATTACAGACACTGGCTAGCTACAGATGTGAATATCAAAGCATTCCTTCCCCCGCTCTTCCCCCTCCCTCTTCTGAGTTTCTGTTTCCTTGCAAGCCCACCTCCAAAATGTCTGAAACGTTTTGAATGGTTCCATTTCATCTCAGAGATGTTTTGGAGCCTTCCTTCAATTCGGATATGGTGTTTTGGGTGCTGAAATGCCTCTGAAACAAAACAGCTGCTGAAGTTTTGCACAGTCCTAGTTAACATGTTTGTATTTAAGAGTCATGCATTTGGTCATATGCAAGTTAATGGTGAACACCAAAATAACTTTAAACAGGTAGTTTAACTATATCTGTTGTGTTGCACCATGAATAAAGTCAGATGCACTAAGCAGTACTAGTCAGAACCAGATTTTAGATTCCCAGTCCCTTGGCAAATAGCTGGCATTGTTCTGTAACCTAGCTATAGCAGAGACTTACAAGCCAAAGGCAGTCTGTTTTGGAATCTTGTGTTCATTAGCACTATAGCTTTTTCTCAGATCATTTTTCTGAAAGTCTCGCTTAGAGGCTTAGAATTAGAACCTGAAGTTTGTTTGTACGCTTAGCAGTTTGCCATTAGTATGAGAAACACTAATGTGTAAATACCATTATCGTAACCTGCTTATTTCTCTATAATAGGTGACTAATTACTCTTGTACACACCCACGGTATGGAATAGTGTAGATGATCCAACACTGATTAATGAAAATGGCAGTTCTTGGCCAAACAGTAATATTGCGGGAGGGGGTTAACCTTTTTGTTAGTGCATGAGCTGGCTTATTCAAAACAAAAACAACAAGAATAATAACCAAACAAATTAGGATACAGAAATATTGTTTCTACAGTTAAGTACTCTGCAGCTCTTCTGTCCTAGCAACAGACTCAGTGTAACCGTGAAACAGAGGTGTTTTGTCACTAGGTATGCAAGTAATGCTAAGTAACTCTAGGGATAAGAGTTAGTTCTGTGCATTGAACTGTTTTTGGAAAACTAGCTTGTTTTTGTTTTTTCCTGCTTCTCTCCAAACAAAAGTGGTAACTTAACTCGAACTGATCATTTTGAGATAAAGACTGTTAGGCCTGAGCAAACTTGGCCAAATCTTAAATACCATTGTTGCAGACTTTAGAGTAAACTAGGCAGCTGTTACAAACCTAATTTAATCGTGGTGAACAAGAGTAAAACATATTAACTCCAGCTGCTAACTGGTAACAGCTGGAAAGAAAATCACTGAATGGGAACTTTAATGCAAATTTCTATCTCTACAGTGCTTAGCCAAGGGGTTGTGTTCTAGATGAAATATGAACAGTCAACAGATTTGGTTCACAGTATAATGCTACGTCTCAGTTTCCTTAGTCAATTGGGTAAGGAGTTAAGGATTTATTGTATATCTCTTTGTTTTGATATACAGAAAAAGTATTGTAGGTAGTTCCCTGTTCGTGCTCAGATTTCTGAGGGTTGTGGGTGCAAATACCACACAGTGAAATAGGCTTATAAGTATTTCTGAGACTTCCATGAATATTGAGGAAATGGTAGCTACTGTAGACAATGATATCCTTTGAAAGTTAAAGACCAGATCATGCTTTTCCAGTAGAGAAAAATGTTTTTCAGTTTGCTCACTTTCAGTAAAGCCATTTTCCAATGTTCAGATTTCTAGGTAATCAGCAGGGATCCTATTTTTCTCTGCTTAAAAATCCAAAATTCTTTAGTAAAAAAACCCCCAAAAATATTCTCTGATTAAAAAGTCAGAAATCTGTGTTTTTTCTGTGATTAAAATGAAAGGGCACTATATAACTATACTATATACAGTATATTACTATACTGTAAAGGTATCAGATGAACACAATGATTTGTTGATATATTTACAATTTTAAAGCAATTTGGTATCCTTCCCATGCCTCAGTCATCATAATAAAGTATAGTCTAAATAGCTGTATATTTTGGTGTTTGATTTTGGTTTTTTTGTCATGGAAAATCGGAGCTTTCCCTGCCCCTTTACTCACCAGGGCATAGGTCCTGCTGCAGCTGTTCCTACAGCTGCTTTGTGGCAGCGAGCAGCACTGATATGCCAGTGCCCATGCTGGTGCCCCTTCCTCCCAACCCATAGCTGCCCAGCCCTGCCAGTGCCCCTCACTCCTGACTCTCAGTCCCTGCCTGCAGCCACCTTGCTCCCTCCGGGCAGCAGCTCCCCCCTGCACCAGGCCATGGATCCAGCTGAGGCTGTCCTACCTGTTGCTTTGTGGCTCTGAGCAGTGCCAGCCTCTGCTGTTATGCTTCCCACACCTGTCTGGGCCTCAGAGGTCCCCATGCCCTTTCTGGGAAACCACTGACTGGGGCTCAGGGATTGGGCTAGAACTGCCTGTGGCTGGGCAAGCTCCTTGCCTTCCAGGCCAGCCTCCCCCTACACAGCTGCTTTAGTGAGATGGGGTAGGGGGGCTCCAGGATCAGCTCTGAAGGCCACTTCTACCCAGAGTACCCACTCTCCCCCATCATCTCTCTCTCTCTCTCTCTCTCTCTCCCTCTCTCTCTCTCTCTCTCTCTCTCTCTCTCTCTCTCTCTCTCTCTCTCTCTCATTCATACACATGCTGACCCTGCTGTGACCTCTACCCTGGCCCACTGCAACCCTCCTGAGTGGTTTCTGGGATCAGAAATCCAGCAAGGCTGGTAAGGCCCTGGGGTAGGTGGGACAGCATGCGAGCTGGCCGTGCCACTCCTTTCCTCCACTTCCTGGACCCTGCTGCTCAGTACACCACCAGCCACCTCCTCCAGTGCTAGCCCTAGCAGAGCTGCCAGCAACCAGAGGCCAATGGGATGTAGTGCAGTTAGGCAACGATAGCCCCCAGTGCTCCAGCTCCGGGCACCGCCCCAGCTGGGCAATGCCCTCAGCCCCAGCTCCCAACCCTGCCCCAAGGTCACCTGGCCTGGGGGCAGGGATGCAGTGCATGTTCCTTGCTTCCTGCAATGAGCTGCTGCTACTGGTGCCCCAACTGGGCAGCACCCCCAGCCCAACTAGGATGAATCACAGTGGGATGAGGCAGCCCACACCCACCTTGACCTTGGCCTGCAGTACAGGACAGGATGATTGCTACCCACACACCCCTGCCTGCCCTCCTAGCTCTCCCCGCAGGCCCTGGCTCCCTTGGCAGCATAATCTTCATCCAACCTACTGGGCCTCCCCCCAGCTGCCCCTCACCCCCAGGGTCCAGCCCCCAAAAGCCCTACTTAGCCCAAAGGCTGCAGGAGGGAAAGTGATTGTAAGCCAGCCTTCTAAGGTCCTGCCCAGGGACAGGGCTTAGTGTTTCCTGCCCTTCTGCAAGTAGTTCTTGCAGGCTGGAACTCATCCAGCCTGCAGAGAGCTGTTTGCAAAGGAGGACACCTGTGTTTTCCTGCACTGAAGGGAAAAACCCATGTTTTTCCATGGGAAACAGAAAATCCAGATCTCTGGCAATCAGTAATTTATGGTGTTTAGTTGTGCTTGTTGCATTGCATTGTAACTATATGATTTCAAAGAGAGGAGGACTAGCTGTAGGATATATGCTGCAGTTATTCATTATTTGTGTAATTATAAATCTATTGATACTTATTCCCCACTCTTGTAAGAGTTGAAAGAAAAGTCTCATGGCAAAAGGTCTGCATGTGTTTTCTAATCTCTGCACATTTCATTTAGGTTGGAATGTCTCCAGTTGTCATTTATTGAACTATTTTTGGCTTCTAATAAAACAAAACTAGTTGGTTAATGCTTTGCATGCTAAACTTTAATTCTGTTAACTATGTGTATGCTTTTTTTGTGTACAATAAAGGATCAAACCATTCAAAGCACAGTTGGGAATAGCCTTTATAATAAAGCCTGAAAACTTTCAGCACAGTCTCCTGTGATTAAGATAACCAAGCAACCATACACCTGTTTTTGTAGGGCTGTGCGTAGCTTCAGGTGGTGATTCGATTTGGGGGAGATTTGGCCTGATTCGGTGGCCGAATCTCCAAATCAGAATTAAATCAGGGAACCAGTTAAAAGGTCTGAATCAGTTCGAAGATTTGGAGAGCTTCGATGACTTGCACAGTCCCTGCTGGCTGCAGCAGGGAGTTGGAGCCTGACTGGGAGCTGGTAAGTAGGGGGCAGGGAAGGGCGGGCTGGAGGAGGAGGGAGGTCACTGGGGGGACACCTGCCAGCTCCCACCTCCTGCCTGCTGCCCCACCCACCCCAGCTCCCAGTGCTTAAAAAAAGCCCCAACTCTCACCGGGTGCTGCTGGGTGGAGGGGCAATCCCCACTTCTCCCCCACTGCCCCATGCTGCGTGGGGGGCTCTGCACAAGTCCCCCAGACCCCCTCCATGGCTGCCCCACCTGCCCCAGTATTGGCCCTGTAAGGAAAAAAAACCAAGAAAAACCCTGGGATTCGCTGCTCCTGCAGTGGCCTCGGGGCTATGGGGGACTTGTGCAGAGTCCCCCATGCGGCACAAGGCAGCGGAGATTGTCCCCCACTGGGCAGGAATGGTGAGTCTGTGGGGTTTTTTTCATTTTTTTTTCCTTAAAGGGCCAGAGCTGGGGTGGGTAGGGCAGCCATGGGGGGACTGGAACAGTGGGGGGGTTGGGGGGCTCATGTGGGACCCCACACAGTGTGGGACATTGAGGGACAGCAGGGATTGCCACCCCCAAAGTGCCAGGAGGTGGGCTGAGCAAGGCAGCTGTTGCTGGGGCTGGGAGAGTGGGCAAGGGATGGGTCTGCAGGATTCGGAGATTCAGCAGCAGCCAAGCCTCCAAATCATATTTGGCCTAATCGATTTAGGACAGTGATTCAAACTGCCAAATCAAATCACTGTGCCCCGAATCAGCTGAATCCAAAGCAAATACTAGCTGCTTCTCACAGGCCTACTGTTTTGATATAGCTGTAGTCTTCCCTTTTCCTGTCACCACCCCTCCTATTTTTTTACTTTCTCATCTCTTCTGGTTGTTTGTGTTTGGTTTGGTCTTCTCTTGTAAGCTTCAGAAGGTGGAGATTGTGTCTTCATTGTATCCTGCAAGGAACTGTGCTTGTTTTCGGTGCATGTAAATAACTAGAATTTGGGATGGGAAGTCATGTAGCTGTTTAACGGGGCTGCACGAAGCTACAGATTCAATTTGGCAGAGATTCAGCCCAATTTGGTGTCCAAATCTCTGAATCTGAATTGTATCAGAGGACCCTTTAATCTCTCCAAATTGAACTGGAACCCTCCAAATTGATTCAGAAAGATTTGGACATATACACAGCTTTAAAAGTGTTTTCTACGTACCTCTAGGTAGAAGGGGCTCGTGAACACTGCGATGCTGGGGTGGATGGAGCATCCCACAGGAACGCAGGGGGCTTCCCAGCTTACTTGGGAGCAAACCCAGAAGTGTACCAGAAGCACTTTCAGTCCACTTCTGGGTCTGCTGGGGAGCACATGGGGAGTCCTCCCTCACCTCTCTGGCTCAGCAACTGGTGCCTCCTGGATCTCGGGGAGGGGGAGCACTCGGGGTCACCCCAGGGCCAATCTTCGAGCCAATGGGATGTGCGGGAGCTCCCCAGAGCACTCTCCAGTGGACCTGGAAGTGGACCAGAAGTACTTTGAGTCCTCTTCTGGGTTTGCCACCAACCATGTAGAGGCCCCCCCATGGGACTCTCCATGCACCCCAGCATTGCAGTGTTCACAAGCTCTGCTGGTACCTTGAGGTATGTAGAAAAGATTTTTAAAGCCGTGTCTGTGTCTGAATTGCTGATTCTCTGAATCAGCATTACATTTTCAGATTCGGATTCAGCCGAATCAAATTGGAGACAGTGATCCAAATTAACGAATCAAATCACTATCCCTGATTCGGGCCGAATCAGAATTGAATAGGGGCCGCTTCGCACACCCCTACTATTTAAATCCCTCTAAAAGAGATCGAAAGCATGTGAATAAAAACATTTAAATATTTAATAGTTAGTCTGCAGTTAGTAGCAGTTAGTACTGGCATAAAGTATTTTTAATGTTAACCAGCTGTTTTAGAGGCTTGCTTTCCTGGTTTAGTACTTCATTTGCTAGTGTCTGAGGTGCACAATCATACCTGGAATGGATTACACCATTTTGTTTATAAACAACTATGAGAAAGTAGTAGTTCTATAAGAAAACTTAATTTTAGTACAATGCACAGTTATAATTAAAAATGTACAAGATAGAATTTTATAGTTAGTAATGCAAGGTCATGCGTCTGTCCCCCTATTCTCTAAAATGTCACAAAAAGCTGAGTTCAAAGGTACGAATCTTATAACTGGCTTGGGAAAATCTGATCAAAATATAACTAAAGCAGATAAAGTCTAGTATCCGGGATTTATATGAATGAGGAGACCATTTTCACCCTTGAAATGGAGAGTTCTGTTTTATGTCTTTTATTAAGCATCTGTTTAATGTCTCCCGTAGAAAGAAACACCAGTAATAAGAATATATATTTTTTTACATGCATGTGCTTTCAGTATAGTAAATCAAAGTGGTTTGATCTTGACACTGTTGAGGCCTATCATAATCTCATTGACTTTAAAACTGAGTCTAACACATGGCCACATGCTTAAAATAATGGTGTTACATTTTAATTTCCACTGCCCTGCCCTATATCATTTTTGGTTTGTTTTGTGTGCTTTTTTTTTCAGGGCTGATTTCTTGGACCCTTCATTGTGTTGCTTCTACATTGCAATATTAGAAGCAATGGCAAAAGAATTCATAAAAAACTGCTGCAAAAGATGTTTCTACATGGAAAAGGAAAAAAATGATTGTGAGTTTAGTCTTCTGATATTAATAGTTTATTAGTGAGAAGTTGTCCTATTAATAAAATGCTGTCATCCATTTCTTACAGATGAACTTGACTTTTTACAGTAACTACACTTCTTACTATTCCCTCATTTGAAGATTAAACTCATACTGAACAGCATTAGTAATCTGTTGGAAAATAGCTTTGTTATATTTGGTGTGTTCTGGAAGAGGGATGAGGAAACTCTTTTGCACCAAAAGGTGTGTGTAGGCCCTCAAATCCATGGGTTTATACTCTGGCCTTGTAGTTGCACCTTTCAGTTAGTATGGTGCAGTAATGACTGTTTGCATGATGGAACATGTGGTAATATTTTGCTAGAATTGACCTGAAAACAAGGTAGTTGTTAGCCAAACATCTGAGCAATGAACATTTTGAACTAATACAAATGCATTCAGAACCAGTAAATTTCCGAGGGCTGGTTCTAAGTACAATGGTGGGAAGAAAAACCTATTTAAACCACAGTCTTATAAACACAAAAGATCTGTTAGGGCTATTGTTGAAAACTGAATGTCCTTGTTACTTTTTTTTAGCAGTTTCCATGGAGAAGGAATCTGAAGCAGCAACCACAAGCAGGCCAAGCATTGTGGAGAAACCTCCATTGTCTTCTGTGTCGGTGAAGCGGCAAGTTGGGTGTTCAGAGGATTATCTCCTTTCCAAAATGCCATCGGATGGCAGAGAGGTCCCTTTTGTGGTCCCGCCTTTTAAACTAGCTTATATACAACCCAAGAGCCTGGGGAGTTCAGCACATATTGGGGGAATTGAAGGTAAGCTAAAAATTAATTATTCTGAAATACCAAAACAAAATGCTGAATAAACATGAGGGTCTTTCATTATACACATTCACTAGGTCATATTAACTAAGCCCAAACCATATAAATTGAATGTCTCTACAGAAGCGTGTTTGCTTGTGACATTCCCAACTTTACCACCTAATTAAAATATGAGGGTAGATAATTTCAGCTTCTGGTGTTTATTCTGGCCGTATAACAAATGGTGGATATTTTGTTTTGGACTTTTCCCCCTCCATTTTTAAAAAAAATCAAGCAGTTAAAAATGAGGGGCTAGTTAATGGGGTGGCCCATATATGGGTCCCAGAAACTGCTGTCCAACTACTGCTATATATTCACATATGCAGGAAGCCAAAATTGGGGAATGTTCCTTCTCTAAATATTTGAGGGAAATTTCAAGTCCTAGAATGTCTTCAGTGGCCTAGACCCCTGCCTGTTCTTCAGTCACTTGTCACTTGCTATGCAAAAAAGGTTTAGAGAGAATGAAACCAACTGAGCTTCCACAAACAGAAATGTACCAAGACAACATCACATCACAAAGCCCCCAAGCCTAAAGTCACTCTCAGTTACAGAAGAAGCTTGATGGAAAACAAACTACCTGTCTCTCTGTGCCTCCATTCCTCTTCTTTAAAATGGGAACAGTAACACTGCCCTCCTTTATAGGGGTGGTATGAGGATAAATACATTAGGGATTGTGAATAGACAGTGATGGAACCAGATTGGTATCTTTGATTGACAGTTTTCTCTTTCCTGTTCTGCAGTTTTTTAACAAAGAGTCTAAGAGTTAGATCCCTTATTCATTAAGATTCTTGTAACATTGATTTCTGGAGGACTTGGTCATAGCTGTGTTAGTTTAGATTTCTACTTCTTCATAACTATGCTTCCCAAGTAAACATTCGATTTAATCTGGAGTATAGTTCTTATGGCAAATAAGCACCTGGGGCTTTCAGAATTTTGGAAAGCAGAAGAATGTACTCTTTATACTTAGGACAGAGAAACTGCTTTTAAGATGTTGTTTGTGATCAACAATGCAAAGTTTACTTTTTAACAAGATTTACTGAATACAGAGAAATGTGCCCTGTGCCTTCCTCACTGTAATGTAATATCAGCTGAAGCACCTGTATCGTTAAAGGAAAAGTTTTCAGGCATTTGTTTTTCAGGTCAATGGTAAATCTCCATAAAAGCCCAAATTCCACTTTTAATGCAGCCCTATTTTCTGCATGTCTGTGTTCATGGTTTCCTTTTCTTTAAACAGGATCTGCTCTCAGTATTGCTCCTGGCATCTTTACTGAAAAGAATTACTGGTTCATTCAGGCATATTTTCTTTGCAAACATCACTGTAGTTTGTATTTCGTGTTCTTGCATAAGAAGCTTATCTAGCAAAAGTATTTGCTTCTCTTGTCACATGCCAATTATCATGAAGCCATCCTCTAAAGCAGGGGCCAACCTTTTTCAAGCCATGAGCTGGAACAGCATGGCTCCAGTCAACTTCAGCAGTGCATTGGGGGGTGGGGGGTCCTGCATTCACACCAGGCTAAACAGCTGGGAGCTGTGCCTGCACCACCTGCTGCTGCCCAGCTGGAGCACAAGAGCAGCTTCCAGCAAATGGGTAGCTGTGCCAGAGCCAGGCAGCTGATTCATGTTGCCATCTGTCCTTGCCCCCATCCCCCACCTCCCAGCTGTGACATGCAGCCTTGGGGAAAGTATAGGTGGGGACAGGAAGAAGCAATGGCAACATAGGCAGAACTCCTTGTGCTCAATCCTGGCATGGGCACATGCAAAGCCCACTGCGTCCACAGGCTGGATCTGTCCTCTGAGTCATGTGTTGCAAACCCCTGCTCTAAGGCACTGAAATGCACTGCATTCAGGCCTAATTTACACTTCTCATGTTAGTGCTTCTCATTTCAGGCTTCTGCTTATTCATCTGTTATAGATTATTTGTTTTGGTTATTCCTGTTTTATTTATTTGACTACACCTAGGTGAATGGATAATACGGTGGTAATATGACCTAACTTTTATCTAATGTTTTCCATCAGAAGATGGCAATATGGTCTAACATTTTTCCCAACTGTGCCATTGGTCCAATAAAAGATATCACCAAAAAACCCTTGCTGCTTTATACAAGAAGTATCAATATTGTTGTATTCCACATGGGGAAACTGAGGCCAAGCATGGTGAAATAACTAGCTGAAGGTTATCTGCTAGGCCAGGGGAATAGCTGGGACTACAACTCAGATCTCCTGATTCCAAGTTCAGTCCTTTGTCTACTGCCCTAGACTGTTGGGTGTGGCTTGTTGCACATCTCCCTGAATGAAAGACATTAACCTGTTTTATTGTTCTTTAGACCAAGACCTAGACAAGTTTGTAGACAAGTACAAGTACATTGCCTGAACTGTAGCCTAAGACAAGACAAATATGTTGTCTGAACTCATTAGATATAAAAAGAAAAAGAAATAGAGTGGCTGTGCTGTAATGCACTCAGTAAGGGGCTGGCAATCAGTCATTCTGGGATCCATTCCTAACTTAGCTAACAATTTGAATGATCTTCACAAGTCATTTTGACTCTGCTGGAAATTACAATTCACAAATCATTTTGACCCCTCTGCTGCCTCTTACGGAAATTAATTAAAGAGTATACTATATTTGCTTGCACATTTTAATGTGTTATCTTCTGTAAAACCCTCCTGGAGGTTCTGGAGCCACTTAGCCAAGTACTGTATAGACCCGCATGGGTTAGAGCCAAAGTGAGGTCACAGCTTCCTATGAATCCTGGTCTTGGTCTCAGTCTTTGATACTTTGAATACTTGGGTATTTATTAAAGGACTCTGAGAGCGCGTACATGCCTTTTCAGCATAGAGTTTCATTTTCAGTCCAGTTGTTCCCAGCACCATTCTGAAATCTAACATAAAGGTTTTTTGTTTTGTTTTTGTTTTCTACTAAGCAGATATAATAAAAGACTGTGTCCTTTGCCCTTAAGAGGATGTTGCCTGCTTCATGAGCCCTGGAAACTTGTGCATTTGTTAGAGTTCTTACATTTGCTATCTGCTATGTTTTGCAGGATATGCTAGAGCCTCTTTTGGTGACCGAAAAGCAGAACTATCCAGTATGTACCAACAAGGAGCCCACTATGAAGTCTACAATCCATTCTATATGCAACAGCACACTTCACCAGATCCAGCTAGGCGCTTCCCAGAAAAATCAGATAACAGGAGATTATACGGATCAGGTAAGAAGATATTAACCCCTTCTCTCTCATATCTACCCAAACGGATAGCTAGCACCTTAAAGACTAACTGGATTAAAGAGGCATAAGATTTTATAGGCAACAGCCTACTTCCTCAAATGCTACACAGTAGACTTTAGACTACAAAAGCTCATCTCCCTCTTATCCAGTTGGTCTTTAACATACTACTCTGCTCTGCTTTCTGCCTGATTTCAGACTAAGGCAGCTAACTTCCTTTGTATTCCCAGAAGATTTAAAGTAGAAGAGAGAAAGCATTTGGGAATACAGAAGCTATGTATTCCTAAAGTAGTTCTCAGCCTATGGTCTGTGAACCATAGAGCACTTGCTGTTGTGCTGTGAAGAGACAGCTGGAGTTGGCTTCTCAGAGTTTCAAGTTACTCTACTTGCTCCCTGCCTATTTGTGGCACACAAGAAACTGCATGCACTTCAAAAGAGCTGGACACAAAGCAAGTGTTTCTCAGCAATAACTGGGAAAGAGAGCTAATTCGTCCTGAGAGACTTGAACTGTGCCATTGGAGATGGAGTACTTGGGGAAGGGAGAAATGAGGAATCTGGAGAGAATGTCTAGGGTAGTGTGTGCAGGGAGGGACAGAAGAGGAGCAGGCGTCGAAAACATGCTCAGAGGACAGGGGAAAAAAACAAGTGTGAAGTGGGGATGATGTAAAGTGACCATATATGCCAATTTCTTCCTATCATATCCTGGAAGCTTCTTTTGAGTCTCCAAAAAATATCCCAGTTTTTCATTAGATCATAGTATGCATATGGATCTTTTAATAACTGCAAATAGCGACAGTCGGGCTGCACAGATAAAGAATTTCATGTTTTGCATTTATTGAGTACTGATAGATGGAATGAGTGCTCAGTGTGATGAACAGTGCATAAACTTGAACAACTAATTCATTTGTGTATTCTTTTCAAAGCTGCTCTTTTGTTGAAAATGGAAGTTAAGGATATTCCTTCCATGTTGTTTGTTTGTTTTTTGAAAATCAGCTCAGAAAATTCCTGCACTCTTGAGAAATGTGCTTGCCTCACTGAGTCATGAGCTGGCAATAGCAATGCCAACATACATTAAAAAATAAACATAATTGTGTGTTTCATCTATTTGCAGCCATAAAAAATCAGTGTCACAATCACAGAAATTAAGGGCCTGTTCTCTTAAAAAAAACAAACGAACAAACCAAAAAATCCCAAAAAACCCCACAACCCCACACTATTAAAATATAATCACTAAGAGACGGAATGAAAAGCCAAATACATTAAAAAAGAACAAAATAGTGCATTAAAGACAGTGAGTAGTACATGAATGCTTTCACTTGATTGTACTAGCAGTTGCTGCAGCCACAAGAGGTTTATACAACTGTCTTGAACATCTCTCTAAGCTCAGTCTCTCTAAATTTTGGCCCTTTTTAAGAAAACATTTCAGACTCAAGTGTCTGGAAGCCAGTACTGTTCATTAGAACACTTAAGTCATAATCATATAACCTTCCCTTAGGCTTTTCCTTTGCCAGGTTTTTTCCACTTTCACATTTTCTTCCTGTGTATTTTGGGTTGTTTATATTTTGCAATAAGTTGATTTTCAAACTCTTGAGGGTAACCTAGTATAAATGTTGGGTTAAACTAGATTTTGTTTTAAAACTACTTAGGGGAGGATTTCATTTAAAACTTCAAAGATTTCATTCCACAGAGTTCAAACTAGACAGTGGGATTGGCAAAAATGGATTAATTGATGTTGTTTGCTGATTTTTGACACTGTTTGGCCTTTGACACCGTTTCCTAACACATTCTCTCAGAAAAACTAGGTGACTGCAGCATTGATGTCCATACAGTCAGATGGGTGGCAAATTGGCTAGATGGTTGCATGGAGAAGGTGGTGGTGGTGGTTGGGTCATTTTCAACCTGGAGGGATGTGGTCAGTGGAGTCCCTGAGGGCTCGGTCCTGGGGCCTGTGCTGTTCAACATCTTTATCTGCAATCTGGATGTGGGAATGGAATGCACGCTGTCCAAATCTGCTGATGACACCAAGATGTGGGGCAACATGGGCATGCTGGAGGGGAGGGACAGAATCCAGCTAGATCCTGACAGGTGCAGAGGTGGGTGGATGAGAATAGGATGGAATTTGATGTGAACAAGTGCAGGGTACTGCATCTAGGGAGAAGGAACCAGCAACACACCTAAAGATTGGGGAATACCCTTCTTGTCAACACAGAGACATAAAGGGATTTTGGAATCGTTGTTGACTCCAGGATAAACATGAGCCGCCAATGCGAGGAAGCAGTCAGTAAGGCTAACTGCACCTTGCTGTGCATCCACAGATGCATCCGGAAGCAGGGTCAGAGAGGTGATGCTCCCCCTCTATGCAACGCTGGTCAGGCCGCAGTTGGAGTAATGCATCCAGTTCTGGGCACCGCACTTCAGGAGGGATGTGGCTAGTATTGAGAGAGTCTAGAGGAGGGCCACTCGCATGGTCATGGGGCAGCGGGTTAGGCCCTATGAAGATAGACTAAAGGGCCTGAATCTATTCAGCCTCCACAAGAGAAGGCTGAGAGGGGATCCAGTGGCTGTTTACAAACTCACTGGGGGGACTAGCGGGAACTGGGGGAGGCTCTGTTCCTCCAGGCACCACCTGGGGTTACTAGGAATAACGGCCACAAATTGTTAGAGAGAAGGTTCAAGCTGGACATCAGGAGACATTACTTTACAGTTAGGGCTGCCAGGCTCTGGAATGGGCTCCCAAGTGAGGTGGTGCTCTCTCCTACCTTGGGTCTTCAAGAGGAGGCTGGACAGATATAGAGGATTTTCATTATTTAAACCATTATCACCTACAAATCTAATAAATATTCTTTTAACAATGTACAGATTTGGAAAAAGCCATTTTTTGGTCAGTCTTCTCATCTGAAAAACTTCAACGAGCTGTACTAAAATTATATATCAATATACCAACCTCAGACAATTAAGCTGCATTTTAACTGATTTGTAAAAGTTGGCTTTGATTAAGAGAATAAATAACTGTGTAATAGTTTCCTAATAATGATGTGAAAAGCTGAGGCACTTCTATAGTAGTTAGTTTTTAAAATATCTTTTCACCCTTTTATAATTCAGGTTATGGGCTTGTGTCTGCTCATCTGCTTCCTTTACATCACAACCATTTGAAGGCCTTATGTTTTCTGTAACCCAGTGTTTCTGTAGTAGATGCTGTGAGCAGCTCAAAGTTCTGTCTCTTACATGAAAGGAAGGTAATTTGGAATTATTTTCAGATACACAGATCCCTCATTAAAAGATATTCAAGTACTGCTGTTGCCTTTCCTTCCCCCCTGCAAGTGGAATTAAACTTCCCCCCACCCCCTTTCCTGGTAGGGTTTGTGCTGTATCATGACCGTTCGTGGTAACCAGAACTGATTATTTCCTTTTTTTGCCCCTTTACCACTTTCAACTGAAAATGACTACACCTAATTTTGTTGGTAAATAAGGTGGCATCCTTTTGACCTGTGAGTACTGGACTCCTTTTGAAATAAAGGAAATGAAGACCATACAAACGGGAAACTAGTGCAGTGTGGCAAATAACCTTTCCATGTGCTGAATCAGAAATGGGTCAACTCTGTATTGGAGCCAGCCTCTTGAACTTTGACTGGGGGAAAGTTTTTAAAAGGTGCTGAAACTAGTTGCATGAAGTCAGTCTCATTAAGATTTATTTTGTTTGTTCTCACTGTTAATATGTTAGAACAATTTGCTTCAGCTGGGCAAAGGATAAGTGAGTGTTGATTCTAATTGCCTGCGCTATTCTGCCATTCTTCTGAAGTGTAGACTTTGCTATGGTGTTGAGTTCACTTTGTTCTTGTGAACTTCAGTTAAATTGCTGCATCTGGACTTTAACACAGTTGTGCAGTTCATTAAATTACATATTGTCATCAGCCTTTCTTCCCTCTGGCTGCTCTGTTCTGCACCAGATTGACTTCATAGTTCTACCTATCCTCTACAAAGCTTGCTAAGAACTGTTTTTTGAGACCAACTACCTATCCATGACACAACAACAGAGCTGCAATACACAAGTGCAGCAACCAGCAAAACCTAAGCTACAACTCGGATGTAATAGAGAGCCCTCTTGGTGGTGAGCGTTCTGCGGAACTTCTTCACTACAAGGTTTGGGTTTGGTTCCAAGTCAGTTATAAAGAAAAGTCTTTTCTCTCTCAGCTGAAGTATTTTGCCAACAGCACCACTTCCTGCCATTGAGAAGGAGAGAAACACTTCAAGAAAAAAGGAGAGAGAGGTGAAAGTCTGGAAAGTAGAGAAACAAATTAATTATACCTTTGGTTTGGTGTTTAGTATATGAACACTTGTATGTATTTATTTATTTTTTTTAATTTGGGCCAGTAGAAACAAAACACTGACACTGGAGTAATACACAGGAATTGCATGAGGTTGGAATTATTACATGTTTGCAAAGGAAATCAGATAAGTTACCTGTATTATCAATCTCATGTTTATATATGGTAACAGTAAAACAACCTGTCTAGAGACATTGCTGACTGGTTGGTGAATGTATATTACCTGGAACTGCCTTCACCTCTTCATGAATGACTGGTGCCTCCCGAGACTGGGGGCGGAGGGGCACCATGGTGGCGACCGAGGACTGTCCACAGGCACTGGCATCTCCCTAATGTTCTTGATGCACACAAATAAGTTTAAAAGGGGAACTCTATCTATATCTTATATTTATGTCTCTGAGAGTTGCAGTTTTACTCAGTTGCTTCCTTACTTAATGTTGTATGTGACAAGTATTGAAACACTTGTATTTATATCCCCCCAGAGTAGGATTAGGAGTCTCTAAACTTTTTCAGAATCTGCTTCTTTTGTCCAAAACAGAACAAATGTGGTTTTATGTCTCTTGGTTTGTGTGAATTGGGGAAAGTGTAGAGAACTTTGCGTGCTCTGTCTATTGTTGCCTCTGTTTTCAACTGTAGGAAGGAGTGGAATAGCTATAAATATTCTGCTGGATCACCTTTCTCCACACCTTCTGGGAGTCCTTTTAGTCTTAGGTTATTTCTTATCTCATGATTTTCTGTAATCTCATTTTTTTTTTCTCTTCCCTCCCATCTTATCTTAATTTTGCAATTTTTCTACTGATTTCTTGCTCTCTGACTTTATCTCTAGACCTATAACTTTGCCCCCTATTACTTTTGTCTCTGCTTTGATTTTATCAAACTGCCTCCACAGAAGATTTTAAAACTCTGATTTCTGAGCATGTAGTCCATTTCAATTTCCCGAGCACCCCATGGTTTCTTGCATTCTTAGGTAAAGTAAAACATACAAAAGTTTTTTGGGGTTATTTTTTTCGTGGAAGTTTTCACTTATGTATGCCTATTTCTTGGCAATTTAGTTTTGAGTTGCTATAAATAAAGATGGTTGCCATTTTTTTCAAATGAAAAACTTTTCCATTAAATATTGACCTCTTCAGAAAGCAGTTTATGAAAAGCCAACTCTTTGACCAAAATCTATTTTCAATAAATTTTTAATAAAATGTTTAAAAATTCAAAGGGCAGTGCAGGGTATCAGTCCAAATACATCTAAGATGGACTGAACTTCTTCAAGCCCTCAACTGCTTGAATGGGCTCATGACCAGGTGAAATAAGTGTTTTAAGGATGTTTGCTAGCTTTGAAATTGTAGTTTTGAATCTGGCATTTAAGAACAACTTTCTGCTCTGATTTTTTTTTTTTTCCTTCAGAAAGAATACTAATGTCACTCTTGCTGTTCAAAGCAGATAAGCAGATCTTTTTCTCTCTGCAGTATGTGATTTAAGAAGTAGCACAGTCCCCGGGTCACCAGACTTAAGTCATTCAATGCTTGATCTTACAAATCCACCCCACAGATTCATTAAGGTGAGCTCCTTTTGATGACTCTGGCTACACCCAAAAACTCTTTGCTTTTGTGTACCTGTCTATGTTACTACCACATTTCAAGAGTAAACATTTCAGGGGTCATTGTGCTGTTCAGTGGTAGAACTAGAGAAGAAGGTTCAACAGCCTAACTGACTTCAGGTTCTTTCCCAATACCTCCCACCTCCCCCTAAAATCAGTTGGGAAATTTGAGTCAGTTGGTAATCAGAATAGTGCAAGCAACTGAGTTCCCAGTATTGCATTTCCCTGCCGGATGCAAGAATGGACATTGAGAAGATGAAAGGGGATCAACTGTCTTTCGATGCAACAAAGAATAATGTTCTTACCAGCTCCCATTTTATGCTAAGGGCAAAACAAGTCTCATATAGCAGTAGAGGAAAAGGTGACTGCTGATAGATGTTGCATCTTGCATCAATTCTCAGCACCAAAGAATTCTGCTCCAGAAGGTTAGTAGGGAATGAGTTGCTAGTGTGGACCAGAATAAACTCTTAAAAATTTCAGATTTTTGTCATAATTCTGTCTTTTGTCGTGATATCTTGTTGAGATCTCTGTAGCAGTGACCACTTCTGACTAAAGTGTTTTTTCTTTCCAGAGGTATGATTCACTGTCCAGCGTGCCTAGCAGCACCTCTTCAAGGAAGGATTCACATGGCAGTAACAGGAGTCTGGGTAATAATAGCTGTTTGTTTTCACACCCGCAGTGGAATAATTTATTTCATATACAGGCAACTCTCACTTAACGTGGTTTCATTATAGTGCTCATTTAAAATACCTACCTGGTTTCACGCAGCGCTCAGCGTGTTTCGTTATAACACTCAGTGTGAGGGCAGAGAGGGGCAGTAGTGGTGGTGGCAGTGTCGAGTGAAGTGGTAAGTGGGAGCCCAGGGAGGGGTGGCAGGAGCCTGGGGTCCACTCTGGCATGTGGTACTGAAGCTGGATGGGGAGGAGTGGTAGCAGGGAGAAGAGGCAGGTGGGAGCCAGGCAGTGTGAGCTTGGAGCCCAGGCCGGTGGGGCCCAGGGCGGGGTGGCAGGAACACAGGGTCTGCTCTAGCATGTGGTGCTGGAGCAGCCAGCAAGCGGGGAAGAGTGGTGGCGGCAGTGAGAAGGGACTGGCAGGGCAGCAGTAGTGCGAGGCCCACTACTAGCAAGCCAGTGCAAGCTGAGCCCACGTTACTCCCCCACTCCCAGGCTGTAGCCTATGCCCTGTTCCACTTCAGTCATGCACTCATCCATGGGGCACAGACGCTGTATGAAGCCTGCAGTGATCTGGCGGTGGCAGCTTGTCCCAGTGCCAGGTGCTCTGGCAAAGCGGAGCATGGGTGGGTGGGTGTCCCCACCGCTACCCTGCGCCAGAGCCCTGTGAGAGAAATCAGAAATTTATGATTTCTCACCGTAAATCACTGGGCGGGTGAATCCCCGACCCAGGCCCCACGGGCAGGGTGGCTGGAGCTGCACACAGGTGCACTGGTGGCCAATGGATATGGGCCAAAAGGGGCCTTCTAAGTGAGAGGAACAATGAGGCCAGGAGGAGCTGATACCTTCCCTGGCAGAATCTGTGTGGTGCCTTGCCAGGAACGGCCCAGCCAGGGCCAGCAGGAGTGCAGGGCCTGGGCCGCCAGGTGGCATGGAACCAGTTCTCTTTATTTACATTAAATCCTATGGGGAAATGGGTTTTGCCTAACGCTGTTTTGCTTAGCACTTAGTTTTTCTCCAACCAATTAAGAGTGCTAAGCAGGGGTTGCCTGTGGTGAAATTAAAACTACTGATTCATGTTACTGCAGCTGATGATTTGAGACAGTGATGCCATAGAACAGCTGGTTAGATAATGATTTGAAATTTCTTACCTGCAGGAGGTATTAGCTTCAATACAGGGTAACTGCGTGAAATGATAATGGCATTTGATATACCAGAGGTCAGACAAAGTGTACTGTGTCCTTCCAGCTTCAAAAGCTGAATATTGTCATAGCTTCTTTGAATGAATTCTGAGATAATGTAGTGATTCTAAAAACACCAACTATTTGTTCATTTCTTTCTCTACAGATACGTTATCAGGTGATGAACGAGACTTTGGAAGACTGAATATCAAGTTGTGTTATGTTACTTCTGTAGAACAGATCTGGATTACACTTTTGAATGTAGGTGACCACAGCTGATCTGATGTAGTTTGTCCATATGGATACCTTTATTAGACTTGATTTACAGAAGCAGAAGGTCAAATCTAATTGAGAGAATGGATGACGCTGATTTTTTTCTGTCACTCCACCAAAAAGAATGGAGTCAGCTTAAAAGCTACCTGTAATTTAGCTTAAATATAATAAATTTACCATGCTTCTTTTAAGCTCTTTTTCCCTTCTAGATGTTTTTGTCTGCCTGTAATCATTGAAGTGTTTCCTTTTGTTACCACTGGCCTAAGGGGATAATACTTGACAAACCCTCCCATCCACATTACCACAATTGTTTGTGGTCAGGACAGAACCTGGCCCTTTATAATAGGTTTACTTCTGAAATAAGGCTTAGTGAAACAACTTAATTCCTTTAGTTCATCTGTGAAAAATCCATGACCTATGCATCCACTATTTTTAGGATATGTAAATTTGTATCTACTAGCCTAGGCTGACAAGTATACTTCAACTGTTGTACAGTTCCATGAACTATGAATATTTTTGATGACAATATTTGATAGCTTGGGTCCTGAAACTCATTAAATGGTAGAAACTGTCTTGGGGGCATTCTTGCGATTAACTGCTCTTGTAATGCCATGTAAGGAATATACATATAGTTTCTAAATAGCTTTCCTATCTTGCTGCAGTTATTGATTCATAAATCCTCTTGATTTCTTGCCACATACAGTAAAAAAGATGTGCGCTTCTAAACTAACCTACAGCTAAAGACTTAAGTTGCCTAAAATAACTCTGTTTCCAATATTTCAGTGCAAAGACCTGTCCTGGCCTTCTAGCTACGGAGAAAATATTTCCATTTCTGTCAAGGGAATCCTTACACTGCCAAAGCCAGTGCAGTTCAAGTCCTCAGCCAAAGAAGGTTCCAGCGTAAGTGATGGTTTGAAGCATTTGTATCTTTATACAAATATAAATACTTTTGATTTTTGACTCCTTTCACTTTCTTCATACCAAGTTTTTTGCTACACTTGATTATCTTTTGGGAACTATTATGACTTTAAAGTTAAAACACAGACCAGTCTTGTTTCATTTCCTCATCACGTGCTGCAGATTTTTTTTGTTTTTTACCTGTGTGTGACTTGTATAAAACTGGTGAAAACAGTATAGCTTTCATAGTCTTCCTACAATGCTATACCTTGCCGGGTTATGTTGTGGTAAAACTACAGAGCCTTGTCTGTTAGGATTTTTTCAGTAAGATAATTCAAATTAGCTGTCTCATCTTCTGGAATCTGAGAGAGCCTAAGAATTTTTCCAGCAACATCTACTGTAGGACTTTATGGTAGGTAGTCTTGTTAATCTGGAGTAAGACAGAAGAGTGGCACCTTAAAGAACAACTAGCTCAGAGAGGCATGAACTTTCATAAGCAATAGTCTATTTCATTAGATGTTATCGTTTTGGGTCTAGGTTTAATGACTTGGGCAGCTCCTTAGTGCTGTAGTTGTATTGTTTGATTACATACTTATTCTTCCTTCTAGGACATCAAATTCATGGAAACCTTTGTGTTTGCTATTAAACTGCAAAATCTTCAGCCTGTCAGATTAGTGTTTAAAATCCAAACTCAGACTCCCAAGAAGAGAACAATTGGAGAGTGCTCTGTGTCGCTGCGAGAACTCAGCTCCCAGGAATCTAACTATTGGCTTCATATAACCGCTCCTTCCAAAGTTGCAGTAAGTGACTGACATTCTCTTACATGCCATATACCATGAAAATTAATAGGACAAAAAGTAGGGGTGTGCGAAATGGGCCATATTCAATCCGACAGTGATTTGATTCATTAATTCAGATCACTGTCCCTGATTTTGATTCAGCTGAATCTGAAGATTCGATGCTGATTCAAAGAATGGGTGATTCAGCCATAGATACAGCTTTAAATGTTTTTTCTACATACCTTAAAGTACCGTGTGCAGCTTGTGAATACTGCGATGGTGGGGCAGATGCAGCCTGTTCCCTCACAGACCTGGAAGTGGACTGGAAGTGCTTCTGGTCCACTTCCCCACCACCACCCCCTTACTCCATCCGCCCCACCATTGCAGCATTCACAAGCCTGGTACCTTGAGGTAAGTAGAAAAAAAACATTTAAAGCTGTATCTATATCCAAATTGCCAAATCTCTACAAATCGATTTGGAGGGTTCCAATTAGATTCAGAGAGATTAAAGGGTCTTCTGATTTGATTCAGCGATTTGGCCACCGAATTGAGCCGAATCTCCGCTAAATCAAATCGGGCACTGAAGCTTTGCACAGCCCTAGCAAAAAGTAAAATAATCAAAGTCTAATTGTGGAACTCTGAGCATTAATAGCCAACACCTTCTAGCAACTTTTCATGCATTTTATCCCAAAAGGTTTCACCAAGTTTTGCACAGCAATACTTATAATTATGGTCCCAAAATGCAGATGTTTCTTTGGCAAAGGGTTGTAACCAGCTATTGCACAGAAGAAACTTTCAGCCAAGGACAAATGCTTTGTCCTACAAAAACATTACAGGCTCCATATTGCTCTCACAGAACAGACAGGACCTATATATTTATGGAGGAAAAGTGTAGCATATTTATCTGTATTGATATTTTGAAATCATACATATATTGTATTCAACTTGCATGCTCTGCAGCAGTTATTGCTCTGGAGCAATAACAGCTATCACCATCATAAACAGCAGGTGGTTTCTAAGTGTTAAAGGAAAGGGTAATAAAACCTGTGTTGATTTATAAGAAACTAACATTAAAGTCAGCATTTGAGAAATGCAATAAATAATTAATTTTGACTGTTTCTGTTTAAAACCTAGTTCAGCAATACAACAGTTTGGCACTTGTTGCAGAACCTTGTGTATCAAAACATCAGGATCTTTTCTCTCATTGTGGATTTCCTGCAATTTTAACTATTTCTTTCTAGAGAAAAAAATATACATGGGTGCTAATATATTCTATAATTTAAAGTTTATATCCAAATTCATTAACTTAGGTTTATCTTGGAATCCACATAAATATTCCAATACAAATAATACTTGCCCTGATTAGGTCTTACTCATGAATAACTACAAATGGTCTTTCAGAAACAAACAACTTCCAGTAAACAAGTAAAAAGAGAAGTTACTTTCCCAGTGTAAGACTTAATATTGAAAATTGTTTCCCTATGTATTTATATGGACTTCATAACTGTAGTTTTGAGAGCTTTGCCATAGTACTGGAAAGTGTATCTGTAGCACCTTGTAAGGTAAGGAAATAGTATACCAATTTCCCAGGTAGGGAACCAAGGCAAAAATGGATCCTGATTTAACCAGTTTCACAACTGAAATCCATTTCTGCTGTGGCAAATGGATTCAGTTCTTGTAGACCCAGCCCAATAGACCCTGTTTCCTTTCTCTCCCCTTTCTACTCCTACAGGCCCGTGTATCTCCCACTTAGAGTAGTTGGCTCAACTGCAGAGTGTCAAAACTCTTAGTCTTTGTAAAAGTACATGAAATTAGGCTCTCTGTCCAGTGGCCCGCTCCCTGGAATTGTCCAAGGCAGCCAGTACTCGCTGGAGCTTAGATTCGTGAATGCCTGGAAGTTGGATGCCTTTGGAACATCACAGGAGCCAACGTACATTTGAGACTCGTTCTGGAAAACTAGATCTTCAAGACTTAATGGATCTGAGAACCTGATCTGACACTTTCTGAATAGTTCTAAGAATCTGTTGTTACTGTTTGTTCTGTAGCGGAATCCTTTAATCCTCTGTATGACAACAGAGATTTACGTACTGCCTAGAAGACTCAGATGAACTCTGAAAAGAAATACCCACCCCCTTCCAGTCCAATGCTTGAGGCTTTAATTCAGGTGGAATTCTGTTGGCTTGTTTTATTTAGAATCCAATCTTTTCATGTAGTTTCATATATAATTGAAAAAGGGAAGACAAATACTGAAAATGTCAGTTAAAAGCCATGTTTTGATTATAACTTTTACAAGAGCTTTCTCAGATGTTCTAACAAGTCTCAAAAATATAGATCCTGAAAATGTAATTTAAATATAGTATTAATTGAATATGAGTCTTAAATTTTGATCCTGTATTTACATTGGGAACTGTGCCTTCAGGAGTATGGGGAGCACAAGGCAGCTGGTCACCTACAAACATACAAGGCATGTTGTGGGTGGTGGAATAAATCTGGTATCATTTCACTATCCATATAACTAAATTGCAGTGTTTATATACAATGTCATCTAAATCTTAAGGCAACATCCTTCTTTCTGTAGGTGTGCAATGCTGAACTTCAAATAGGAACCTGTTTTCAAGCAATAAACAGCAGAATTCAGTTACAGATTCTTGAAGCGCAAAACCTGCCAACTTCATCTACACCTCTGTCCCTAAGTAAGTAGGTTAGCTATCTCAGACCTCTCTAGAAATATTTGTGTCTGGTAGAATACAACTTGAATAGCTTGGTAATTTCTAACATTCTACATGAAGATCAAACTAACATTAACATTATTCAGTGCAGTAGACTTTTATTGCCAAGTTTTGCTTCCACATTGTCACTTTTGATTTAAGTTTTTGGTTTGAAGATGCAAGTTTGTGTGTGTTGGAAATCTTTTGTCCTAATATTAATTCTGACATGCAAGAGCATTAGCTTGCACTAGCAGTCTGGAAGCTGTGTTAAACATGCCAATATTATTGAACAAATTATTAATGAAAGCTATTTTACTGTTCTCCCAATGCTTAAACTTTTGGCCAAGCTTTTAGTTAATTGTTTCAATATAAATACACACATGGATTTTGTCAGACTTTGTTTTTTGAATAACCTCTTTGTGTATCACACCCTTCCCCACCTCTTTACCTTAGATTTTTTTGTGAAAATTTCAATGTTCAGTACAGAAGGGCTGATATACAAGAAAAAGACTCGTTTACTGAAGGCTACCAATGGCCAAGTGAAGTGGGGAGAAACAATGATTTTTCCAGTTAGCCAAAATGAACACGAAATTAGTTTTCTCATCAAACTCTACAGCAGGAGCTCAGTGAGAAGAAAACACTTTCTGGGACAGGTTGGTTTTATTTTTCTTGAACATTGTTAACTACCATAGTGATTTTGTTTTGGTCATGATCATTTATTTAATCCCTTTAATAAACTAACTGTACAGTGGAATGATAGATTTCTTTTTTTTTTTTTTTGGTCTCACCCTGAAAACAAGAAAGTACTTCAGAATGTCACTATGTCCCTAAGCTGCCTTAGAAGCAATAGTTGGAGTTTAGGAGGTGCTCTGTGTTCTTCAAAGGGCATTCACATCTTGCAGGATTAGGCTTATTGATCATATTTCCTCTAGAGTGCCACCATCTGAAAGATTCTTTTGTATACATATACACACAGATTATCTCCTCCTTGCTGAATACCTTAAACATTTTAAAGTGAAACAAAACTGGTATTCACTGAAGCTCTGCAGGCCTCAGTACCCTCTACAGGAAGAAGGTGTATCAGCTTGCAAATCTGCAAATGAGTATGGTTAGAAAGAAATACCAGTAGCTTAAATGATTGCCTCCCCTTGTTCTTGTTTCTCTGTCAGAAAGTCAAAAGTAAAAGTAGTCTGAGTACATGTGACCCAGGCAATATCTGTGGTGACTGATTATTCAGGTCAAGATCTGGATAAAATGCTTTGGGATACAAAACCCTTTTTTTTCCACCTTATTGCCCTTAAAATACAGTGTTTTCATAGTTAGAGTTTTTGATTCATCCCTTTTTTTAAATCTCTTTTCTTTTCTCCCAAGTTGCCATCATACTCTTCCACCTCTCCTCCTTCACTATAGGTTGGTGGTTCTAACATGACACAGCCAACCTGCAGCTCGTACCCCACAATTGGCATGGGCAGTATCTGCATGTGGCACAGCACAGCAGACTAGGGAGGGGACAGGGAGCAGAAAGCAGAGCAGCAGATAGGGAAGGGGAGTGGAATCAGAGTGGCACAAAAGGAAGGCATGAGCTAATTTGTGGCATGACTGCCAGAGAGGTTGTGCTTCGCCCCCTCCCTGTGCTAACACATGCTAAGGGCTTTTTGGACTTTTCCAGAGCCCTCCCTGCTAATTAGTGGGAACTATTTCTACAGCATGTCATGCAACTAACATATGCTGTTTCTTGAGATCCTCCAATAGCTTTATGTCTAGTGGTCACTTTCTCTAGCCTAGTAAAGAGGTAGTTTTCAATACTGTTAAGCTTCTCCTATAAACAGCACATGATATTTTAAATGCTAAAGAAGCTATATCTTATACTGAACAATTGTAACTTGAGCTTCCTTCATACTTTGCAAAACAGCATTCCACACTTGTGCTGGACCTCACATACCTGTCATCCCATTATAAAAGAAAAATGCAAGTCCTTTTTTTCATTGTTTTAGTGTAGGGTGACTAATTGTGCAGGAAGCTGCATTTATCAAGCAATATGTGACAGCACCTCAGCAAACAGGGTTTCCTTTATTAAGAGCTCTTTTTAGAAAAAGAACTTAACACATACCACCCTTGTTTTCCAGACCTGATTTGCAAAGATTGGTTAGACTTAAACAGATATACACCACATCAGGCATCAAATGTGGCTGTAGGAAAAATATGCGGTGAGCAATTGGCTATGGTGCTAGGAAGGGATTAAAGTAACTGTATCAAGTAACTTTAGAAGATATAATATTTAATTGGATGACATTCTGAGACAACAATTTATAGCTTAAAAATAATATGTTGTTTGTAGCCATGTCTTTAATCAAGAGCAAAACAACTGCATAAAGGGGTCTCTTTTGAACCTTCTCCAGTATAACCTCATATATCTGGCATGCTTGGGACTGAGCACCTGCCAGAAATTTGAAAATTTCAGATTTTTGAAACCAGAATGGTGGCCAGTTGTAGGGGAGGATAGCAGCAGTTGCACGTGGAGCGGTGGTGTGGGGTGGTGGATAGCGGCGGCAGTCACTGCATGCAAGCTTCCCTCTCTGCTGCTCCAGGACTAGCTGCCTCTACTCCCTGATGTAATGCATTTTTTAAAAGTGCCAGATTTTCGAGAATTCTGGGTTTTTGATATCCGGACTTAGGTTATACTGTAAATACAAGATCATTGTTTTAGCAGTTCTCTGAATGGCAAAATTTCCACTGCCTGTTCCAGGAGTCCTGTCAAAGGACTACTGGATCATGCATTCAAACCCCATTGAACCAAATTATCAAACTTCAGTCATATTAGGAAGATTTATTATTTTGAAGATTTATCCTTGTTCTTGTATTTTAAGATTTATTCTTTGAAGAGTGGAAGAAAGAATAAAGAGCCCCCTAAACAGATTGTGTTTTGCTTTTCCAAATGATTTATAGTAGTGGAACCTGCTGGAGTAGTTGGGAAGGAACTTCCTCCTTTTGCTCTGCACTTTACTTCCTCATTTATTTTCCTCTCTATTACTTGAGTGCTTAAGACAAACTGATTCTTCTTGTATAATATGTTATGAGTACATACCTTCACTTATTACTCAGGCAAAAGTCCATCAACTTCGGTGGAATGTAGGGTTGGGCCCCATTTGCTAAATTGAGAATTCAAATGCTTGTGAAAATGATGGGTGGCTAACCCTGGCTGTGGGCTGGGGTGTCATGTCATACAGTTTAAATGTTAGCTCCTGTAGAGCCTTTTCCTAGATTAGACAAGCAAGCTGTATGACTCCAATGAAGTCCTGACTGGCAGCATATTTTGATTCAGAGATCACAAATACATATTTGCTGTGTATGTCTTGCTAGGTGGAAAATTGTTCATCAGTATCTGTGATGAATCCACCAAACATCTAATCCCTCTACGATGAATAGTCTAATGTTTCCTAGTCCACAGGCCTGACTCTGTTAACTTTGGCAGAATGTTATTAGTGTGTTGTCGTTCGCACTGTACAGATGCATGCATACAATATCCAATTGGGAGAAGCGAGGAGAAGATTGGCAAGTAATGTGGTCAATAATATGAACTTTATGATGACTCAAGAGCATTTTTTGTTTCTTATCATAGGTCTGGCTAAGTTCTGATAGCAGTAGCAGTGAAACAGCTGATCAGTGGAGAGATACAATCACAAACCCTGAAAAAGTTGTCATTAAATGGCACAAAGTCAGTCCATCTTGAAGATGTCAGAGACAGGACTCAGAACTGATGTGGACTTTATACAAGATACTTCTGCAGTGTTAAAATGAAGGAATAAAAATATAGTGCCTACTTGAGTGTTCCAGGGACCTATACCCTGCACCACATAACATTAACCAGAAAAATTTCAAAGGGAGAAGAGACCAGATTTTCATGAAGAGTAATTCTGGCAAGATGCTTGAAATACAGAAATGAGAATTAATTAAACTTTTAGTCTGATGTAAAAAAATGCCTCAAGAAAAGAAATGTTAACGTTTATACTTTTTTCCCCAAACAAAATTCTACCACATGGCTTTACATTGACATAAAGGCTACCTTGCAAGGAGTCTGTGTGTGCTTTAAATTTGCATAACAGAGACCTCAAAGGGAGTTTTGTATGTGTATTGCTGGTTTTATTTTCTTCACAAAGTTTCTATGCTTCTCTTCTGTTTCAATAGAAACCCCATCCTTGTCTACCCTTTTTCCATGAAAATATCTCCAAGTGGTACAAAAAAGAAGTATTATGATATTGTAGATGCGTGGAATTGAAACCTAAGAAGTGATCAAGTGACAGGCTGTTGGTCGGGGGGGAGGAGATGGGTGATAAGAGGTAAATCACTGATAAGAGAGAAGCTGCAATCCATAATGGAAATACTGTATTGTTGATACTTTACCTGAAACCTTTACAGAACCAGGTAATTCTAGACTTAAAATTCTTGATGCTTCAAAGATAAAACAGTAACCTCCCTTTCACATCATCTTCATTAATAAATAAGAGGGAATTTGCTTTCCTCTCTCCCATCCCTCCAGACCCAGTCCATGTTCCCAGTACTGGCATCATGTTTCTGAGGGCAATAAGTTGAGATTTTTCACTATTCTGTGACTAGTCTGTTCTAAAAGCCTGTCCTTGGTCAGGATCACACTGCTGTCAGTGGGAATCTACACAAATAGGGGACTGACAGCCATTATCTCTCCTTTAAAATCACGGAGTCAGATGGGTATTGACTCCATTTGAACAGAATGAAACAAACATCTCAACAAATTGGCAGATATAGTGGGGTAGGGCCTTAGTTTTAGCACTATTAAGGAGTGAGCAACACACAGGAATTATGCAATCATTCTTTGTGATGAGCCAATCCCCAAGCACTAATCAGAGTCCAAAGGCTGTGCTAAGTTGTGCCAGCTGGTGAAGTGCCATTACGGCAGCCAGGGATGATTACAACAGGGTATGGACACATGAAATAATTGTTCCTGTTTGTATGGGAGAATGGAATTGTTGCTTTTCCAGCTGACCTTTTTTTATGGTTCTGTGCGTCTGCTCTGTCCTGCAGGAAGATGAGCTGCTTCATTTTGGTGTCAGCTGCTCTTGGTGTAGGCGTCTCCTCTTCCTTCCCGCCTCCCCCCACCCAAACAGTGTGGGATAGGGACAAACAGAGGAAACAGTTACAAAGGATCAGCTGCTCCATGCTTATAGTCAGTATGTTTCCTCCCACTGCCATTTTTAAATTAGGATTGTTGTTTCATCTGTCTATAGCTTAAAAAGTATGGATCCCCTTTCTCCTGCTACTCACTATTCTTACTACTGGGAGGGGAATGGAAATATAATTACTGTTGGGGTTAAACTGTACCACCCAAGGATCTGTTTAAAAAGGTGAGATCTTCCATGGCTGATCTTTTTGGTTTAGGGATGCTTTGTGCCAGTTGCATGGTGTGAAGTAGCCACTGGGATGTGGGCCAGTATTTTTAGGTAAACCAGTTTCTTCTGTTTTAATAAACTATTCCTACATTATATAATCAGCAATATTGTAGCATTTGCTTACATTTTCTTACAAGCCAAAGTAACCTTTTCTGTGGAATAAACAAATATTTACTGATAGAAATGCTTTTAGTGTGTTCAGTAAAAGAGAGCACAATGAAAGGTTCAAGTTTTGTTTAAAAGGCAGGTTGGTATCATCAAGAAGGCATTCTAATATAATTCAAAACAGCTGAAAAGAGTAACAATTTTGGGTGTATTTTTGTTGCTTGTTTGTAATGGTGAGATTTAAATTACCATATTTTTATTGTGGAAGGAATAGTAAATATCTGTGCCATGCTATCTACCTATACTATAGTTAACTCAAATGTTTATCCATTAGTCCCTGTATTTTCAGTGGTTTATTTATAGCTTAATAGCTATTTGTTAAGCAGAAAAAATGGACTAAAATTTGTGACTTGATACATAACCTGTGTATGTGTGACATGCGCGCGCACCCCCCCCCCCCAAACCATGCATCTTTTTGCATTCCTTTAATTCCTTGGATTTTTAAAAAGGAAATCCATCACTGATGCCCCTTATTTGATATATACCAATATTTATTTATAAATAGAGATATAAAATGTGCACATGCACACTACCACTTATTGTGTGTAAAGAGCTATTAAAGAAGGGGTAAACTTTTTTTGTCCATCTTCAATTCCCTTCAAACATCTTAAGTTTGAACCAGAATGCTATTGAACTCCTCATCCCCTGATTTAAAGGAACACGTGATTGCATGAAAAAACAAAGAGTGGCAGAATGAGTATGCTCATGGAACTCATGAGTATGCTCATTCTCATGGCATAGAGTCCCAGGAACCACTCTGTAATATTTTGATCGTGGAGAGTAGGTGGTTATAAGCAGGGATTCAGGTTTTCTGTTTTCCATGGAAAAACAGAGTAAAACATGGGTTTTACCTTTTACCAGAGGCAAATGTGGATCTCTCGTTTTACCAGAGAAACCTGTGGATTTTGCAGATTTGCAATGAGCTCCCTGCAGGCTGGCATAGTTCCAGCCTGCTGGGGGTGGGAGGAAGGCAGTCAGGCGGGGGGCGGCACATACATGCATACACACATGGCTCCAGGCAGCCTGAAGAGCAGCTCCTGCAGTGTGGGGTGTAAGTGTGGGGCGTGTGGGGACTGAAGCCCTGTAGGAAGGGAGGGAGCTGGGCAGGCCTGGGGCTGCTGCCCAGCCAAGTGGTGCATGCGGCTTGGGGCCCGGAGCCACAATGCACTGCTGCAGGGCCCCAGCAGGGAGCAAGGCGGGACTACAGGTGGCTCACCCAGGAGATGAGAAGGGGAGGGCCGGCTTCCTGCCATGGCATGTACTTCTGGGGGGCGGAGGACCCACACCCCCAGATCTGTGCGTGGGGTAGGCACAGGCAGCTCACTCAGAGTTCTGCCTTCCTTCCCTCTGGGGTCTCCACAGCTCAGTGGGCACAACCGGCATGGCAGGGAACAACAAAGCTGCGCGGCAATCTCCTTGTGCTGTGAGCTCTGCACTGCCCTGGCACCACACCCCCTGCACATGCCACTGCTTTGAGGGGCACAACCTCACACTACTGCTCTCACCTGCGTGCCAGAGGTGCATCACCAGGGCAGTGCTGCTCACAGTGGTGAGCAGTTTCTCTGTGCAGCTCTGCTGTTCCATGTCGTGTTGGTCACTCTCACTGGGCTGCAAAGGCCCTGGTGTAGAGAAACAGGGTGAGAGCCTGAGCCCACAACCTGCGCCTGCCCCACACACAGATCTGGGTGGCATGGGTCCCTCCTGCCCCCCAGGAGTGTGCACAAGGGCAGGGAGCCACCTTCCCCACCAGAGCCCACAGCAGGGGGGATTAGGGGCATGGGGGTGTGGGTGGGGGCTGGAGAGAGAGAGGCATGAGCAGGGCTAGGGTGCTGTGGGTGGGGAATGAGGGGCACCAGCAGGGCTGGGGGGGGTGGGTCTTTAATTTTAATCATGGATGGGGGGGATGTTATTAGAATTTGTGGGTCTTTTATCAGAGAATTTGCAATTTTTTTAATCAAGGAAACCAGGATCCCTAGTTATAAGAGTAGAGGAGAAAATATTCATAAAATCCTTTTTTACCAGCTTTTGATCAAGTATAAACTTGGTTGAAATTCCTAAAAATTTGATTAAAACTTCAGTTGGAATTTTTAAATTATTTTTTTTTCCTTTCTCATTCTTGACTAGTTCAAAAAAGCCAGCTCTCATTTATATCAATTATAGTGCTTCCAAATCCAATCCAAGATGAAACACTGATTTATATGACATGAATTGGCCTTTGCTGTTAAAAGAGAACAGGGTCAGGCTTTACTTGCTCTTTCTGGAATCTTGTATTTGAACATGTCCATTATGTCACCTTTCCTAAGGACAAAAGTACAGTAAGCAGCAGTGCTGAGTATCTTTAGCTGCCAGTGGTTCTGGCAAATATGTAAGAAGGAAAGCAAGTAACATGCAACATTGTTGCGGGTACAGTTATTACAAAAGCTGCTTCAAAGAAATTATCTATTGGTGTAGTATAAAGTCATTTCCGTTGTCTGTCTTTAGACAACACACCTAGATAACCAGTGATGTTCTTATCTTATCTTGACATTTTAATATATATGTTGTTGACATTTATTCTAAGTGTGGGGGCTGAGAAACGGGCCAGAATGGGGCTGCCAATGGAGTGGAATTAGGCACAGCACGCGTGGTGGTTGCAAAGAAAAAAACTTTACTTACAAGCTGTGATACAGGGACTTGCGTCGAGGTATGCAGTGTAGGTGCGCTTAGAAGAGTTGCAAACAAAGTAGAAAACTGTGTGGCACAGTAGGGTATGGGGTACGTCGGGAATTCATCGACGGGGAGTCATTGGTGGTTGATCAGGTCCCAATGTGGCTTTGGGATTCACGTAAGGATCTCTCGTAACGAACACGCAAAGCTCTTCTCCAACTCAGGCAGAAACCTCCCAAGCCTTTTATACAGCTAGTGAGCCAATTACTAGCTGCCACGTGTGAATTACTTACATCAGGCCGATCGAAAGCACGCATACAACAGTGCAGCTGCAAGCTTTTGGCGGGAGCTGATTTTGCACCAAGGGCTCTTTCCTACCTTGTAGGGGAAATCCCTGCACCGGGTACTCGCACTGTGCTTAAATGCAGCTGTGCCGAGGCACTTTTTAACCATTTAGCTCTGATGCTAAGTACATAGATTATAAGCAGAAATGTCTTCTATCTGTTTTTGTTAATACTTATCTAGTCTTCGAACTCAAATACACCTACTGTATTTTTTGACATAAAATGTTACTAAACTACACTATTTTGTGAGGGGTTTGAATTAAATAAAAGGGTTTGTTAATATGAAGACAGTCTGCTAGAAAAGCAGGGCTCTGGATGCCCCCCTCAATTTATAAGCAGGTCTTATCACAATAGTATAAATGTCTGTAGAATGTATTCTGCCCCCTGCCTTGTGCTGAATGACCTAGAATTTCAAGAAGAGTGTTTCGGGCTTATTGCATGAAAAAGTAAGAAATGTATGTGTTTGGTAGAAAAAAATCACAGGAAGTTTTTAGTAGATAGGAAGATGTACAGTGGTATACTCTACTGTTCACTTAATTGAAGTAGATAAAATACAGCTTTTAGATCTTCTTTCATTTAAGCAAACATTTTTCTCTCTTTCCATCTCCTAAAATAGCTTAGAACATAAACCAATGCAAGCAGTTCAGATTAGAAAGAATATGGAACTGATACCCTTTGCAAGGGAACAGGTGGAGGGTGTGAACTAAGATCTTACCTTGTGCATTCACATACTTATACAAGCAGAGCAGTTGAGTTTGGAGTGTGTCCCCAAGGATCTTCCCTTGACAAATCCTGAGGCTATGTGATGACCACATGTAGGAATTGAGTATATTTTAGGTGAGAGACAGGAAAAAAGTAATTCTAACAGCCCCAGAATTTTATAGCTGGCTCTTTTTAACAAGTGTACAGTGTTCACTGAATGTGTCCAATATTATCTGGCCCTGGCAGAGACTACACAGGAGTGGTCTTTCTTGTGTCTTCCTCCACTGTATTCAAATCAGGGGTGTACCTCATCATTAGTGCACAGTGTTTCAATTGTATCCTCCTGAGATTGGCCAGCAGCACATGAGAAGAAGAGATGGTTTCATAGTTGGTAGGGTAGGAAGGGACCTGAGCAGATCATCAAGTCCAAACCCCTGCCATGGGCAGGAAAGAGTACTGGAGTCAAATGACCCCAGAAAGATGTCTATCTAGCCTCCTTTTGAAGACCCCTGGGGTAGGAGTGAGCACCACTTCCCTTGGAAGTTGGTTCCAGATCCTTGCCGCCCTGACTAAAGTAGTGCCTCCTGATGTACAGCCTGAATTTACTCTCAGTCAACTTATGGCTGTTATTCCATACTCTCCTTGTAGGGTCTGCCCTGCTGCCCCTGATCATGTGGGTGGCCCTCCTCTAGACCCTCTCAATGCTGTCCACATCCCTCCTGAAGTGCGGCGCCCAGGACTGGACATAGTACTCCAACTGCGGCCTGACCATTGTCACATAGAGGGGGAGGATCACTTCCTTGGACCTACTTGTGATGCATCTGTGGATTCACAACAAGGTGCGATTAGCCTTCCTGACCACGTCCCTACATTGGCGGCCCATGTTCATCTTGGAGGCTATAAACTTGGTGTAAGACTGTTACTGTACTAAGTAGGAGTTATTTACCACTGCAGCCTGCCTGTCCTCACTAGAACCTCCCTGCTCATTCCCAGCCTTGAATTCTGAAATACTAGGAGAGAACCTGCAAGACACGCTAGGAAATTCGGTTGTCGCACCAGATGACAAGGCTAACCTATTTAATGATTTCTTTGCCTCCATTTTCCTGAGCAGGGACCGGACCAGGCCAGCCTGCCCCCCTCCCCCCCCCCGGGACAGGTGCACCCAGGCCTAGGGTCAGTGAGGATCTAGTCAGGGAACTTTTGGAAGAGTTGGACGTATTTAAATCAGCTGGTCCTGATGACCTCCACCCCACAGTGCTGAGGGAACTAGCAGAGGTCATTGCGGGACCCCTGGCACAGCTTTACGAGCACTCGTGGTGCTCTGGTGTAGTGCCAGAGAACTGGAAAAGCGCCAATGTGGTTCCCATTTTCAAAAAGAGGAAGGAGGACCCAGGGAACTATAAGCCAGTTAGTCTTACCTCGATCCTATGTAAACTTTTGAGAGAATTATACTGGCGCATGTCCACGAGGGGCCATCAGGAAGATTGTTTAGGGGCAACCAACATGGGTTAATTAGAGGCAGGTCCTGTCAGACCAACCTGGTGGCAACCAGGTCACAAAATCCTTAGACACATGGGTAGCAGTAGACGTAGTCTTTCTGGACTTCAGGAAGGCCTTGGACACTGTCTCTCACCCCATTCTCATTAAAAAACTAGGGGACTGTGGCATTGACACCTATGCAGACAAATGGGTCTCTAACTGGCTGGAGGGCTGCACCCAGAGAGTGGTGGTAGATGGGTCATTTTTGACCTGGAGGGATGTGGGCAGTGAGATCCCCCAGGGCTTGGTCCTCAGACCAGTGCTATTCAACATTGTCATCAATGACTTGGATGAGGGGGTAAAAAGCACCCTCTTCAAATTTGCTGATGATACTAAGATGGGGGGATGTGGGCACACTAGAAGGGAGCAACAGGCTGCAATTAGACCTAGACAGGTTACATGGGTGGGCAGAAGAGAACAGGATGGGTTTCAACACTGACAAGTGCAAGGTACTGCACCTGGGAAGGAAGAGCCAACAGCATACCTACAAGCTGGAGAACTCCCTTCTTTTCAGTGCAGAGACAAAAAAGGATCTTGGAGTCATTATTGATGCCAAAATAAACATGGGCCGACAGTGTGGGGACACGGTCAAGAAGGCCAACCGTACCTTGTCATGCATCCACAGATGCATCTCAAGCAGGGCCAAGGAGGTGATCCTCGCCCTCTTTGCGACACTGGTTAGGCCACAGTTGGAGTACTGCATCCAGTTCTGGGCGCCGCACTTCAGGAGGGATGTGGACAGCATTGAGAGGGTCCAGAGGAGGGCCACTAGTATGATCGGGGCAGCAGGGCAGGCCCTATGAGGAGAGGTTAAGGGACTTGAACCTGTTCAGTCTCCACAAGAGAAGATTGAGGGAGGATCTAGTGGTCTGTTACAAGCTGGTCAGAGGGGACCAGCCGGCACTGGGGGAGTCCCTGTTCCCCCGAGCGCTACCAGGAGTGACTAGAAATAACGGTCACAAGCTGGCAGAGGGTAGATTCAGACTAGACATCAGGAGGCGCTACTTCACAGGGTGGCTAGGACCTGGAACCAACTTCCAAGTGAAGTGGTGCTGGCTCCTACACTGGGGGTCTTTAAGATGAACACCTTGCTGGGATCGTTTGACCCCAGTACTCTTTCCTGCCATGGCAGTGGGTTGGACTTGATGATCTGCTCAGGTCCCTTCCTGTGAAACTATGAAACCTGGAGACTTTTCCCCAGGTTGGGAGAAGAGTGGTCCAGGGATCTTGAACGATGTGCCAGTTCATGAACTACAAAGTATTCATTGCTCCAATCATCATTTATCTCACAACCACACAAGAACTGCACCCCATCAACCAACACACAAATAGGGCAATCCACCTCACAACTGGGTGGCACTCCTGAAAACATTACTGATGCTCATGAACCACTGCCAGGTAAGGGGATTGCCTACAAGAGCTATTACGAATTGTTGGCAAGCCAGAGAATCATAGAAAGTTATGGTTGGAAGGACCTCAGGAGGTCAGCTAGTCCAGTGGTTCCCAACCTTTATTTTCCACGACCTGCTGCTGGGAGTGGAGTGTGGTGGTGGTCTGAGGGCCGGGGTTGGGGAGCTCCTGGCGCAGGGCATAGCTTGTCTTTGTGTGCGGTGCCACCAGCATTGCCCCCGTCACTCTCATTTGTGTCATGACCCAGGGTTGGGAACCACTAATCCAGACCAACTGCCTGCTCCAAAGCAGGACCATCCACAACTAGATCATCCCTGCCAAAGTTTTATGTAGCTGAGTCTTGAAAACCTGCAAGGCTGGAGATTACACCACCTCTCTAGGGAAACCTATTCCAGTGTTTTACTACCCTCCTAGTGAGAAAATTCTTCCTACTATGTAACCTAAACTTCCCTTGCTACAACTTGAGGTCCTTGCTCCTTGTTGTGTCATCTGCCACCACTGAGAACAGTTTATCTCCATGGTCACCAACTGGTCTATCCCGATCAACTGTTTGATTGGGGAGCCCCTGACAGTAGATCTTGGCACAGCCTTCCCCTTCACCTCCTGAGGACATGAGGGCCATGTGTCCAGGAGCTGCATGAGGTGGGGAAGCTGCTGCTGTGGCTGGGAGGCTGGGCTGGTCTGAGCTGCACTGGGGTGGTGACTCTGGCACTGGCACTGGGGGTTGAAGGGCTACAGCGCACCCCCCGTAGCTCTACTCCCAGAACCGCCACTGCAGGTCAGGTTCTTCCCAGTGGCTCAGCCCCTCTGCCAGGAAGAGCCCGGCCTCAGCCTGCAGCTGCAGCCTGCCCCACCCCACCCTGTGTCCAGAACTGGGGGCACATGCCCCCCCATGCCTTCCTGGGGTGTGTGCTCCTGGATGAACCACTTATGACTCTGCCCCACCTCAGTTGCAGGGCTTGCCCCTGCCCCACTTCCTACCACACCACTGTTGTGGGTGGGGGAGGAGATTGAAGCCCCAGTGGTGAAAGAAGTGGAGCTAGGGCCGGGACCCAAATCTGCCCCCCGCCACCATGGCCTTTTGCCCTCCCCCTGCCCCTTCCCCCACAGACTTACCTGCTGGGGGGTGCACCCCCAAATAATTTTTTCTCCCCCTGCCTTGATCTGCCTCCCCTCTTCCTTCCCCACAGATTTACCTGTTGGGTGGGTGGAGAGTGGATCTTGGGTTGCTTTTAAATTCTAAAAGTGATATCCTACTGAAAAATGTTGGAAACCACTGATCTAGTTCCTTCCTTTTTTGAACACCACTTCAGGTAGTTGAAGGCTGCTATTAAGTCCCCTCTCAGTCTCTTCTTCTCTAGACTAAATAAGCTTAGTTATCTCAGTCTTTTCTTATAAATCATGTCCCCTGAGTCCCCTCACCATTTTTGTTTCTCTCTACTAGACTTCCCAATTTCTCCACATCCTATCTGTAGTGGGGGGCCCAAAACTGAACGCAGTACTCCAAATGTGGCCTTATCAGTGCTGAATAGAAGGGCAGCCACTTCCCTTGACCTACTGGTAACACACCTACCAATGCAGTTCAGTAGGCTGTTAGCCTTCTTGGCAACAAGGGTATGCTGCTGGCTCATATTCAGCTTATTGTCCACTGTAAGCCCCAGGTCCTTTTCTGCAGAGTTGCTTCCCAGCCAGTCAGCCCTCAGCCTGTAGTGGTACATGGGTTTGTTCTGTCCTAAATGTAGGACTTTGCCCTTGTCCTCTGTTGAATCTCATGAGATTCCTTTTGGCTCAATCCTCCAATTTGTCTACCTCACTATGAATCCTAGTCCTACCCTCCAGCATACCTACTACTCCCTGAAGCTTGGTACCATCTGCAAATTTGCTGAGGGTGTGTTCTATACCATCTTCCAGGTCGTTGATGAAGACATGGAACAGAGCCGTCCCCAGGACCGGCCGCTGGAATACTTCACTTGATACTGGCTGCCAACCAGACATTGACCTATTGATTACTACTCTCTGAACCCAATGCTTCAGCCAGTTTTCTATCAACTTTACAGTCCATTCATCCAGCTCATGCTTCCTTAGCTTGCCTGAGAGAATGATGTGGGAGACTATATCCAAAGCCTTGATAAAATCAAGGTATACCGCATCTACTGGTCTCCCTGCATCCATGGAGCTACTCCTCATCTTATCCTAGAAAGCAATCAGGTTGGTCAGGCATAACTTCCCCTGGTGAATCCATGCTACCTTTTCCTAATCACCTTTTTCTCCTCCAAGTGCTTAGAAATGGATTCCTTGAAGATCTTCTCCATAGTTCTTCAAGAGACTGAGGTGAGGCTGACTCGTCTGTAGTTCCCTGGATCCTTCTTTTTCCCTTTCTTAAATATGGGCCCTATGTTTTCCCTTTTCCAATCATCCAGGATCTCTCCTGATCACAATGGTCTCAAGATGCAGCAAGGGAAGTTTAGATTAGATATCAGGAAGAATTTTCTCAGGAGAAAAGTAGTAAAACACTGGAACAGGTTACCCAGAGAGATGGTGAAATCTTCGTCCTTGGAGGTTTTCAAGACCCAGCTAGACAAAACTTTGGGATGGTCTAGTTGGGGATGGTCCTGCTTTGAGCAGGGGGTTGGACTAGATTGACCTCCTGAGGTCCCTTCCAACTCTATTTTTTCTATGGTCTATGATTTCTATTTCTAAGAATGAAGACATAGAGGCATGTCCCTCCATTAAGAGATGGAGGCAGGAGAACTGAAGGGTTTGGGAGTATTTTCCAAATACTTTATTTTCACCGAACTGGCAAATGGGAGGAAAGTGTAGGTTTGACGGGAAGGCAGGGAAATATTTTGCCCAAGAATGAGGAAGAACTTTTTAAAGGAATTTGTTGCTTAAAAAAATACTTTAAATTGGGTACTGTGTGTACCAAGACTTGGGGGCGGAGTCTTTGGGGGTCATAGCAAAGAGATGAAGTTAGATACAGTAACAAAGCAAGAATCTATCCAGATAGACTCCAGGACCTGGGAGGTGGAAGGTGAAAGACTCAGCAATGTGGACCAGATGAGAAGTCTGTTTAGGGAGTTTTGATGGGAGTAGAAGGGTGGGACATGAGAGCCTGGGAATGAGGGGATGGTGTGCAGGTTATGGGATATACACAGGCAGTGGGGGGAGCTGAACAAAATTTTAGTGACTCTGGGGTCTTACCTAGGTCCTGAGTCACACTGTAATTGGTAGCAAAACTACTATTCGTGTCAGTGGAAACAGAATCAAGTCCCAAAACATCTACCATTTATTGCTACATTAATGAAGGATCTGCTCAGCACTTCCAGTAACTTTTCAGGTACTAGGTAATTATATATAAAGTCCTGCAGACTTAGTAAGTTTTTGGTAGGTTGCTTGAAAAACACATTAGCTGTGAAGCAATCTTTATATTCCCTTTTCACCTCAGCTTGCTCTCTGTTTGTAAAGAAGGTGAAAAAATGTGGTTTGACTCTACTAAGGGAGACTAAAGATAAATGACAAACATAGGATAATCAATCAGTTACTACCTCAGGATTGCCTAACTGCTATTTGGGGGGTCTTGGTTCTTAAATCCAAAATCCTTTGTTTTTAAGGGTTGGTAGTTGCTGTGCTATAAAACATGCAATGAGAACTTGATCCTGTTTGAAATCAGCTCTGTTCTGAAACCAGTCAGAACTTTACTGAACCAAGATTTCACTCAATAGGAGCAGGGAATAACTATCGCTTGAAGGGCAGTCTTCAGTACCAGCTTTGGAAGTCATGTACATTTCCAACCAAGAAGGTAGGGGAAGGGAAAATATGTCAAAGATTTTTTTCTTAAAATTGACTTTGACATTTCTCTGATATAAGAACTCAACCAATACTTTCATTACAAGTGGCATTCAAATTGGTATGACTTAAAAATATTAGAGAAGCCTCTCCAATATACCCTTTCCTCCCCTCAGTCTATTTCCCTTTTGCCATTTGGCTAAACTTAGTTCATTCTTAAATTATATCTGTCATTTCATTTAAACAGTCAGTTACTCTCATTATTATCTGTTTACTTCAAAGTAACAGGGATGATAGAAATACCCAGATAACATGAAGTTGTCTAAACAAGTAAGTTGCAGCAGTTTAACTTAAAATGAATTTAAAAACAAATTTAGCTGAATAGACAAAAATCACTGCAGAGACGCATCAATTAGAGATTGGCTATATACCAGGTTCTAAATGGTTTGTTTTTAAGAATGTGTACACATTGCACAGGGTCAAATGAAGCTTTTAAAGTCATATTTAGTTTAACGCAAAGCAGCATGTAGATTAAGCCCATGAAAATGACTTAAATAGTTAGATTATTTTGATGGTGTCCTACTTGTATTTGATTCTCAAAAGAGAGGTGGGACTTGCGTGCAGTTTGTAGGGCACAATAATAATATTTTTTAAATAACTACTTTTTAAGTGATTGTGCTTTGTGGATGAACATTTTGTAACTGGGGCATTAAATAATTCTGTCCTGGTCAAACCGTTAGGGTATACACAGAAGTGTAGCTCCCCAATCTAACTCATGGCACTTCACAGTTAGCTCAATCTGACCCACCAAACATTAGCTGTTGGGTCAGGAGGGTGGGAATCGAGCTCCAATTTGGGGCTTATCCAGGGAGAGATCTCTGGAATCTTCCCCTTGCCCTGGCCCCTACTCACCCAGCCCCTGGTGCTGTCTCAGGATGGGAAGGGGAGAAGGCAGGGGAGAAAGGTCCATTCTGGGGTTTCCCCACTCACACTGGAGTGGGGAAGAGGATGGATTGGAGCCCCTCCACCTGCCCCACCCTCCAGCACCTGTTGGGCAACCCCCAAAATCAGCTCCCTCTGCTCCCTTCCCCTCCTCCTATTCTGAAGACCGCTGGGAGCAGAGTTAGTCTGCATCAGTCCAGCCCTGATCCTGGAGTGTGGAGACATAAATTAATGAAGACACTTCACTTTGTAGCATCTTCATCTGTAATGAAGGTTCAGATTGTCACAGGATCAGGCCTTTTTAAGTGCTCTGCAGCTGTGCATTTGTGTTAAGTCATGCCTGTAGAGCGGTTTCAGGGACCAGATCAGGCAAAAACGGTCACTTCTGTCTGTGGCCTTTGCTAACAGGACATCTATATGTAACAAGAAATAACTATTATCCATTAAAATGAGAACACATACTGCTTGAGCTGACAAATTGTCTGCCTGATGCATTTCACTTTAGCTTTGAGTTAATTTTGCAACCGGCATGGAAGATTGACTAGAAATTAGAGGTGGCAAGGTATCTTCCTCATTGCTTTTATCCTGGCAAAATATGTATTGCATGGGGGTTGACTGCTTAATTGTGGAAAGTTTGACATAAATCATTCTAGACAAGATATCTTCTTTGTTTTTCCAGATTCTGCTGTATTTACATGATCATGTAATTTAAGAGCCCTATACATGATCTCATGTTTAGTGTATGGGGAAAAGCCATTGCTAAGAGCAGTTCAATTCTACAAATATTGCTCTGGTGGAATTACATTCTTTTACCTAATTCACACTAAGCAGCAGTCTCTCACATTGAAATCCATGGCACAACTCTTTTTTTTTTTTTGGAATTAGAACTGGCTCCAGTAGTGATTTTAATTATTGCTGTATGGTTATAATAAATTGCATCTTACAAAATGACAATGATTAACAATAGTTCTTCATTAAAAAAATGTTTTGAAGGACTTATGTTTGGTCATCCACTGTATCTCCAGTGTGTGCATATTGCTTCCCTTGGGTCTCAGCGACATGTCATGTCATATCCATTTTTTGGTATAAGAGACCCAAATTATACTGCTCTCACCCATTCCCTTGGAGGAATAATTCACATCCTAATTGATCCTACTGGGATCATGAGATTCATCTTGAGGATTGGTTCAAAGCCTATTAAACCCAGTGAGAATCTTTCGGGTAACTTCAGTTCTCTTCAGATCCATTACGCCTATTTTTTACCATCATTTCTAAAGATAGGCAGCTTTTTTTCTTCCTTCTTATATCATTTGTAAACTATGTATCTTTCTACTCTTCCTGCCCCACTTCCCTGAACTTCCTACAGTTACAGCTTAGTCAGGTTTGTATCCTTAGCTCTCTTAATCAGTTCTTCATAGATCAGACATCTCCAGCTGACCATGGACCATTTGCTCAATATTTTCACAGGTTCAGGGCCCTACCCACAGGGAAGGGGAACACTGAGAAGCATCCAGGCTCTAGAACAGTGTACACCATAGCGTCATGCACCTACAAATTATAGCTGTAGAGATGAATAGTAGCTTATCCTGAGTCTCTGCAAATCGCTCTCTTTCTCTAAAGGGTGTTTGTGTCACTAGTAAATGGAAATTGCCTGGAAGCCTGAACCCCAAAACCCATGTTGTCCCAGTAGGGAGAGTTTTGGGGCTGGAACCCCTGCCAGAGGCTCAGTGTGAGGGGCAACTGCTCTCTCTACCCTAACCCCAATGAGATGATAGAAAAAACAATTCTATGGAGTTTCCAGACAGCCGCATAAAAAGGGACCTATGTAGCAGCTGTATGGGGCTTGGAGATTTCTGTGCAATCAGGGAAATAAGGGGAAAAGGTTGGAATAGTTTTACAATAAAAATCCTACAAAACCTTATATCTTTTAATATGGAAATTGAGTTTATAGTTTTAATGTTATTCTGCAAGGTGTTCCCAATTTGACTGACAGAGATGTCCCCTGAGCACATCATAGAATCAAAGAAAATGAGGGTTGGAACAGATCTCAGGAGGTCATCTAGTCCACCCCCCTGTTCAAAGTAGGATCACCCCTAACTATATCATCCCAGCCAAGGCTTTGTCTAGCCATGTCTTAAAAATCTCCAACAATAGAGATTCCACAACCTCTCTGGGTAACATTCCAATGTTTTACTACCCTCCTAGTGGGGGAGGTTTTTCCTAATATCTAACCTAAACTTTTCTTGCTGCAACTTGAGACCACTGCTCCTTGTTCTGTCATCTGCCACCACTGAGAACAGTCTAGCTCCATCCTCTCTGTAACCACCCATCAGGTAGTTGAAGGCTGCTATTAAATCCCCCTCAGTCCTCTCTCTTCCAGAATAAATAAGCCCAGTTCCCCCAGTCCATTCTCAGAAGTCATGTGCCCCAGCCCCCTAACTATGTTTGCTGTGCTCCACTGAACTCTCTAATTTTTCTACATCCTTTCTGTAGTGGGAGACCCAAAACAGGACACAGTATTCTGGATGTGGCCTCACAAGTGCTGAAGAGAGGAGATTAATAATTTCCCCCAATCTGCTGGCAATGATCCTACTAATGCAACCTAGTATGCCATTAGCCTTCTTGGCAACAAGGGTACACTGGCTCATATTCAACTTATTGTCCACTGTAACCCCCCAGGTCCTTTTTTGCAGAAGTGCTGCTAAGCCAGTTAGTCCCCATCCTGAAAATACAACCAGTTCTCCTGGACTTCCTTCCCCCTCAGACTAGCCTTCCAGGGAATCCTGCCTATCTACTGATGCATGGGATTGTTCCAACCTCAGTGAAGGATTTTGCACTTGTCCCTGAACCTCACGAGATTTCCTTTGGTCCAATCCTCCAACTGGTCTAGGACTCTGTGAATCCTATTCCTGTCTTCCAGCATATCTACTACTCCCCCCAGCTTGGTGTCATCTGCAAACTTGCTGGGAGTGCACCTTATCCCATCTTCTGGGTTGTTGATTAAGATATTAAACAAAATTGATCCCAGAACCAACCCCTGGGGCAGTCCACTTGGTACCAGCTGCCAACTAGACATGGAGCCATTGATTACTATCCTTTGAGCTCCAAAATCCAGCAGTTTTCTATCCACCTTATAGTCTATTAATCCAACAGGTATTTCCTTATCTTGTTTGCAAGAATGTTGTGGGAGATGGTATCAAAATCTTTGCTAAAATCTAGGTATATCACATCCATTGCTCTCCCCACATCCACAGAGCCAGTCATCTTATCATAGAAGGCAATCAGTTTGGTTAGGTATGACTTACCCTTGGTGAATCCATGCTGGATGTTCCTAATCACCTTCTCCTCCAAGTGCTTAGAAATGGATTCCTTGAGGACCTGCTCCATGATTTTTCCAGAGACTAAGGTGAGGTTGACCAGTCTGTAGTTCCCCAGATCCTCCTTTTTCCCTTTTGTGCAGATTGCATTGTAGGCGGTGACTCATGACACCACCTAAGAAGCCAAACCCTCGTAGTGAAATCAAACCCCTTGTAGTAACGCCTGAAGCC
>JAGPOW010000304.1:28039063-28052334 GCA_030014935.1 Caiman crocodilus
CAGTTACCAATCAATCAATCATGATTCACTCAGGGACCAGGGACTCAGGGACCAGCTCAATACACAGGACCTAGCTACTACATAATGACTTAACAAGCAGCAATCAGCACCTACAAAACCAGGCTAAGGAGAGGAAAGACTCAATACAAACAATCAACTGCCCCAAGACAGAGACAGTCTTGGCACGAGTTTTGTCTGTCAGCAGCTAGGGATGCAGGGCCCCAGAACCCCCCTGCACCAATCTCCTCCATAGCTGGCAGGCTTCACGGCCTCAGCAGGGGCCACCATTGCTGCACCTGTCACCCTGCTGCGCCTTAACACAGGCAGTGTCGCCCATGGCACAAGTTTTGCTTGCATCTCCTTGAAACTTGGCAGGCTTTGTGGTCTCAGTAAGGGCTACTAGCCCTGTCCCCTGCCAAACCCCAGCAGCTATCTCCTTGAAACTTGGCAGGCTTCATGGTCCCAGTAAGAGCTACTAGCCCTGCCATTTTCACCCCTCTGTGATGTGACACACAGCTGTGACATGAGTTTGACTTTCAAGAATTTGGGGTACAGTCCCCCCCAACCCTCTGCATCTACATTCTTGAAGCTTGGCAGGTTTCATGCTCTCATTAGAGGCTACCATCTCTGCAAGTTTCATCCAAATTGGACAAGAAACAACAAAAGTATAGATATTTCATTGATTCCCCATTATACCCTATGGCTGGATCTCTGAGGCAGATCCAAAGCTTCGGAGCTGCTTCGGCTGGATCAGGGCAGAAATCAGGCCCATAGCTGCATATTGGATTGCTGCCATCCGAAGCAGATGGATCCGAAGCTGGATCGGATTGCTGCTGATTTGCACGGGCCTAATGATTAATATAGAAAACTACAGAGAATTAAGTTGGCAGCAGGTGCAGAAAATGGCAGTTCCAGGGTGCTGAACAATTTGGAATTTCAAAATGTGTTTAATTTCCATGAATGAAAATAAAAATGACATTTTTTTAAACCTGCCTTGGAAAAACTGACAGTCAAGAAAACTTAAGACGTTTCAGTAATTTCCAGTGGATCTTTTTTTCTTCAGACTGAAAGGTAGTCTTATGTAGAGTTTAGATGATGGTTTGTATAGGGATGATCCTGCCTCAGGCAGGGGGTTAGACTAGATGACGTCTGGCACTCCTTTCCAGACAGACTTCTCTTTGATTGTGTGACATCTGTGCTCCTAGAGTCTGTCAGGCTACTGGACAGGTGAGGTGGTTGGAGCTCTGTGACAGTTTTCTGCAGGATTTTGTTGGCATTGAATAGACTGCAAATCTGCATTCTCTAGTGAAAATAGTCACATCAGAGAATTTCTGAGACCCTCTTTAATATATTGTGGTTTGTAGCTGGAGCATCCAAGATGAATTCTGGGTAAATCCACTAGAATGTGTGATGATGTTTCTAGGGAGTACATACTGTAGTGGCAGCTACATCATCTTTAAAGAAAGCACAACAGACATGTACAGGCATTGTGTTTCTACCAGAATTGCCATTCTCCTAGTAGAAACTGTGAACACACAGGTGTTCCTTCAATTTCTCCAGGGTGAAATATGCCCCCTCGGGGAGAAAGATCTTCCAGTGTGACACCAGGAGGGACTGGCTCAGCTGCCAAAGCTGTTCCTCACATCAGTGACTGGCAGCTGGCAGAACAGCAGTAAAGGGAAACTGGAGCCACAGGGATGCGTGCTTGGAAAAGTTCTCCCCAGGCCTGGTTCCTGCCCCCATCCCTGACTGAAATCCACTTGGGTAGTACACCCAAACATTTCAAAGCCTGTGGGACTAGGAATGGAGTCTGGGCAGTTCTCCCCATGTTGATTCTCAGCTCTGCAGTTTTGAATGCCACCTGCACTGATCAGCTGGGCAGCATGGGTGTTATTTAAAGCTCACATGGCCAGGTATCTGGTCAGGCAGAATTTCTGCAGGGCCAGGAACCAGAGTCAGGGAAGCTCTCCCCACCCCAGTTCCCAGTCCATGGGCTATAACTGTCACCTGTATTGCCCAGCTAGGTGGCACATGCAGTAACTTAATAGCTCCAAGCCAAGAATCAGGACTGGGGAGACTCACTTTAGCCCTGCTTTCCCCACCCCCAGCAGTCATGGGGCTTGCGTATTGACAACTTCTCCTCCCTTCCCAGACAGGGGAGAGAACAAGCTATCAAGTAAGGTGCTTCTCTAAAGGTAGCAGTGATCCAGGGAGCTATCCTCTAGTATCCCCTGGCTGTATAGCTTACCTTTCTGGCTGCTGCAAAAAGAACAGTGTGGCTATTGCCACATGTGGCTCACTTGCTTCTCCCCCGTTTTAGGATGGCTAGCTTCACTGGGGGAGCTGGCCAAATGCAGGCAATTTCTCCTCTAAGGAACTATACTTTTTAAGAGGCTCTGGCATGAGCTACTTGGAACTGGCTCTTTTACGTAAAGATTCATGTTACATAATGCTAATGTGTTAGAACTGTGGCACTGAATGAAGCAGGCCTCTGCAGGATATTTTCATCCAAAATAATTATGAACCCATACATGGTAGCAGGAATAAAATTAATAAAAAATACCCTAAATGAAAGAATGGAGCAGTTATTAGCCCCCATTAGTACTGAAACTCTGGAAATAAGCCAGACAACTGGAAGAGATTTAATCAGGAATTCATTGTGCATCTGCAAGTAGCAAGTGCCAACAGAAATGAAAACTGACAACAGCCTTATTTCTGACCATAGCTAGTCCTGAACATTTGATTATTTTATTATTATTATTTTCCAGTTAATGTGGGCAGGAGAGGCTGACTGTAGCATAGTATTACACAAAATTGAATAATATGAAAGATGTAATTTTAACCAGGTTACAAAGAGAAGATGATAACATAAAGGTTTTGGGAGATTTAACCTTAGATAATTCACCTTGTAGTTCTGGGGAGCTAAAACCAAAAACTGCCCATCTGGATCATAATCAAATATGATTGCAAACCACCAGAATAACCATTAATAAAGCAACTGGAATTTACAAAGGAAGTCAGCCAGTCCAGACTGAAGTTTGTGGAGTATCGTTGATCTGACACTGGACATGATAGAAATCCAAGTTCTACAAGAAAAGTCTTGAAGCAGAAAGGCATGCAAAACTTGAGTATGGTTCACAAACACAGCCAAGCAGCAACAAATGCTGTGTGAAAGAACGTCAAGCCAAGAAAATGCCCAGCACCACTAGCTCATACAGATTCTTAGTAAAAAGTGAAGCCATGGTCAATGTTGCATCAGAAGATTAATAAGTTATCACCCTGTAAGAAAATGAGACATTGATTAAAATTAAAGTTGAATATAGGTCCACAAACAAAAAATTGGGAACAAGACAATCAGTATTGTTAGAGTTGGAAACTGATGCCAGAATCATTGGGAACTTGCAGATTTATCTAGAATCAGATAAAACCAAAATATATATATATATATTATTTTTACTCTGAGAACGGCCACAGTCTCTTAAGAATGACACTGTCCTTATCTGGGAAGCAATGGGCACATACAACAGTAGTGTAACCCCTTAGTTGTATGAGGTTGTTACTTTAAGTGGAGCCACACCAAGGAGGAATACATTGCATCTTCTCCAAATCCCAGATGAGAGGGAGTTAAAGCACATGGCATGGTTGTTTTACCTAAGAAGGTTTGGGGCAACTAGAGAAGGTTCAGATGGCTGAGCCTCAGGAAATGGTACACTAGAAGTCCTGGACCTAACAATTACCAGCAGGTTGAAACAGGAGTTGTAGGAAGGACAGTTTGGAGGGTGACATTAGTAAGCTTTCAGGAGGTTCCATGTGCTTGGGGTCTGCACAAAATGAATGCACAACATAGCTGCAGGGGTGTCCAGGGCAGCAGCCCCGTGGAGGAGGGGGGACATGAAAGCACCCATTATCATGACAGTGGCAAAACACACTGTCACAACTGGCACAGTAGCACCTGCTGATGTCTTGCTACATTTCTGCATATGCAAAACCGGAGAGTTTGCTTCTATATCCCGTACCTGGCTATTGTCAGACCCCATCACCTAGGACAGTGCGCCAGGATCTGATTTCTTGTAAGTATATTTTGGGCCCTTCCTCATAACTTAACATTTCTGCTCTTTAAAGATACAGACTGCTCTGGCTACTGGCCATAAAGGCATAATAAAGGAGAAAGTTAAGTTGTCTAAAATTATTCTGGCTTACTACAAGTTTTGAAATGATAGGAGTTAGGTATTTGTTTCTGGCTCAGATCAATTGTAGCTGTGCTGGATATACATGTATTGTAGACTGTGCCTTGATAGAAAGTAAAAGGGTGTCTAGACATCAGTTGTCCCAGTCTCCAGCATGTTACAAACACACTGATGTCCTGAATTCCATTCCTCTTGCAGGCATAGCCATGTCAAGAAGAAATCAGACACTATTCCAGGCACTAATGTAAATTAATTATTGTTTATCCAGGTTGATGGTAGGCCTATTAAATAATATTTGTTTTCAAAACACGTATGTCTCTCTCAATTTTTTTTTTAATTTTACAGGAAGAAGGAAGTAAAGTAAAATCTGTAAAGTGAGAATTGTCTGGAACTTAAGTTTCAAAGTGGAAAGAGAAAATTCACATTTTCAGTGGGTGACATGAATATATTATATTTCAGAGCAAGGAAGCTGAACAGGAATCAACAATGTGGTGCTGCTTCAGGAAAAAAAAGGCAAATGTCATTCCTGGATGTATTAATAATGTCAGATATGAGAGGTAATTATTCCCCTCTGCTGAGGTACTTGTAAGGCTTCAGTTGGAGTACTGTATCCAGTTTTGGGCACTAACATTTTTTAAAAAAAGGCAAATTTGGAGAGAGAGAGAGAAGAGAGCAGTGAGAATGATCAGAGGTTTGAAAAACAACCAGTGAAAAAAGTGTGAAGGAATGGAGTTCATTTAGTCTAGAGAAGAGAAGATTGAGACAGAGATACAAGCCTATCCAATGCATAAATGGCTATTGTATTGTTATTGATCAATTACTTTCCACTGAGGATAGGACTAAAAGAATTTGGTTTAATTGGAAGCAGAGAAGAGTTAGTTTTGCCCTTGCTTTTATGCTGTCTTATTCTTTTACACACCTGCTTACTCATCAGTTATTTTAAATTATTTTTACAAATAAGTCCTTTTTATGTATTCAGGAAGACAGTATATAGTGCAAGATGAGGAAAAAAAATCAATGATGGAAGTTGCCTCTGTTCATAGTCTGCAGCTCAATTGCATTAGCTCATAATAAGGCATTGCACTTGGGTGCAGTTAGGATAAGAATCATTTCTTTTAAAAGTTCTATGAAATCATTGTTTTTACTAGCACAACCCAAATGTTATGTCTTAAGCAATTTGTCTAATTCCCTTTTTTGCAAATTCTGTTTGTTCTACCCCATCTCCTTCCCCCTTGTCAAGATATTAGTACACTACCTGTGGAACTCTCAGGGTGTCACTATAAATAGTTGTAAGGAACAGAACAAATCTCCCTCCAGGCTGTCCCCCCTATCTCATTACTGTGGACATTGCCATCAACCCTGGGAGCATTGCTGTCCCTCAGGCTAAGGGCAGACATTACACATAAACCAGTTTAAGTGATCAGAAACTGGTTTAAACCTGTAACAGAACAGACATTCAGTGCACATCAACCAGTTTCAAAATGGTCAAAACCAGTTTGATATAAACTTGGTTGAATGTAGTATCAGGCTTAACTGATTCAGCTCAAACTGGTTTATGCAATGTCTGTCCCAGACCCCTCCCTGGTTTAACTTACACCACACTCCTTCACCATTGCTGCATGCTCTCTGGGCTGGGGTCCCTGATCCAGCCCAGGAGAGCTGGCCCTGCTTCCAGGGGTGATATATAGGGGGCACACACAGGAGCACTTGCACACGCTGAGCATGGCAGTGCATCCCCTACAAAAAGGCGCCACTGACACTGTTAGTAGTGCCTGCAGGTGGTTGCCACTTGCCACTCCACCAGCAGTGTCTGTGAGAGGTCTGCAAACCTCTCTAGCCGCCATCAACAGCTGCAGGTGGTTGTTGACCTTTGGCCGGCGCTCACCACTGCCCCTGCCAGTCACCAACAGCGCCAGCAGCATCTGTGGGAGCTCCCTTGCTTACTGCCACTGAGGTCCCACTGCCATCTCCATGCTTCCACTGTTGCTGTGCCATGCCCCGCCAGCTGCCAGGAGCACAAGTCGTTCATGCCTGTGCACAAGCCTGAGCAGGAACAGGCAGGGGATAGAAATCTGGCCAGAAAGGGGTTTAATTCCCCCCTCGCTGTCCACCAGCAGGGACCCAAGCCAGGTCTGTTGTGTGCTCCCCCTTGCTGCTGCAGCCGCAGGCACCATGGCCCCTGAGGCAGAAAGGGGCAAGAAGAAGGGTTAGTCTTCCCTCTACCCCAATGGCAGCTGGGTCTTCCTGTCAATGTCACCATGCTCACTCCCTGTGATGGAATAAACCCTCTGCTGTCCCCTCCACTAGAAGCAGGAGGGACGGGAAACCCCTGTTCCTTCCTCCTCATCCCTCAGGGGCCCTGCCAGCTGGCATCTAGCTTTGCCTCCATCTGGCTGCTACAGTGGGTGGGAGTAGGGCCCTTGACTGAGGCAGAAGTCCCTGTCATAATGTTGGAGAGCACAGTCCCTTCCTGGCGGGACACTGCACTGTGGAGCAGGCAGAGCAGCAGTGGGCTGCACACGGCAGCATTGGTGCCTGGAGAGGACCAGAGTCCCCAACCCTCCCACAGTGCCACTGTAGTAGCTTTCCTCACCTGCAAGGTAGCAGCCTACTGCGAAGAAGCTCATGTTTAGGGAAAACCATGGTGAGGGCTCCTGCCTCCATCATGTTCACTCCCCCTGCACCACTCCAGTGGCTGGGTTGGGGCACAGCCAGATGCTGCTGGCAGGGCAGGGAGTGGGGTTATTACAACCTCTAGCCTCAGGGCACAGCAGAGGGGTCTGCCCACAGAGGGGTCTGCCTGGCCTGACTGCAGCTGTGGCTTGGTCTGGGCGTTGGGGCCTGTGCTTAGCAGCAGTGGTGTGAGAGAGCAGCTGCTGCTCAGCACATGGCAAAAGTGCTCTCTCCTGCTCCTGCTGTCAGCACTTCCTGCTGCAGCTACCAAGAGCCAGCACCAGGCTGCTCTGTGTCTGCTCTGTGCTGCCACCGCTGCCTCTCAGGACACCCTGGCGGTGGTGGTGACGTGGCAGAATCAGGGCAGCCGCATGCAGTCTCTGGGCAGCTGTACCTGGAAGAGCCAGTAGCCGGTGGGGGAAGGGCCATTCCCCTCCACCCTACTGAGCAGCAGGTTCTCTCCTGTGCCACCGCTGCTCAGCCTGAGCAGGCGAGCCTAGAGCCAGTGCAGGGTCAGGGCTGCATGCGCTGGTCCCCGCCTGTGCAATGGGGATGAAGCCAGCAGCAGCAGCATAGGAGCTGCTGCAGCTGAGCTGCCTAGAAAGGCAGTCCCACCACAGAGCAGCCCCAGCCCAGCTGTGTGCCCAGGGGGTGACACTTGGGCCAGGTGGGACTGAGGGGACTGCCGAGGGCCAGTGAGTAGGACCCACTTAGCCAGTGGGTAGCCATGCTCCTGCCTGGTTGTTGGAACGGCAAGAGGGGAGCCCCATCATGGTTTCTTTGAGTGCAAGGCTCTTCCCAGTGGGAGGGCTGCACTGCAGGGTGAGGAAAGCTGCTGCAGGCCACAGTGACACTACAGGAGGCTTGGAGGGCTCCAGGCCCTGGCGCTGCCACATGCAGTCTGCCAAAGCTCTGCCTGTCCTGCAGCGGAGCACGCCTACTGGGAAGGGGCTCATGCTCCCTAACATTATGACAGGGGCTGCTGCTCCCATCAAAGGCCCAGCTCCCTCCCACTGCTGCAGTGGGAAGGAAGCACAGCCAGACACTGTGCAACAGGACCCCTTGCAGGGGGGAGGTGGGAGGGCAGTCAGGGATAGGGGTTATTCCCCCTCCCTCTGGCATCCAGCAGAGGGGACGCCAGGGAGCTTACTCCACCGCAGGAAGTGAGCGCAGTGGCAATGGCAGGCTGACCTGACTGCCAGTGGGGTAAAAAGGAAATGAACCTTCCTCCCTGCCCACTTCTGCCTCAGGGGCCCTGCAGTGAAGAGGGAGCACCCAGCAGACCTGGCTTGCGTTCCTGCTAGTGGGAGAATTAAACTCCTCTCTGGCCAGGTCAGCCCAGACGGGCCACACCACAGCTTCCCTGAAGCTGAGGCTGCATTCTAGCACCTCCCGGAGCATGGCCTGAGCAACTGCAGGCATTTGCCTGTATTTCTTCAGTCCAGAGGGCATGTCTGTCCTGTTACAAACCAGTTCAACCTAGGCAGGTTAGAATAATCTGCAAAGATTGAATCAATTTGGGATCCTGCTTTTTGAATGTCTGTCCCTAGCCTCAGGCTCATAACCTGGACATCATCTTCAACCCTGACTTCATTCTAAGTCCTTGTAGACAATATATGTGTCTGCCTATATCCTGCAGATTCTTCCTGCATAATCTAAGAGATGCACTTTCCTATCCATCCACAGAGTTAAAATCTGATCCAGTCTTTGATTACTTTGTATCTTGAGTACTGTGATTGTCAAGGGCAGAGGAAGAATGCTGAAATGTTACTTCTCTTATATGTCTTTAGAAGGCAATTGCGAAGATCACTTCCCTAGCCCATCACTTTGAGCATGTTTATCCTTCTCTTTGCCTTCCTCCACTGGTGCTCTGTAACATATCATATCAAGCATAACATTTTTGTTTTTATTATCTAGGTCTTTCACAGACTATTCTCTTCCTACCTTTCAGTTCTGATAGCCTACCAAGCTGTTGATTTCCACCTCCTGTCACTGCATGTTGCCAGCCTCCTTCAGCCAGTATTAGATTTTCAGACAAGCACTATCATGTTTCTCTCATGTTGGTACCATCTCATGCTTGGAAGAAAGACCCCTTAAATGTTTGCAAAGCTCTCTCATTGTCATCATTCAAATCCTTTTTTAAAACTCTCCTGTCACGATGTCTACAGAAACCTAACAAGCAAGCTAATGATGTGCTGTGTCTATTACCTGGCATTCTGACCAGCAGTCATTGCACACTCTTCTTTGCACCCGTTTGCTCCTTGTATTGGGTCGTAAGCTCTTTGGCAGAAGGTCCACTTTTTTTTGTTTTTGTTGTCTGCTTGTAGAGTCCTAGCTCAAAGGTATCCTGGTATGACTGGGTTCTCATGTGCTACATTAATACAAATAGTGAATGATAATTAATCTTTTAAAAAGAAAATTCTTATATAATAAAAGGGCATAGCCCAACTGTAATGCTCTTGAAACACTGCAATTGATTAGTGAAACAATCAATCAGGGTGCGGAGCACCGCCATAACATGGGGACAGAGGGAACACAGCGGCGGGGGAGAGGACAGCAGTGCTGGCCTGGCCTGCCTCTTCTCCCAGCCCCCTGCTGTGTCCCTGCCATCATGACAGTGCTCCATTGCCTCCAAGGAGCAGGGCCAGGAGAGGAGGGGAGGGTGGGGCTAAGCCAGTGGCGCTGGAAATGGCAGCAGTGCGGGGTGCTGGCAGATGGGGATGGAGGGGCAAGCTTCCTCTCCCTGCTTCTGAGAGGCAGCGGTGGCACAGGGTGGTGGGTAGTGGCACTTGGCCCCCCATTCCCTATTCTTGATGGGCCATTTGCTAGTATAGATATTAGAAACCAACTTCAGACAAAACAACTACAGCAATGCTTATCACCCTTAAAATCATTTTAGGCCAATGAGGTATGTTTTTATTGGCCATTGCAGATATGTAGATCAGGTCTTTTTCTGAGGTGTCTGTGTAAGTTTAGGTGCCAAACTTTAAATTCAAAAGTATAAAAATTGAGGTGTAATAGATTTGCTATACACCAATTATAAGAAGCTGGATCCAAAATACAGCATTTATTGGCGCCTTACACTGTGTGATTATCTAGACCATGCTACCACTAATTGAGAAAAATTCATCCCCACATTCCCATAAATGTACATTTAAAATCTAATTTATTATTATATAAATATCTAAAATATAGTGCGTTACATAGAAGTATAATTTGATACAGAAGTGTAAAGCTATTAACACCCATGTAACCACCTCCTTAAAGTTCCATCACGTGACTTACTACAAAATTCCAAGATAGGTCACAGAAAACAAGAAAGTTCTCTAGAAATATATCAGTGATTTAAATATATGTATACATGGTGCAAAACTTTTGGGAAGAGTTTACATAAGTCTGCAATGCTGGAGTCTTTTATGCTACTCAGTGGAGGGCAGCATGTGCTGCTGTTGAGCTTTAACACTGTTAAAGTAAAAGGAAGACTGAGCACACGTGATTTGCTTCTATTTTTAACTGTTTTCGAGTTAAAACTATCTTGTAACTCTTTTGATTGATTTGTGGGTAATTATATAAGTGAAAAATGTGAACATTATCTTCAAAAGGATGACAATGAAATATTGTGACTTTGGAATATGTGACAGGTGGCAGCTCTCACGATCGGGTCTCATGTCAGTCCGCCTACCTGTCTCTACAAGGCAATCCACCCAATCCTTTACCGGGCCACACTCCACTGCCCTGCTCCTCCTTGAGCAACCCCTCCTGGGCTATCAGGCTTCACTACTCTCATACTGGCCTTGCAATGCAAAACCTTTGGTTCCCACGAGTTCTCCTACTCTACATGGTCTGGCCTTATGCCAGATCCTGGGCTAATTCTGCCCTAAGCCCCTCACTGGGTACAACTTCTCATGGGGCTGGCCCTTGCACTGTCCTTCAAGTTTACTCTCATTCAACCCTACTCAGCATGCCCCTTGGACTGTCCTTCAGGCCTACTCCAACTTCAGCCCTACTCAGACCCCTCACATGCACAGCCTTTCAGGCCTACTTGCACTTTACCACTACTCTGTGTGGGGCCTCCCAATGCTTTCCATACTACCTGCCTCTGGGGTCTCCGGGACCTCGTATCCTTGCTAACCCCCGCTACTTCTCCAGCTGCCTCCAAAACTGATCTGCAAATGGGGGCTGGGGTTAAGGTGCCCCTCCTCACCTTTCACTGGGGAGGTCACTGGGCTGGCATTTCCTGGGGACTCCCACACTGCTAGGAGCCTCACCAGGCCATCCTTCCACAGCAGAGTAGTTTTAGGTCATACCCAGGACCAGGAGCCTTCAAACCATCCCCATAAGCTCCTGCCTTTACCTCCAAGGCTGTTCCTACTGCAGCTCAGCTAGGCAATGTTTCTGCCTCCCCTGTCCATAGGGAACTGAAGCATTTATATGCCTTGTTCAAAATGGCTGCCCTCATTAGGCACCTGGTAGCTGCCTGCCTCTGCCCTTAAAGTGGCATGCACCCAAAGGTACCCTGCCACAGAATATTTTTACTCTTTTGGCCAAAACTATTTGCCATATTTAAATAAAAGTTGCAAATAGTTTAAATCCCTTCAAAACTGCATGGGGTGGGGGGAGAAATCTTGCCCTACTTATGAGAAATTAAATAAAAACCTTTAATCTCTTTGCAGAGGTTTAGGTTGTAGCCATGTTGGTCTAAGGGCACAGGCAGACAAGGTTCCTTGGGTGAATTTGATATCTTTTATTAGACGAACCCAACTGGTTGGAGAATAGTTATTAAGCAAGATTTCGGGTTCAAAAACCCTTCGTCAGGCTAAGAAAGCTTCAGCAGTTGGTGTGTGCTCTTCCTGGATGGAATGAAAAGTCTTTTCCTTCCATCCAGGAAGAGAACACACCAACTGCTGAAGTTTTCTTAACCTAACAAAGGGTTTTTGAACCTGAAAGCTTGCTTAATAACTATTCTCCAACCAGCTGGGTTCGTCTAATAAAAGATATCAAATTCACCCAAGGAACCTTGCCTGCTTTCAATCTCTTTGTACATTTTTTATACAGTACAGCAAGCAAGTATCTGCCTATTAGGTAACTAGAATGCTGGCTTGAGCATAAATATATGATAGCATACAGAAGACCAGGATCTGCATCCTGTGTCTAATCTATTCATTCCCAGTTGTCTGCTTCTGACCTATATGTGGCTTGTAAGAGGTTTTCATCATAAAAGAAATTGAAAACTACAAAAAGAACACGCACCCCTTCATTGCAGAGGAACATTGGGGTATACAAGGAGTGCATTTTTTTGACCATTTAGGCACAATATGCATTCACAAAGAACTAGTGAATGTTTTTTAAAACATTTTTTCAGTGACATTTTGAACTTTTTTTGGAAGCTCCTGTGTAGAGTTCCACTAAATATATCCATCCTCATTGGCTTAGCTGATGACAATGATGTTTAATAAAAGAGGATAGCTATGCCTACAGTAAAGCTGTAGTGGAATGCAGTTGAAGTGAGATTTGTTCCAGTGCAATTTCTATCTTCTCCTGCATCCTGGAGACATCCAGCACTGCATGGAAATCCGTGAGAATGCTTTTCTTTTTTCCTTTAAAGACAGAATGTCTCAATCCACAATACTATTATTTTCTCCTCTTACTTAACAGCTGGAATCTAAAATCTCAGGGGAGGGGGAGGGGGAGAAGAGGGAAGGGGAGGTTGCAACTATTAGTCATGCAGGCCAAGCTAATAATGTGGAACAAAATACAGACAATAACAAAAACTGTTTTGAATTCAAAACAGGAGCAAGAGAAAAGTGTTTGTTTTAGTATGGTGAATTGTTTGTAGGTTGAAATACGCAAGTGTACTTTCTTAATAGAGTTTGGCAGTGTGGCATCTTAGACTAACTGCATTAGAGACACACAAGCTTTAGGTATCAGCATCTGATTGAGTAGGCAGTCACCTAGGAAAGCTTATGCCTTTTTGAACCAGTTATCCCCTCAGGGTGCAAACAAGCGTTCATTGCACCTGGTCTAGGTGTAGGTGGCTGAAAATAAGCACTAGTGTGGGAGCGGGTGCATGCAGGAGTTTGCTACTGTCATGAACATGTGCAACAAGCATTCATTGTTCCTGGGAGCCACATGGGAACTCAATGCAAGTAACTCAGTATTGGAGGAAGGTGGAGGGGTCTAGCAGGTCCATGGGAGGGGCTGGTGGGTCAGCAGGAGGGTGGGTGGGCAAGTTCAGGGTAGGGGTAGCAGATCCATAGGGAAGTGAGGTTGTGGGTCTGCAGGGGGAAAGGGGATGCTCAATTGGGAGGGAATGTCGGGGGAGGGGGAAGATGAGGGCGGAGGAGACCTTGAACTGCCAGGCCTTGAGACAGCCAATGAGCCCGGACCGTCGGTCAAACGGGAGAACCAGGT
>JAGPOW010000304.1:28052434-28080176 GCA_030014935.1 Caiman crocodilus
CCGGTGCTCTTTCCTGCCAAGGCAGGGGGTCGGACTAGATGATCTGCCCAGGTCCCTTCCGACTCTAGACACTATGATACTATGATACTATGATAATGTCAGGGTCAGGGGAAGGGGCAGCAGGGCAGTTGGTGTAGTCTTGGGGCCGGAGCCAATTGCCTGGGTTTTCCCAGTCCCAAGAGTGCTCTCCAAACACATAGAAGCCTTCTGAAGATTGGGTTAACTCTTTATTCTATATATATAGTGCACCTACTCAGGTGAATTTGTGTGCTATTTTGGGGGGTGATTTAAACCCTCTGAATGCCTGTACAACTGGGCATGTAGGTTGACTTAACACTGGTTAGGGTGATCTAAAGGTAATGAATGTACATTTCTTAAGATGCCACCCTGCTCTGCCTTCTGCCTGACTTCCAGGTAACACAGTTAATTATGTCCCTTACTAAAGTTGAAAGGGTTGTTCTTGGTTAAGCAATACCCTGAATTTTAGGATTTAAAAAAAATTCTAATATAAATTGGAACATCTTAATTAAATGAATGTCAATAAAACATTTTATTGAAATATGATGTTTATATTGAAGCCCAGCCCATATCACAGAAGCATAATACACTGTAATATTGAGCCAAAAAATTAATTTTTATTATGCATTTCTTATTTCTTGTTCAAATTCAATTAAATATGTTTTTGAATTGTAAAGCTATTGTTAAACTAGTCTGAATGTCTTTGAATACATACTTTCTCAGACCTCGTACTGTATGTAGTCTTTACCTTGGCAAGCCATCTTTCTTTCATCTAGCAATTCAAGGACTGTAAGACTGGGCCCAAAGTGTCATTTACGGACTTGCTATTGTGACTTTATTGCATTCATTTGACACATGAAATTCTACTTCCTGTACAGATCTTCCTGCTGGCAGTCTGAGTTCTCTGAATGATAAATAATCTTGATTTTTTTATGCAATATTGTTTGGTCTAGTGCCAGCTCATTGTTTAAAAAGGGTGTGAAAGGGTTTGACCTATGAGATGGTGATGCTAAAAGTAAATGGCAGGTGTATGAATGACGCTGCTTCATGAATAATCCCGGATCCTTACAGACGTATAAGATTACTGAAATCTTTTTAGCAACTTCAACACGAAGCTAGTCAAAAATCACGTGGTTTCATTTAACTTTTAGTTACTACATTGAGTAAAAGTTCGTTTTTGTTTTATGCACCAAGCATTAAAAGGACTTTTTAGTGGGAACTCAGTACTTACATGCTTTAAATTCTGTGTTCTAGAGAAATTACAACTACAGAAATTAAATTTTGGATGTTTAAATTGTTTCTGTTTCATTTAGTTATGGTGATGTTCTTTTCCCCTCTCACTGCTAGGTGTTGCCAATTATGATTCATCTCAGGGGCAGTTTCAAAGAGTTGGCTATGTTACAGCAATGCAAAATCATTCATACTGGGTAATAGATAAGAACACGTGTGCGTATCTATATGTGGCTCTGACTGCTCAATACCTGCTGGTACTGCATAGTCTCAGCTGCACACAGGTCATTTTCAACCCTCCTCTGCAGTAGCAACAGGTCAGTTAAAACCCTATTGTGCAGTAGTGCTGCCAACGCTATGTAGCATCTCGTGTAGATGTGCCCTGTCTGTATTATTCTATTGAAGATGCCTTTGGCCCAACAAATATATATCAGCTTTTGCATACATTTGTAAGTTTATGTTCCAAATACATGGGTAATAGAGTGAAAAAAGTGATTGAGGAATTGTACAGAAGTAAAAAAATCACTAATTTATGAATTCACTGTCCATGTTCTCACTGACTGAATTGTTTTCTAAAGATAAATTTTAAATCTGAATGGAGGAAGGAACTTAACAAAGTACTGACTAAATTTAAATCTCCATTGCTGATTTTTTTTAAAATTAGGTTTAGGAATCATAATAGGGTCTTTCTATAAACAAGTGCTGCTTTTGCCAGCCAGTCCATAATCATGGACCTATTTAATGAAGCTTAACCATTTAGAATTAAGAAGAGGTCTTTATGTGGGGCTTTGTATCACAATGTTTTTAAAAATCAGCTATTGGATTAAATAATGAACTTTTAAAAGATTTTATTTATTCTTTAGGTTTATATCCCTTCTTATCTGAAAGGGTCAGAGCAGATGTATATAAGATGGAATTGAAGAAAGACTGTAACCTAGGGAGTGAATCAAGGAAACCACGATAAATTCTTTTAAAACTTGTGATAGAATAATGATTGGTTTCTCAAACTAGTTTAATATAGTGTGTTTATTGGTGCACACACAAAGTGGATAGATCTGAAATTCAGGTTGGCTCTGCTTACTTAATTGCTAGGCCAAGGTACAGGCAGACACAGAAGTGGAGTGATGAGCCCAAAATGTTTTATTGGAATTTGTGGTTTGGGAAGAAGCTGTGGAGAACCCCTCCAAGAGAGGGGATAAATTACCTTGCTTACTGTATTGGGTACACTGGAAAACACTGGCTGTACGCATGTAACTGGTGATGGGCCAAAACAGATAAAAAAGAAGACAGAATAAAACATACACCTAACTTTTTTGTGTGGGTGCCCAAGTGAACATGTAAAATGGAGGCGCCACTCCCTGCTCCCTTATTAAGGATAGTTGATTTAACATTGAACAAAGTAGGTGAATCCGTTGTATATAGTAAAATGAATCTTCCTTAAAAGAGCAGCACTTTCAGGGTATTAAAAGAACTTGATGGGAATTGACAACAATTTAGTTAAGTAGAATTACCTTTAGTTACAGAATGGTTCTTTTAGCGCTTAGTGTCAGTTCTTTCTGTTCTCTCAAATTATGTTAATTGTAAAATTAAACTAATGCTTCAAAACTCTTAGTCTTAATTCTCACTGAAGGCTGCATTGGTGAGTGCATGTGGAGTATATATACATACAGATTAATAATATATATATTTTTATTATTATTCATTAATAATTAATCATTAGCGGGGGGTTTCAGCCAAGCTTCTATTTTGTAAAGACTGCCCTCTTTCAAAACGGCCACTATTTCCCATTGTTTATGTAACTCTTCTGCCAGGCCCTGGTGGGTGTACGAGAGCCAGAGTCAAATTTTGGGGGTTTGGCTCAAGCCCTTATCCAGCCTCCTACGAAAACCTAACCTACCGAAGAAACAGCTTCCCTGCATGCAGGCAATTTGAACAAATAGACTGGTTTATTAAAGATAATTAATTAATAAGAATAATTAATCCTTGTCTAATCCTCCTTATTAAAACTCCCAACTATTATAACCACAAAATAGCTAATAGCCCAAATTCCAAACACTAAACTCAGTCACAGTTTTAACTGTAAAAATCCCTATCCTGGGACTTGCTACCTTGCCCCACCCAGGGGGGAAAGAGGAACGTTTTCCAGGGTCACTGAGGAAGATTTTGTCACTGCCTACTGGTGCCTTGGCAAGCGTGGCTCAGGTCTCCATCGTCTGCCACTCAGGGTGGCTCAGCCCCCATCCCTCTTGCCACTCTGGGATGCCACTGCTGCTTGAAGGGTGCCACTTGGGTGCTGCTCTGTGTGTCCTGTTTAGAGTCCCTGCTGCTGTGGTGCTCGGGGTCAAGGCTGAATGCACCCCCTTGAACATGTCAGCTCTGAGCCTCACTAGTAAGACTGCTTCAGCTGCCTCACATCAATGAGAGTTTGCCAGCCTTCGTGACATTGTTCTCAATGGCGGACTCTGCACTGGAGTCTCCCTGGATTCTCCAGGCTCTCCAGTCACAGCCCTAAAGCTGATCTTCCTTGGGCTTCCTTCCTTGGCCCTTCAGAGGCCTCAGTGCTCCCACTGCCATCCCTTCTAGTCCCCATAACGGCCACGGAAGCCTCCTGTCCCCCATGCAACTGTCCGTGGGGATCCCAAACAAGGCATCGGCACATACAGGCCCTCACCCTTTTGACCCTGCGCACCACACAGAAGCAAGCAGAGCCACCATGGGAGAGTTTGAGAACTGGCGCCCCGGTCATAAACATGCCGTGACAGTTAGATGGAATTCCATTTCGCTCCTCAGGTGCGAGGCCACTTGGAGAAGAGCATTTGGTCTTCTCAAAAAGGAATGCGAGGCCACAGAGTGCTTTTAAAGACAGCAACTGGCTTCACTCAGTGGAAGTGAAGAGAAAGGGAGGCCATTTTGAGAGCGGGCACCTGACTTCTGAGAACAATGAGAGGTGGCGGCCATGTTGAAAAAGGGAGGGTCTCCTCAGGTTTCTGTGAAAGAGGAGACTGCTGGAATCTGACTGCCATCATGAGGTGAGCTTTGAATTATGGAAAATAGCAACAAAATCATGAAAAAAACATTACTCCCAGATATGTATTTTGCAAAGCAAAGCATTGCACCAAATCTTCCCAGCAGAGAAGGTCAAAGGAACTGGGGTGTGGGTGGAAAATGGCCAGGGAAGCGGAGGGCAGAGAACTGGTGTGTGCGTGTGTATGTGTGTGCGCTTGCACAGGCACACACACAGAATTGTGAGGAGCAGTGGGATGCATGTGCAGACAGTCATCTATGCACCCGCTACACTGCGCTTCTCTTGCTTAGTAGCCACTCGTGATAATGTTTCCTTGCTCCTCCTTTACAGCTCTCCTCATTCCTTTGAGTGGACTGTTTTCACTTCATGTTTAAATTTTGCCTGAAAAATCGAGTATTTATGTCGCTGCACCTTGTTGCCCCACTCCTTGTGTGAGAAGGCTGCTGGGGAAAGCCCCAGCAGTTTGATTAGGCAGCACAGCTGAGGGTTGCTGAGGCAACTGATGAATGTCAGCTGACTGAAGGAGTAGGGCTTGGCTCTTATAAAACCCAGAGCTAGAGCCAGGTAGGTAGCTCTCTGCCAGCAGTTGGAGGGGCAGGAGCTCTGGGAGGCAGACATGTGAGTGCAGCTCATGAGCGCTCCAGAGGCTGGAGCAATGATGTGGAGCTATAGCCAGGAGGCTTACTGTTATAGCCAGGTGCCTTATGGTTGAGTTACAGCCAGGAGGCTTGTGTTTACTTTGATAGTATTTGATTTACACCAGTGGTTTGGGCAAGGCTGTAGGGGTTGGAGGAGGCCTCAGGGGAGATGCACAGTAGTGTGGGGATCCCAGTGCCTGTGGGGGTGCAGTGTTCTTATAGGCACCAGAGAGGGTGTGATATCTTCATAAGGGCCTACAGGATGTGGGGCCCTAGTGCCCAGGAGGGCATGATTCAGCTCCAGGGAAGGCGCAGTCAGGCACAGGAGGGGCCATGCAGAAAGGCCCAAGAGGAGCAATACATGAGAAGCCCTAGAAGGGGGCAGAATTTTAAGGAGCCCATGAGGGGCAGCATTATTGAAAGGCCCTGTGGGGGCACGGTGAGCCCAGAGAGGGGAGTGCCATTTTGAGAAACCCAGGATGGGCAGGTCAAGGAGTGAACCTGGCATCAGGCTAGTGCGGCATTAGACCCCAGCCAGGGGCTGGATGCTGCGGTGGACCCTGGGAGACGGGGGTTAGCAGCACAGCACCCCCTAGAGAAGGGCAAGTGCTGCAGTGGTCCCTGGTTAGAGGAGATAGCAGCATGGTACACCTAGCCTGAGACGAGGGTAGCCTTGCGGTGGGCTGAGAAGACCAGTGGCTCAGTAAGAGAAGCCTCTAGAGAGGGGGCACCAATGAGAAATCCCAGAGTGGGCTAAATGATACAAGGAGCCCTAGAGAGGGAGCACCTAGAGTCCAGAAGGCCACGGGGACAGAGGTCCCGATACGCTGTGCCCAAGGATATATAAGGCAGCCTCCCATATATCTTTAAGATCAACATGTAGCAGGCGAGAATTTGAGGGTGCCTTGGACTGGCCTAGATATGGCGAGAAGGACCTCAGGGGGATCATGGCCCTCCCTGCTGAGCCTGCTGTGACAATTAACACAAAGTTGCTTGATTTCTCTCTTCTCCTTTTCCCTGTAATTGTAAACTACAATATAAGTGGAGTTGTGAACTTCATTTTTTTTTGTCTCCTCTCCCCACTTCCCCTCTTTCCTTAGATAATATATTCTCTAAAATTGTAAGTGCCCTCCACCCTCTTTTTTTACATTTTTAAGTAAAAGAGACTTCTGTAGAGTTGGTGGCACCTTTCAGAGTTGGTGCCAGTATTGCCATCCAGTCATAACTCCAGTTGACAATTAACTTTGTTAATGAAAAAGAAACCTTTCTGAAGGTTTTATTTTTTTTTTTTAATTTTTTTTTTTGGGGGGGGTAATAGTTAGTAGTTATAAAGTACTTTACATGTTCAGAATATTGTACAAATAATAACCCTAAAACCCCCTCTTGGTGGTAAGTAAAGAAACAATCTTATCTTCATTTTACACAATCATCTTAATTCTCCAGTCAGTCATATTCAGCATATGGTTTAATTTTGAAAGATCAACCTAAAAATAAACTCTTGCATCACTTGACTGGTAAGTCATATAATTTATTACAGTACCTCTGTCCAAGAGAGACTCCCATATTTGATGATGGTTAATAGGCCATAGTGATACTTATTTCATTTATATATTCCTTTCCTGGTGTAATTAATATATATGAATATAGAAACAAAACCAAGAAGCACAAAATCTTCCAAAATATTTAGTTTTCAATTCTTTATTAGCACATCCCACCTTCTTAGTGATATATCAGAGAAACCATAACAGAGGTCCCATGTGTTAAGACACTAATTGAATCTTGGTTCTCTAGCAATACCCCTGAATACTGTTGTACCATTAAAAGACACAAACATTTGAATTTTAAATGCAGCATTTTTTGAATTTTAAAATGTATAGCATCTTAAATTTAACAGTATTATAGAAAAACAAGGATAGAAAGGGGATCAGGAGATAATTTAGTCCAAATGGTTGCTTGTCTTCTCTGTTTAAACCTTACCAACTAAATATTTTTCTAAACTGTTCTTTAAAACTTCCATTGATGGAGACTTCACAGCCTAAATAGATAATCTGTCCCAACACTTAACTGCCTCATAGTTATAAAGTTCTTCCTAATAGCAAACCTAAATTTCCCTTGTTGCAATATACTTCTTGTCCTCTCCACTGCAGCCAGAGTATGATCCTCTACTTCATAGATTTGAACTGAAATTTTAAAATAAATATGAAAATGAATAATAGCATGGGAGCTCCTAAGAGTTATTGTATTAATATTTTTTTTAAATAAAAAAAATCCTGATCAGGTGATCAGCACCCTAGCCAAGGGATAAATACATACATCTGCTAAAACTAAGAGTGGAGTTGTTAAATGTTTAGCATTGTCATTTTTAGGTTTCAGAGTCAACTGCCAGTTGAGTTGGAAGAAGGAAGTTGTTAGATCCTGAGTTTCATGTTTAAGGACTAAATTACATACACACACACTTTTTTTGCACCAATGAGCAAGATTGTATGGCAAGGTCTTTGCCCCCAGAATTGTGGAGTATGATAAATCTGTATGAGTTGCATTCTTGTTTAGTCCATAAAGTAATTTTTATTAATTTAACTGTCAATGCACTTTGCACTGTATAATCCTGACATAAGAACTTATACAAATTGCTAACAACAAAAAAAAAAGGTTAAAAGAGCAAATTAATTGAAAGATCCCTATCTATCCTTGTGACAAGGTACTTAGCAGAATTCACATATTTATTGGTATCTGACATGGCCACACTATGAGTACGCCTGTTGTGGCCTTGAACGTGCAACTTTTGGGTGGTCAACTGCACACCTTAGCACCCCAACCCACAAGAGCCTTGTGCAGAAATATAATTGTCATATTTTTTCTTTTTAAGCCTTATATATTATATTTATTCCATTTGAAAATACACAATTCTTTGCAGAATATCATTTAATTCCATTTTCACATACCCTGTATACACAAGACTCTCCTTTAGAGCTAGCAGGTGATTTGAGTACACAAAGAATGAAAGTCCAGATCCAAAATTAATAGGGAATTTTGTTTTTAATACATAAGTATATGCATAAATATTAACTTTAGCTAGATTTTTTTGGCTTTCTTTGACCTTCTTTTGTTTCATTGATTTGTCATTGTTCTGCCACCCAGTTTGTTATCTATTTCATTTGTAGCTGTGTTTTGGAAAGTAGAATGTAATGCAGATTTTAAAAGTGATATTGGTAGTCAATAAATTGAGAAACCATTAGCATAAATGTAATACCTGCATCCTGCTAGGGGCTCAGAATTTTGGCTGTAATGCATCAAATCACTTTAAGCAAGTGAGTAACTCTGCTGAGATCAGTGCAACTATTCACATGCTTAAAATTAAGCATTTATTTAAATGATCTAAAGAATTAAGGTTGGAGTGTTTGCTTCTTTGCAGGATTGAAATCTTACTGCTCCAAGAATGAATTATTTTTCAGAAAAAGACTGAAGAAAAAAGTTTTGGTCAGTGAAACACTGCTCATCCTGGAAGGACATGGTGGTAATCTTGCTCCTCCCCCCCAATCTTATAATCAAGTAGGAAAGCACAGGCATACTAGTAAATGCTACCTGTTTAGCAATCAGGCACAAAGCAGAGTTGCTATGTGTATTACTTGTCAAAATAATAATCATGAGTGTTGCCCTGGTGAAATGAAGAATTGCCCTAGGTTTGCTCAACATTTGGACCATGTGTACTGAGCAGTTTGCAAATTCAGATTAATTTTGTGTTTGCAGTAAAACTTAAAGCCAGGTGGTTCTGCTTGGTTTGTGGTTTCATCAGCCTTTCCAATAGCTCTGCTTAATGCTGTCCTATTTTTACTGGGAACTGTACATGAGCAATGGCTTCTATCAGGAAAAGTAGGGTTTTTTTCCTTGTTTAAATAACAACATCATGTTCTGTGACAACTGCTTGCTACATTAGCCATCACCTTCCTTATTACCTCATCTTTCCCCACGTCCATCTATGATAGCTTTCTAGTTGCACTTCTAGATTTTAGGAAAAGGGCCTTATTTTCTTCAAATATTAGTCCATGATATCTAGCACAATGGAGCCCTGATTCATAGCTACTTTCTCTTTTATTCAAACATTATTTTACCAGAACGGATGTAAAATACCTGAAGAACTTTTATCCCATATCAGATAATCATGGGGCACATCTTATTTGCATCAGGGCTATCCAACTGCAGCCTTCAGGCTGTGTGCATCCTTTGAAGGTTTAAACTGCAGATCATAAGGCTTATCAACATGTCTGGAGGAGCCACTGCACTGGCCTGGCTCCAGAACCCAAGGAGTGAATGCTTGCCCTTGCCCACTACTGCATTCAGGGTCTTTGATTACCACTGGTGGCTCAAATTGGCAGAGGTAAGAGTGAACAGTGACAGCGTTGCACCAACGCAGCATCTCCAACAGATGCACCGACAAACTGACACTTTTTTATACTATACTTTTTTTTTTTTTTTTACTACACCGCATTTCTTTTACTCTATAAAACAGAAGTGCATACTCTGCCACTTCTGGCCTGCAAGAAGCACCTGCTCCAGATCTGGTCTATATGAGATTTTGTTTAAATAACTACAAATGTATTTAATAGGATGTGTTCTTGTTACTATATCTGGGATAACTGCTGTTTGAATAATGGACTTTCTGAAACTCAAAAATAAAAATAAATTTGATTCAGGTTCACACAAATGTTGGGTTCAACCCAGAACAAGATAGTCCGTTCCTTTTCTGATTATTTTATGCCCTTTAAAAAAAAAAATCTTTAAACGTATTTTGGTCAGTTGTAAAATGAAAATAGCATTTGAAAATGAAATGTCAAAATATTTTCACTGGAAAATACAGAAACAAACATTTTACACTTTTGAATTTTTCCCCTTTTTGGACAACAGCTGAAATTAACTCAAATTCACAAATAATTTGAACCCCTTTCAAAACCATACCTTTCAGTGAATTCTCAAAGAAATTTTCTGTCATGTGATTTATGAATATGGATCAGAATATTGTTTTCCTTTGAGGAAATGGCTTTTCTCCCCTAGATTCCAGAAATTTAATTTTATTCTTTGATTGAATTTATTGATCTTTTTAAAATTAAATTTTTGAAACTTCATGCTTACTTTCACGTTCCTCTTAGTTTTTAGCTCCATCAGCCGTGTTTCAGCTTTTCTTCTCAAGGTCCAGTGTCAGACCCAGTTGTTTGTAGCCTTTTATGATAATCAGTTATAATGTCTTTTCCTGCCTTCCCTGCTGTAAAGCTCAAAACATATATGCAGCTGAATTGGCTAAGTTAGCAAAAACTTGTCTTTATCCTCTGCTTTCCATGCTTTTTTGTTAGTCCTCTCTTGTTATTAGTGATGCATTACTATTTTGCTGATACTTGCATGTTTGAATCAGGGCCCAGTTATGCTAGGGTCTATATACAGCATCCCTTGTACGTGTGTGCACACATAAATTGAAAGATGGTCCCTGCCTAGACAGCTAACAATCTATAAAAAGGTATGAGTACTTTCCATGTGCAAGATGTCTTTCCCTATTGAAATGTTGGCCTTGTAATAAGAATACTGTTGTGCTCTACTGCCACAGTGTGACTGCTGTGCAGAAAGCAGGAAAGCTGTTAAGTCTTGTCAACTCTACTGGGGCCTCTGATGCATATTCATTTAAAGGCACAATGGTACCTTATTCTCAATAGCAACAGTTGCACATCCTGCTATACCACACATGTGTGGAAGGAGGCATGATTGTGGGATCAGGCATCAAATCCCAATTGCTCTTTATTGTCAGAGCAGGGGAAGCCTAGGATCATGTTCCTGCTCCTCCAGCACCAGCAAGTATCAAGCTGGGTGCTTACTGCTGGGAATGCCAGTCAGCTGATCAGAGCTTCCAGCCTTGAAAGGCTTTGGTGTGCTGCCGCAGCTGGGAGCACCAATCAGAAGCCTAGCTCTCCCAGCCACAGGACCTCACCAGAGCCCTTCAAGGCTCCTGAGGCTGAGAGTGCCAACCAGCTCACTGGTACAGCCCATCACAACACACCAGAGCTCTTCAAGCCTCCCATGCGCTCCTGAGGCTGAGTGCTGATCAGCTGATTGGCATTCCCTTCCCTGGGCATGCACTGGCCACCTGTTCCATTTAAGGTGTGATGGGAATCGGCCACAAAATCATTAAACATATTTCATGTAATCATTTTGTGGTTTATTCCCCATTTTATTGTGCCATTAATTGTATGAACACGAAGCTGGATTAATCACATCCTAAGTGCAATTTCAGCCAGGGGTCTGACTAACTGCCAGATCTGTAACTGAAGACCTATCATGAGGTTTTAGACTAAACACAACAGTCCCAAGAAATCTGAATAGACTTTTAGCCTCTGACTATGAGACTGCATTAAGAAAGACCCTCCTAGCTCTGCTTCTAGAATTCCTATATGCAGAGCCTGATTTAGGTGGTACTCTGAGTGAACTTGTATTTTGGCACCCTTTCCCTTGCTTCAGAAATAAAGCTGTAATCTCAAAAGTTTTGTATAATTTACTAAAAAAAAATGCAAGAAAGGAAATGACACAAAGTTCAGTTAAATTCTATTTTATTCAAATAATAAAGAACATAAGTCCTAAAAAATGACATTATGGTTAAGTGACAAATAAGTTAAACATTAAATTAAACACTAAACTAATCAATAACAAATAAAAACCTTTCTTGACCAAGATTCCAAGACTCAGAAGATGACTCTGCATGCCTTTGCAGCCAGAAACTGATATTGCTTGTGACAGTTCTATATTTTGAGCTACAGCATTCTTGATAGGATGGCCATCAAAGGTAGCTTGTCATCTCCTATGGTTGATTGCAAATATGTTTTTATGAGCTTCAGATTTGAAAAGCTCAGTTCTCAGCTTGCCACCCATAGAAGCTTAGTTAATAGGATCCTGAGTGCTATCCATGGGCACATCCAGACAAGTGTGCACATGTAGTTGCGGCACTGCAGAACTGTCTGCAGCACCACAAACCACACGCACCTCACATGCAGGCTTTCTCCAGGTTGCTAACTTGCAGTGGACTGGGTTTTTTGACAGTGGGAGATTGACTTCTAGCCAGGCTCTGTACACCTGGATTGCTGCTACTGGAGCCCCAGGAGACTCCCAGGATCCCAGATAAGGCTACTGGGGCCAGCTCAGGTGCTGGCCCTAGTCTTCCATACCCCACCCAGAGCAACTTGCCAAGTACCAGAGCATGTATGCACGGGCATTCCCCGGGGATAAGTAGTGGCCACACAGGTATGTGTGGGACAAGATATTGGAGGGAAAGGAGGGCTTTGTGTTTGTCTCCCATCTAATGTTGGATGTTAGTTATAGAGAGGCATGCCAGTTAATACTGGAGTGACATTGAAATGTATGTATCAATTTTCCTGCTCTAGTGCTTTCTCCATTGCCTTTGCTAATTGTGGAAATGTGTTTTTTATTCTCCAGTTGCTCCTTTTCTTGTGAAAATAGTTTTTCTGCATTCTACACTTGCAAAATGGCTTTCATTATTACAGTTTTACTGAAGAAACAGGTATGGATGAAAAAATATTGGTTGAAAGAAAACTAAGGCCTTGTTCGGTGTTTTCTGTATCGTAAACATCCTTAGTATTTAGCCAGCTTGGGACACTGGATGGTTCAAGGGATTGGTTATTAATCATTTCATCTTTATCAGTTCAAATCTAGCCCAGACAATTGCAAAATATTACATCTAGTTCATTTGTTTACATGAAATGTTTGGTAGCTGCAATTCATTTCCCATTAAATCGATATTCATATCACAAAAGCACATACCAAAATGGCTACTGGTTGATCCATAGTAGATACCAGTGCCTGGTGTAAGCCTGGAGAAACAGTCCCTACTATTAAAAGCTGTGGGACAATGTAGGGAAAGCTTATGTTGCTGTTACAGCCCTTCTGTCACTAAAAGACTAAAATAACTGCCAGCCAGCAGGAAATACAGGAACAGGGGCAGATCTGGGGAAGAGGGGGCATGCAGTAGTGCATTTACAACCCCTCCTCCCCTTCTTTGATTCCTATTCTTTTAAAATCAACTGTCTGGAAAAGGCAGTGTCATTTCTATTCAGGCAGCACTGAGAGAGTTAACTGTCTTCATGGCTCATTAAGATTCACCTTGATTCCTCCTAATCTCTCCTCATTCCATAGGTGTTAATGCCCCTGTGTCCTTGTTAATGGTCTTGATGTTCCACTATTGTTAAAAGAAAAAATCTCTGTTGTTAACAACTGGTGTAACAGGTGCAGCTTTAAGGCATGATGTTGAGGTTTCATAGCAGAGAACTATAGCAGAGAACACAGTCTGGAGAAGAGAAGGCTCAGGGGGGACTTGGTGCCAGCCTACAAATATGTAAGGGGCGTGCATCAGTTGTTTACCAAGCCTCCTCAAGGGATAACAAGGTCTAATGGCCACAAACTCCTAGAAGGCCGATTTAGACTGGACATAAGAAAAAAACTTCTTTACAGTCCATGTGCCCAGGGTCTGGAACAGACTCTCCCCCGAGAGGTGGTGCAAGCACCTACTCTGGACTCATGCAAAAGGTGTGATCCCAGCAGACTTTCTGCCTGGTAGGGGGGCTGGACTCAATGATCTTGCAAGGTCCCTTCCAGGTCTATGAAGTCTATAAATTAAAGCAATGAACAATGAAGTCTACAAACTTAAACAAGAGTCTTGGCTATAACTGACCCTCAGCAAGTCAAGACCACTTGTTCTAAGGCCTGAGATCTGCCAGAGCAGTGATGGCTGAGAGCCCACAGACCTTGCATGGAATGCATTGGCCTGCAAAGCTGAGAGTTCTGGGTTTGAGATCCAGAAGGGACACAAGTAGGACTGTTGGCCAGGACAGGGAAGAATCTTGCAGGCAGCAAGGGGGAGGCCCTGGAAGGAGACCTGAGCCCACTTAGTGGTAGCAATGCAGATATAGACAAGGCAATGATGCCTGGCTTTAAATCTACCCCACCTGCCTGAGGTGAGACAACCTCCCCATATTATTCAACATCAAGGTATCGGGGGTGGGGGGAAGATAATGAAGCCAGCCAGGCATGGGAGCTGCAGGGTCACTCACCAGTGGCACCCTGTAACATCCCCACACACCTTGTATGCTTTCTTCTGATCTTTGTGCTTCTGCTGCTCTTGTTCTCAATGGTTTACTTTCTGAATTGCACTGTACTTGGCAGAACACTGTTACATTTCCTACCTTTTCTTCTTGGGATTTAAATTGTCTACTGTAATATTATTATTTCCTTTGGTTCTGTTTTTTCTCCCTGGGATGCTTTTGCTTTTACATTAGTGTCACAAATCTTGATCTTGGGGAGCCCCTAGAATCCCAAATTTCTCCCTACTGTTCTGCTGTCTCTCTTAAGGAACATACTGCCCCAGGACAACTCCTCATTCCTGCAAGCTTTAGTTCCACCTGCCTGACATCACACTTTGCATCTGCAACAGAGGAAACTGCTAGCTCCAGGGTTTTCACCCCTGGCTTGTATAAAATTCATAGATTTCCACCCCTTTTCCCCCAGCCCCTGAAGAAGAGGCTGGCCTGAAGTTATCAATTTTCTTGAAAATTGTCTTTACCATAGGCAATCTCTGAACTACAACAGAGAATCCTCTTACTTAAGGGTAAAGGAGCAACAGAGTCCCAGATGGGGAAAGCTGCCCATTATGAGCAACCAGGGAACAAGTGCCTGGGGATTTACCTCCTTCAAGCCATTATTATAGCAGAGGCCAGCAGCACTAAATTTCCCCAGGGCTGAGCTGGCAAGTTAAATCAGAAATCACCTGGGACAGCTCAGGGAGACGCATGACAAAAATGGGGTGTGGCTTCTAACCATATAAACCCAGGGTTTTGGCCAGAGTAGTCAGTTTGTCTCTAGGAGTTGCTGATGGAAGAGCTCTAGGGCAGGAGTGGCAGAGAAACTCCTGGCTGATGCCTGGACTTCCTTGGGAGAAGAGCAAGTAGAAATGCTGCTGGCTTGCAGAGGAATAGGACTCATGGTAAGGGGGAACTGAGCCATACAGCCAAGCATCTGGGGCTTGGGCTTAGACCCAGCTGAGGATTTGTGTTCTAGCCAGAGGGTTAATTTTGGATTAGAGATGGATATCGGTGGTTTAGGTGGGACTGTGAGGGGCGGTTTCAGAGGTCCCATAGTGCCTAAGAGGCATGTGACTGCTGGGCTTATGCAAATAGAGAACTATTGAATCGGCAGAATCTGAATCTGAATCCAGAGGCCAGCAATTCAATTCAGATTGCTTTTCTAAATTGAATTGGCTTTGGAATATTCAGCACCGATTTGGAGAACTTCAGAGATTTGGCCATAGAGTATAATTGGGAATCAATGAAATACCTATAACTTTGTCATTTTTTTTTTTTTTGGCTGCTTCGTATGAAACTTGCAGGGATGGTAGCCCCTGACACAGTTTCTGCCAAGTTTCAAGGAGATGGGTCCAGGGGATTATGGTAAACTGCACCTCAAGCTGTTGACAAGTAAAACTTGTGACACGTGAAGGTGCGCCCTCATTGGTGCTGAGGCCTCTATACAACACAGTAGTGTGCCCCAATTAGGTTGCCTCCTCCCTTATAGCCTCATCCCAGTCCACCACTTTATATGACAGCAAGTAAGACAATCCGGTGTCTTTTTTTTTTCTTTCTAACTATACAGTTGCCATACTAAAATGTATTTTAGCAAGCTTTTGCATTGGAAAAACCCTTTGTCAGGCTGAGGAAGCACCTGCAGTTCTGTGTCTGCTGGTCCTGAATGGAAGGAATAGTAAAGAAGCTAGAGGCTGGCCCGCCATGAAATGCAGGCAAGAAAGTCAGTCAGTGGAAATGGAGGTGTCAAGGGGTGAGGGACAGGCTAGGGTTGGGGAGAGAGGAGGATGTAGCAGTGTAGGTAAAAGTGCAGAAGTACCTGGGGAGTCAAAATGTCCTACAGGTTGTAGTGTGTGTCAGAATTCCACTATCTAATCTATACTGAGCCCATGAGTTTCTGTACCTAGGAAACTGATGAAGTGCAGTCTATAGGCCTGGCTCTGAAAAGTGGTTTGAAAATTCAGACAAGCACCTAATCTCTTCACCAGAACTGAAACCAACTTCCTACAGCTCAAAACACAACCTGCTAACAATCTCTAGTACCCCAATAAACTGCACAACAGAATATATCAAAGATGACAGTACCCAACTACCTATGGGGGCACACTCCTCACTAAAAAAAGAAAAAACCTCTGTCTTCAGTCTCCCAGGCCTGATCCTGAGAGGGAACAGCTCACGAACCACTTTTCACTTTTACCAACCCCAGCCAGAATTGTGTGTGTGCACCTGTTAGCTGGAGGGTATGGCATTTCCTATCCACCTTTCACTAGGGGATCATTGGTCCTAGCATTTACAGGGTTGCTGTGCTGCCAGCAGTCCCACCAGGCTTCCCTACTCTGGCAGGGTGTAGTTTTAGTGGTCATGCCCAGAACCTGGGGCATCCTCCACAGCCCTAGCTCATACCTCCAAGTTTGTTCTGACATGGAAAGAGCTCAGTAGGGATATGTTTTTTCCCCTGCTGGCTGGTGATGCAGTGAGTGTACCCTCCAGATGAGGGCAGGGCATTCATTGTCTTTTAAAACATGAAAAAAGGAAATAGGTGCAAACAGAGTGAGGAGGGTGGCACTCAGTCCACCTGCAGGTGGAGCTTGGGGAACCCCAGTAGGGGGAGGTTCACCTTCAGGAACACCAGCTGCTCCACCAAACCGCATCCAAGTAGGTGCAGAGGAGTGTTGTAATATCCACAGCAAATGCTGAACAGCCTTTTGCTTGGAACACTGGTTGGTGGACAGGACAGGTGTTGCTGGGCAACCGTGGCCAGATACTGCTACATCTGGCTGCAATTTGCCCAGTAAGTCAAGGGGTTGCAGTTCAGTAGCTCCACATCCTTAGCGAGATAGGTAGCCACTGAAGCCTTGGCACTACATGCCCAAGGCTGGGGTCTGGTGCATTTGGAACCTAGCGTTGAACCCATGCCCTTGGCCCACATTGGCAGTGGCTGGTGTGGAGGAGACATGCTGGTGCTGGCAGTGCTGTCACAGGAAAGTGGATCCCCCTCTTCCACATCCCCTCACCTCTTCCCTTCTATCTCCCTGACTCTGACCAGCACCTGCGTCCAGTGATCAAGGGTTTTGGTGCTGCCAGTGCACATGCTTCCCTTCACCCTTGGGTCGAACATGCCTGCCAGTATGTGGACTGTACTGGACTTCAAGGGATCCAGCCGTCTCCTGATGCCCTTCTTCAGCCACCTCACCAGTGCCTGCATGTCTGTTGACAGCGGCTTGCCCCAGCCAGGAATATTGATCCCCTTGGAATTTCTCCATTTGGTTCTCCAGTTCCCTCACTATGGGGAGTCACCTGGCTAAGGAGGGCATCAGCAGTGTTAAGGGTCTCGGTGGCCTCGAGGGAGGGCTTCAGGACCACCAAGATCTGCGAGATGGTACCCCACTCAGCTCTGTTAAGGGGACCCCTGATCCTGATCTCTCTGGCAAGGTCATCTCATGGATGGCCTCTTGAGCATCAGGTATGTGGAGTTCCACTGAGTCTCCACATCCTACATGATTTTGTGCTGTGGGATGTTCAGCTCTGCCTGTTACTTCCACAGCATCTTGCCCTACTTGATGCTCAAGTGGAATTAGCTCACCACCTTCCTGCATTTTGAAATCAGGTGTCTGGTAGTGGTAGTGGCAGTGCCATCACTAGCAGCACTGTCTGCCTTCAAGGTGTCCCTGACTATGAGGTGCAGCCTGTGTGACATACAGTGAATGCCAACAAAGTTGTCATCATGGACAGCCTTCACCATATTGTCCTTGTTGGTGACCATGAACCCATAGGTGAGCTCAGCCTGCCCAATAAGCAACCCCTGTACTATGCAGTTCATGGCTACTATGATCTCCCTTGCCATGTGGGACTTATCCAGCATCTTGGTTTGGAGGAGAGCCCACTGATGGCCTGACTGATTGCACCAGTGCCCTGTGAGGGGGAGAAGTAAGTATGATCGCCACCCCAGCTGCTCCAGATGTCAGAGGTGCAGTGCAAGGCTACCTGTACCCCTGCCTTGTCCACCTCCTTCCTTAAGTACTCCCTGCATGCCTCATACAGGGAGGGTACCACTGTCCTACTAATGGTGGTGCGTGCGGGCACTTGGTAATATGGAGCCATGGGTGCCATGACCAGCCTGAACCCTGGCCGCTCAGCTAAGGAGAAGGACTGGCTATCCAGAGCAAGCATCTCCCCAGTGACCTGGGTATCTCACTTGCATTGGGAATGTGCCCCACTCTATCTGCAGCTTTCTCCCACTGCTCCAGGGTGGCTTGCCTCTGCTTTGTGAGGATGGGGGCTTTGGAGAAGGCAGGGGACTTTCCTTTGAACATGCTCACACTGGTGCCAGGCTGAGCAGGAAGAAGGGCAAGGGGGTACTGCCTCCTGAGATTCAGCAGCATTGCTTTGGTAGTGAAGTGTTTCACCTCCTTGCTCATGCCGGCTGATCTGTCTTAGGCAGTGCTGGCAGATAGCATACTTGGGATCATCTGCCACCTCAAAATGATCCCACACTACACTACTCCCCTACTTCTGGGTTGAGGGCAGGGATCCTGCCTTATCCCCCTCCTAAGCAGGCTGAGGCACAACAGCAGGAGGAGCTGACTCAGCTGAGCCACTTGACTGAGCCTCTACAACCTCCTCAAGCAACTCTGAAATGCTTTCCAGAGAAGGAGACCCGGATCTAGGGGAACTTTGAGAGCTGTGGAGCACAAACTCAGATTCCTCCTCGGTCCCCAGAATCACTTTAGCCAGGGTGCTCAGGTCCATGGGTTCCAGCTCCAGCTCCTCCTCTGGCAGTGGGAGGCTCACACTGGGAGATGAAACTGGGGTGGAGAAGACTATCATTCTACTGCTGGTGCCTATTTCTAGAGTTAGGGGAGGTGGTGCAGGTGCAGGGATGTCAGGTACTTCTCCCACCTCCTTGCTTCCACTGGCAGCAGAAGCCTTATGGCTGCTCAGGAAGAGGATGTGTCTATGTTTCGGGATGTGGGGGGGAAGACGTGCAGCTGTAGCCCCTCTCCCTCCCTTGCCAGAAGACCTGGCACCTGCTTTTCCAGCACACTTCATATTAATTTTTCCTGTGCTGCAAAGGGCGGGGGGGGGGTCTGACTTCTGTGTTGTGTGGTTTCTTTACTCTGTTTTGTGTTGACTCTGCTATGATGATTATGATTACTTATTAATAACTATATATGCTGCCTCATTTTGTTATGTGCTATTAATATGAATGTGTGACTACTGCTTCTTGTTCTTCTGTGTTGTGTACTTAAAATAATATTTCTTCTTCTTCTAGGAGTCTGACTTCTGTGTTGTGTATGTTAATCTCAAGCTGCATCTCTATATGACTTCTTCTGTGTTGTCTTTAGTCTGTATGTAAACTATTGAAACTAATTGTAACTAATAACTATATACAATCTCTTCTTCTATGAATATCTGACTTCTTCTATGATGTGTGTTTAATGTGTGCTTTCCTGCACAGTGATGGATCACACTGCCAAGGAAAACACTGAGCTTTCTTTTATAATGGTATTGAAAAAGAAAAGAGAACAAATATAAATTGAAAGAAATGAATTGGATAAGTAAAGTAGAGAGATTCTAAGCTAAGCTAAGCTATATGCTATCCAATCCTTTCTAAGAACAAAAAAGGAGCAGGCGACTGACTAGGAAGCCAAGCCAGTCCAGTACCTTTCTGACACTGTTGCTCAGAACCAGTTCACAAAAGACACAGAAAGCCTGCAGACAGAGGATTTTATACTGTTTCTATGTCCCTCCCCCAGACACTGTGATTAGAAGGGGAATCAGGCAGAAATCACAGCCACTGGCCAGCTACAGATGTCAGTCCTCCCCCCTGTTCCCCTTCTCCTCTCCACTCCCCCTCCCTCTTTTATGTTTCTGTTTCCCCTCAAGGACTGTCTTCTAAATCACCAAATCTTTTCCGAATTGATTCAGAAAGTTTTAAGTTTCAGGTGATTCCATTTGGATTCAAAGATTCAGCCTCTGAATCAGGCCAAATCTTCTCTGAATCGAATCACAAACTGACGCTTCACACAGCCCTAGTGACTGCCTTGGATACTGCCAGGAGTCGGATTCAAGGTGTAATCAAAGGCCTGGCAGCAAGGGTGAGCCTGAGAAAGGGAAAGAACCAAGAGAGGTAGAACCTGGAGCCAGAGGATCTGGAGCCCAAGACAAGAGCAGAGAGCCCAGAGAAGAGCTGAACTTGCGATCAGAGGACCCAGACAGCCAAAGCAAGCTCAGTGCCTAGGGCAGGGCAGAGACAGGGCCAGAGAATTCAGACAGAGCCAAAGCAGGGCTAAAATGGGGATAGGGAGCCCAGAATTAAAGTGACCCATATAACAGCTGGTGGCTAGAAGCCAGGTCCAGTACAGTGAGCCCAGGCTAGAAGGCCCATCTAGGGAAAAAAAGCAGAGACTGAGAAGGCCAAGACCCTGACAAAAGGAATGATTCAAAAATGACATCTGCAAGGCATGGACACAGCTGTAGGGGAGATACAGCAGCTCTGATTATTCCATAAGGTGACCGGTGCCTTGGGGACACATGCAGACCAGGAGGACCCACTTAACAGGAGAGACTGTTGTGAACAATGGAATCAGAGAGAGAGGGAATTTACTGATCACAATTGACTAGGGCTTACTCTAAAACCTGTGGGAAGCGTCCCTTCTTTAATTCTCTCTCTGTATAAAAGCCTTAGTCTGGCTGTCTGTCCGTAATGCTTTATTCACACTCTGATTGCTTGTCTGAAACCATGGGTAAGTGGTGCCTTCTGATCCTGGTGGAGCACCAGCAGCAAACCTGGAAGTGCTGCTGGCACTTCTCTCAGTGCCCCCACATTCTCGGGCGGAATCCAGCCATCGCCCCCCACTCCCCAGCTGGCAAGGGCCAATCTCAGGGGGGGTCACATGAGTGATGACAGAGTGGACAGAGTCGTGGGTGAGGCCAGCAGTGCTGACCTTGTCCCCCTTCCCCACCCAGCCCTGCTCCTTGGAAGCAGAGAGGGATGGTAGGGACTGGTGTGCTGCCATGACAGAGGGGATGGAGCAGGGGGAGAGGCCAGCAGCACTGGCCTTCGTCCCATCCTCCTCAACTCCTGACCCTGCTCCTGGGAGGTGGCTGTGGAGTGGGGTGATGGCGGCACAGCACTGGCTTCACTCCCTCCACATACACACGTGGCAGAGCACTGCCATGACAGCAGGGACAGGGGCTGGAGCTGGGGTGCAAGGCCAGCAGCACTGGGCCTGACCCTCCCCCAACCCCTTGCTCCTTGGAGCTAGGGGGGAAGGAGGGAGGGGAGTGAGAAAGCAGGGAGTTACCAGTGGCAGCATGCTGCTGCCACTGCTGCCATGGCTGGAACTGGCTGCGGCAGCTGCCACTGGGCAAGCTCCCCTCCCCATCCCATTTCTGAGAGGCTTCAGCAGCAGTGCGGCATTGAATGGCAGAGGCTGGGGGGGCAGTGCATGGGCCCACACCCAATGCAGCAGGAGGGGATGGGGAGAACCAGACCTGAAACAATGGGAGGGAGGGGGGGAGTGGGCCCAAACCTAAAGCAGTGTGGGGTGGGGAAAAAGAGAGGGAAGCCAGACCCCAGCCAATGGGTGGGTGGGGGAATGGCCCTAGCCCCAGGCAGGGGGGCAGCAATGCACACTTCTGTCCCTGTCCCTCATCATGTTTGACAGGCAATTTGCTAGTCTCTTAATAAAAACAAGGCATGGCAGATGAGGAACCAAGGGATGGTATCTTCAAGATCAAGCTGAGCAGGAGCTGTATGGCCACCAAAGGGTATCACAGCAGCCCCAAGGGCCCAATCCTGTTACAGGAACAAAATATCAAAAGGATTATTATATAGGGAAAAGAAATTATACAAGAAAACATACTCCTAGAGTTTGAAGACAAAAATTGCAACTTTCTTCCCTTTGTTCCTGACTATTTACAGTCCTTTGGAGTTTTGTCACTGATGCCTAAGACTAGCCTTCCCACTGTCTCTACCAGCTCTGACAGCTGGGGACCTGGATTTACCCCAAGCTGTGGGGATTCTGAGGACCCATTGGATACCTCCTAAGTACATTAAAGCCCACCTGCCACCTCATTCTCCCCCACCAATCTTCACTGCTCTCTTTTTCCAGGGGCAAGAAAGTTCTCCAGAACATTTCTTCTTGCCTGAGGAGATTGGAGTTCCTCTGACCATGGGTTTTTTTCCCTGGAATACACTTGCTTTTTCAGGAGGCTAATACTGCAATTCTTAACCAGGGTGCCACAGAGTTCTGTGAAATATTGGCTCCATTGGGTGTGCACATGATTCACAAGATAAACAGGGATTTCAAATAGGAATTCATAGTATCAGAAACATTCCATTTTGTTATAGTCGGAGTTCTTGGCAACAGAGGGATCACTCTTATTTTTCCATAGTCAAAAGATGAATGAAAGCTAAGAGCTGGCATCTTGAGATGTGTGTCTTATGTTTAACAAGGGATGCCCTAAATCTAAAAGGTTGAGAAACAGTGGGTTAATACTTCTCATTCCTGGCTGATCAATATACACACTATTTTTGAGTGCCCATCCCAGAAATCGGTTGCTTCCCTTTTTGATCATCCACTTTTCTATGTTTTTGGGCATCTGTGTTTCTCTGACGATTGCTCTTCTCTTTGAAGTGGAATTGGTTATTGACACCTAAGAGTGTTGCCTCCCCGCTGTCCACTAGGCATGCAAATAGCCGTTAGCTAAGGAAGAGCACTTTTTGTGATCTGATCTGGCTATATTCTTATTGGCTATCCTTTAATTAAGTCTTGTCACAAAATTGCCAAGGTGTATACAGAATAAGATGGTCCATACAGCCATAAAGTGATAAAAATGAACACAACTTATATCATTAGCTTTTGAAAGAGATCCAATATAGAAGTAGTTAGATCAAACATAGGACAAATACCTATTCATGCTACACTCTGAATTCCAAAATCATTCCTGCTTTGGGGTGGGTTTCTGACATAGTTGTCATAAGAAAGCTATAACCTTCCTCTGTTTATTGTAATTACCTTACTTGACTGACTTACTGTTATTGCCACTTAATGTTCCTAATAATCTGTTAGCATTCCTACAGTGGGATGGCCTTATATTTTCAAGGGTTGATACAAAACCCAGCAATGTTAAGGAAAATCTTTCTATTTATCTAAATAAGTAGCTAGGAACCTTTTACAACCCACAAGCCAGAACAACTTAGCTCTGGTCCAGTGCAGGCCAGGAGGCTTTTCCCATGCCCATGCTGGGTCCAGGCAGATGGGAGCTGCACCCACGCCACTGCTGCTTCTCCCAGGTCCCTATTAGGTAATAGCTGTGGTTGGGATGTAGCTTCTGGCTAGTGGGTAGCTGTACTGGGCGCAGCTACCCGCAGGCTGGAGGAGCCAGGGAGTGAAGGGGGTGGGAGAACCATTCATGGCATGGGTGCAAACAAAGCCTCATGCTACTGGCCCACACGCTGTATGTTGCTGATCCCAAGCCCAAATTGTTAAATTGACATTTTGGAGGTTGGGAGTATATTTGGGTTATACCAGAGACTTCTTGTGTGCTCATGAGCAAACATATCTTCTATGTTTTGTTTTCCCTATCTAAAATATGAGGATTACAGCTTTTTGATGTTAGTAAAGTGTAATGGAAAATCCTGCATAAATACAAAGTATTGTCTCCTCTAAGCCCTATCAGACAACTATGATTAAGTAATTCTATTACATATTAGGTATTAAACTAGATCTTGAACTCTTGCTGTATTTGATGCTGCATTTGGTTTATGATTGCTCTATCATGTCTTTTCTGGGAGCACAGAAAAATAATAAGGGGATGATATAGCTTAATAATGGAGTCCTCTTTTATTAACCCGAAGGAACTTCTGCTAGGAACTTCTGAGAGGATCCCATTCCTGATACTCCAGTGTAGGCTGAGTGGGAAGGGACAGTTATTTCTTGTATCTGAGGGGACAGATAGACACCAGTTGCCATCTTTCAAAACCCTGAAGCATAAGTAAATAAACCTCATTTTTTGTTTAAATATAGAATGAGTAAGATTTTCTCATAATATATAAAGATTTAAACTTAGTTTTGCTTTGTTTAAACAGATAAACTTGCTGGCTTTCTACATTGTGGTTGGAACAATTTTAAAGACGCCCAATCTGTCTGCAGAAGCGGCATACAATGTGAAAGGTATGTTGAGCTACTGATCCATATAACAGAGCCTGTATCCTATCACTCTAGGAGAGAGGGAGCCAGATAGTAGCTGGCTGGCTCCAGCCCTCTGAAGGAACTGATAGGGGCAGAAGGCCCTTTAATACAATGGCTGCCTGCTCCAGGTGTGGCCAGGTCAGAGCAGCCTGTGTTTGACAGGCCTGGGGTGGGAGTAATGCATCAGGTGACCCAGATAAGGGGTCTGAGGCTTTATATAACCATGACTGTAGCTAAGGCCAAGGGGGAGAAGGGTCTGACAGGCCAAAGAGAAAGGACTCCAGGCTGCAGGGGCTGCAGAGAGTTTTGGGGCCATATGTTGTACCTTGTTGAAATGGTGGAACTTTGACCTGGGGTTGGGGAAATCTTTTGTCTGGGAGCAGATGTTCATATTCTGTGTTGCTTTGAAGTGACCGGAGGACTAGTCTGTGGCTGTAGGGGAGGAGGAGGTCACTGCAAAAGGTGATAGGGGCACACAGGAGGCCTCGGCCCAGACAAAGACCTAAGACCTGAAGCAACACCCCCACCTCCTGCCCTGACCTCTACAGGCAGCCTCCCTGTCCAGTTAAAACACCAAGGTGTGGTAGACAAGCTAACAGGGTGGGACTTTGAGAGTCCAGAGGGGGCAAGCAAGGTGGGATCCAGATTGCCTCCTCTTTGGAATATGACACTACCCTGCTTTTGGTTATGCTACTGACTATAATTGTGACAGGAGCCCCAGGCACCACTTTAGTGCATGGCATGAAAATAGCAACCACTTCTACAGAGCTGCCCTGACATCACTTTACAGATGTTTGTAGTCTCCATTTCCTCCCAATTTTCTGTAGCAGTAGTAGTTTATTTACAGCTTTCACCAAAACAGTATAATAAAGTGAACAATAAAATTTTATATAAGACTTGGAACACATCATTTATATCAACTGTATTTTTACTAAAACATATAATAAGATTATCTATTCTACCAATTTTTACAGTTATTAAAACAAAACAAAATATTTAATTATCTAAAATAAGAGGTAAAATGAAGCAACGAACAATAAAACAGGACAGGAAAATTCTATTTGATTTTGGCTCTTATTGTTTGTGCAAATAACACAGATACACCTAAGAAGTATAAGACAGGCTCCAAAGTATTAGAAAGACATCATCTTGTTTTTTCCTCATTAGCCCAATATTTAGTTTTCCCATTAATGGAGAGAGCCATTTCCCTCTTACTTCTTCAAAAACATACAAGACCACAAATAATGATTTAAATCACCAGTCTCATTCTTCTCACAAGAGGATATTCTATTCAAATATGGAATCTGACACCATCTGCCCATGACAACTGCAGATCTCATTAGTGTGAATCTTAATCTAGCGATGGCCTCTTGCTCTTTGTAGTTTTGCACCAGACACACACAAGTTTCTAGGACAAAGAAGTATTTTATTAATTTTAAAAAAAGGGAACATTTGAGACAGACTCACTGCCAGCATATCCATCTGCATGCTGACATCCTTGTGCAAGCCAGGCCCTATGAGTAGAGACTGAGAGACCTAGATCTCTTCAGCCCTTGCGAGAGAAGGCTGAGAGGTGATCTTGTGGCTGCCTATAAATTCAACAGGGGAAGGCAGCAGGGAGTAGGAGATGCTCTATTTATTGGGACTCCCCCTGGAGTAACTAGGAACAATGGCCACAAATTGACAGAGAGCAGATTTAGGTTGGACATTAGAAAGAATTTCTTCACAGTAAGGGTTGCCAAAATCTGGAATGAGCTTCCAAGGGAGGTGGTACTCTCCCCAACCTTGGGGGTCTTTAAGAGGAGACTGGACAAGCACCTAGCTGGGGTTGTCTGCCCAGGGCAGGGGGTCAGACTCGATGACCTATGGAGATCAGTTCTGACCCTAACATCTATGAATCTATAAGGTATTTAAAGGAAGATACTACCACCTCTAGTTTCCTTTCCTGTAAAAACCGATCCCATTTCCTTCCTTCATTTCCAAAGACAGTTACACTAGTTTTGGTTGTATTGATTTCTAACCTATTGGAGTTATAGTACTGTCGAAAGGAATCTAATAATCTTTGAAGACCTATTTGAAATTGTTACAGAATGAATGTATCATCTGCATAAAGCAGGAGAGAGATGTGATCATTCAAAATCATGGGTAATTGGAATCGATTCTTTGTTAGAATCTGTTTTAAATCATTCAAGAATAAGTTGAAAATCAGTGAAGCAAGCAGACATCCTTGCCATACCCTGTTTTAGTTGGGAAACTATTGGATAGGGCACTGCCAATTCTATTATGCACGTTTGATGCTGTTTTTGAATAGCAAGTGATCATTAACTATAGGAGAGCTTTGTCTATTGATGTTGTTGCCAGTTTCTTTTATAATTTGAATCTGTCTATGGAGCCAAAGGCTTTCTTGAGTTCTATGAAGACTTCGTATAGATAATTTTGCCTTGTAATATATATAGATGACAGATAATGCAGTGCCAAGCAGTGGTCCATGCAGGACTAGTCTTCTCTAAAACTAGCCTGCTTTTCTTCCAAAATATTACTTTCAGAGATCCATGTCTGAAGGTGAAAAATAAATATCTGCAAAGTATTTTGGCAGGAATACACATAGAGCTAATAGGGCGATAAGATGCAGGAGCTCTCTTGTCACCATTTTTAAAAACTAGGACTACTATACATTCATTCCAATACGTTGGATAAATATATTCTAAAATAATTATATTAAAAATTTTGGTCAGAATTGGGCACCAACAGGCAATGAATTCCTTGAAGATTTCTGAGGAGGAGAAAATTGAGGCCGGAGGGCTTTTCATATCCCAGTAAGAATATATACGATCATACATGAAGTTCAGAGATGACATTATGATCTACTTGTAGCTTAACAGATAAAATTTCCTTCACCCAGAAGCTACCATTTCCCTCACCATCTGCAGAAAAGTGGTTAAACTTGTTTTTAAAAAAAACAAGACTCACATATCTTCAGGGATATTTGCATCAGGAATTACATTAAACACTTTTCATTCCATTTTCTAAGCTCTAATCTCATTCTACAAGGCATCAGTGAACCATAATCCAGCTTCATTAGAACACCTCAAAGTGTTTTGTGAGACGATAGATGTGACCGCGGCCAATCCCCTTTCCTGGCCACAGACCACTTCTGCAGGCTGCCCCTTAACCCCTTATCTCGCCCGCCACGACTTTGATGATTCTAACCATTTTTAAGGGAGGATGTTCAGTGGAGTTCTTCCTCGTACTGGGGTACGCCCGCGGGGTACTCACGACCTGGACGGTCTTGATGGTCCACGATACTGCTAGTGTACTCCGAGTCCTGATGTACCCGGGACTCCTCGGGTTCCTTCCTGTCCTCCGCTGGTTTGCCGCTGCCTCTCACCCGCCTCCTCAGGGGAGCGCCTCTCCCACTCCGCAGGGTCCGCAGGAGCTCTCCAGAACTGCAGCGTCCTCCTGCTGCCACTCGCTCTGGTTTGCCGCTGCCTCTCACCCGCCTCCTCAGGG
>JAGPOW010000304.1:28080276-28111452 GCA_030014935.1 Caiman crocodilus
AGACAACAAGAAAGTCTTTTTTTTAGGTATGTAGGGAGTAAAAGGAAGGTGCAGGGCAGCATAGGACCCCTAGTGAACAAGAAGGTGCAATTAGTGACAGATGGGGGAAAAGGATGAGCTATTCAATGAGTTTTTTTGCCTCAGTGTTCCTGAATAGGACTCAAGATAAGTCTTCTAATGGGTTCTTAGATGGGCATCAGCAGGACACCAGCCCACCAACTGCTGATGCTGACTTGGTGCAGAATCAGTTGGATGGACTGGATGTGTTCAAGTCAGCAGGTCCAGATGACCTACATCTGAGAGTACTGAAGGAATTAGCTAGTGTCATAGCAGAACCATTGCCATGGCTGTTTGAGCACTTGTGGCACTTGGGTCGGGTCCCGGAGGACTGGAAAAGGGCCAATGTGGTCCCTATTTTTAAGAAGGGGAGGAACGATGATCTGAGTAATTATAGGCTAGTCAGTCTTACCTCCATCCTTGGAAAGGTCTTTGAAAAGGTTATGAAGTACTATATCTGTGGGAGTCTACCGGAAAAAAAAGTGTAGCGGGCAGATTATGCCTGACCAACCTGCTTTTGTTTTTGGACAGGGTCAAAAAACACTTAGAAGCAGGAGTAGAGGTGGATGTTGTTTTCTTGGATTTTAGCAAGGCCTTTGATGTGGTAACTCATCCCATTCTCATAAATAAATTAAGAAGCTGTGACATAGATGTTTACACAGTCCGGTGGGTGGCAAATTGGCGTAATGGTTGCACCTAGAGAATGGTAGTAGATGGGTCAGTATTGACCTTGAAGGATGTGGGTAGTGGGGTCCCGCAGGGTTCAGTCCTTGGACCTGTACTCTTCAATATCTTCATCAGTGACTTGGATGTGAGTGTAAAGTGTACTCTGTCCAAGTTTGCAGATGATACTAAATTGTGGGGTGAATTGCACACTCCGGAGGGTAGGGAACAATTGCAGGCAGACCTGGACAGGTTAGAAAAGTAGGCAGTACACAATAGGATGCAGCACAACAAAGACAAATGCAAAGTGCTGCACCTAGGGCACAAAAATATCCAGCACATCTACTGGATAGGAAGTGACCTTCTCAGCAGCACAAAAGTGGAAAGGGATCTCAGAGTCATAGTGGACTCCAAGATGAACATGAGTCGTCAGTTTGACGAAATCATCAGCAAAGCTAACCGCACTTTAGCGTGCATCAAGAGATGCATGACAAATAGAACCAAGGAGGTGATACTTCCCCTCTATGCAGCATTGGTCAGACCACAGTTGGAGTACTGCATCCAGTTTTGGGTGCTGCACTTTAGGAAGGATGTTGATAGACTTGAGAGAAGGGCCACTCATATGGTTAGAGGCTTACAGGACAAGCCCTATGAGGAAAGCCTGACAGACCTGGACCTCCGTAAGAGAAGGCTGAGAGGTGATCTTGTGGCTGCTTACAAATTCATTAAGGGAATGCAGCAAGGGATTGGAGATGCTCTGTTCACCAGGGTGCCTTTTGTGGTAACAAGAAACAATGGTCACAAACTGACAGAAAGCAGATATAAGCTAGATATCAGGAAAAACTTCTTCATGGTAAGAGTGGCCAAAATTTGGAATGGACTTCCAAGGGAGGTGGTGCTCTCCCCTACCTTGGGGATCTAAGAGAAGACTGGATAGGCATCTGGCTGGGGTCATCTGACTCCAGCACTCTTTCCTGCCTAGGCAGGGGATTGGGCTCAATGATCTGTTGAGGTCTCTTCTGACCCTAGCATCTATCTATGAATTCAAGTAGAATAAAATTGACCTGTCTGCTACAGAAATGGTTATATAATTAAAAATACTTCCTAATTATAATTGTAATATTTTTTTAAAGTTGTATTTCTCATGACTCCCAGTTCCTCATGGAATCTGCCTCTTTCTCTCTACCTCTTGCAACCAGTTACTCCTTAACAATTCTTCTTCCCTACCTGTTCCCATTCCAAGTCTACTCCCTAAGTTCCTCATCTAATTTTAGTATACATGACCACTACTTCTAAATCTCCTAAATGACAAGTCCTGTCACATTTGTGTCTGTTTCTGTCTTCACTTCCCACAAATTGTTCTTGATCCTAATTTTCTGCCAAGCCTGCTCTAGTATCCTGTCCTTGTTTGTCCTGTGTCTACTCTGCAACTCCTGGCTATCATGTACAGTCAACCTCTCCCCTGCCAGTCTCAGAACCAAATAAACTTCCCCAGATTTCCCTGTGGTTCCCTTCCTCATTCAAACCAGGCAGTCACCTCCTCTTCATTGAACTGGAGCTGAATTGGAGGAAGGGGAACCACTGTGAGCACAAGTCAGTTGAAGTATTAGCAGGGCTAGGGACAGACATCACAAATAAACTGGTTTAAATCTGTAACAGAATAGACATTCAGTGCACATAAACCAGTTTCAAAGTGGCTGAAACTGATATGAGATAAACCTGGTTGAATGTAGCATCAGACTCAGCTGGTTTGGTTCAAATTAGTTTATGCAATGTCTGTTCCAGACTCCTTGCCCCAGCATGCTCTCTGGGCTGGAAGGGGCTCTCTTCTCCAGCCCAGCCAGGCTGCCCACCCCCACTCTGCTCCCCAGCCTGAGCAGGGGCAGGAGTCTGGCCAGAGAGGGGTTTAATTCCCCCCTCCCTGTGCCACCAGCAGGGACCAGAGCTACCTGAGGCAAAGTGGAGGGAGGGGCAGGGATCCAGGTTATTCTTCCTCCCTCCGTTGAGGCGACAGCTGGGACCTACTCTGTGCAGGGAGCAAGTGCTGCAGAGACGGCAAGCAGAGCCAGCTGCCAGTGGGAGTACAGGAGAAACTAACTGTCCTCCCCCCCTCCCCCTTCTGCTCCAGGGCCCAGTGCTGCAGCAGCAAGGGGGGAGCACCAAGCAGACCTGGTTCTGGTCCCTGCCAGTGGCACTGAAAGCAGGGAATTAAACTTCTCTCTGGTCAGTTCAGCCTGGGCTGGCTATGCCTCCCCCCAGCACCACTTCCCTACAGCTGAGGGTGTACTCTAGTGCCCCCCAGCACCTGGTCTGAGCAACTGTAGGCACGTGCCTGCATTGCCTCAGTCCAGAGTGAATGTTTGTCCTATTACAAGCTGATTCAGCCTAGGCAAGTTAAGCTAACCTGAAAAGGTTGAATCAATTCAGCTCTAGCTTGTTGAATGTCTGTCCCTAGTCCAGAGGTGTACTGTCCAGTTTTTCATGCTACACATGGTGCTGGAGCAGTAACCAGAGTTTTGCTGCTGGGAGGGTGGAGGGGTCACCTCTTCTTTTGCTGTCAACATGTGTGTCAAGCAATCATTTAAACCCTGATCTTCTATAGCAAAAAAAGGCAATGACATTTCCCCCAACAGTAGCAAACCTCTTGCCATGGCTCCTGCACCATATGCCATCATGGTCCAGGACACTGTGCACTACTACTACTACATTGCCCTCCCTACTACCAAAGCTGGAGGCACCCACCAACTCCATTCTGGCACCCCCTCTTTGGCAGCATTCATTGCTTTTTCTCCAGTTGTTACACTACAGGGTCACAGACCCAAACCCAAATGTGACATGGTTCACTGAAATGCTGACCTGAAATTACAGGAGAAATCTTTCTCAGCCTCAGGCTGAAGCAAGCCGATGTGAACACATTTGTTAGGGTTTTCAACTGCTAAAATTAAAGTCTGTATTGATCATGTGCAAAGTACTGTTTTACCAAGACTTATAACATGGCCAGGTTTTGGGGGATTCTTGTAGGATACATTCTTGGCACAAAGGAAATCCTTCTGCAAATATCAAGTCTCTGATTAAAAACACAGAGCCATTAAAACACTTCAAGGAAAAGGTCATTGAAATCCTTTAGTAGATGCAGCCGTGTTTGCCTATACCTGAGATGCTGACTGCTCAGTTGCTACTGTGCAGTCATTTAGTACTTGTATAACCAAGTACTAATGTACTATTATACAAGTACTGTATAACTGCACAGTAACCGGAGTTACCATGCAGTAGTGTTGCCAAATGGCTTATTCAGGACTCTGGCTGCATGGTAGCTTGAGACTACGGCACAGTAGCATCACATCATGCTTCCTGCCACATGATGCTACTGCTCAGTAGTCACAAGCTACTGCACAGTCAGTGTCTCATGCAGACACAGCCAGAATGTATTTTCTCCTATCCCTGTTATCAAAAATAGCTGAACTATTTTGGTGAAATTTTCCAAAAAGTTCAGCCTGAGGCAGATATCCAGCATGGAAAATTTCAGACCAAATTGTTGCAGTTCAGCAATGTTTAGGTAACAATAAAGAGGATTACATTGGAAAATATCAGGAAACCTTAATAATAGGCAGTGCTCCTAGCCTTGAGCATGGGTTCCACATGGCCTCTTTCTGAGATTACAAAGTACTTTCATAAAATATGTGGCTGATAGCAGTACACTTGCTTCTTCATATACTGTGCATACTTGTGTGCAAACTATTGTGCAATATTTTACAAATATGCTTTGCAAGTAAAGGTTTGATTATCCTAAATCTATTAGGGTCATTCTAGAATTATTACTTATTGCTTTTTGTATTCTATTTTTATTCTCTTTTCCTAGTTTACAAAGCCAAGATTTTGTGGATTTGAACGGGTAAGAAACATAGGTTTTTATGCCTGTTTTCAGTGTTCACACTATAAAACCATTTTATACCAGTGAATACACATTAAAAATTATTTGAATTTTTTTGGTTAAAACATGAGAGATGCTTAACAGTTTATAGAAATTTTAAAGTTTGAATCTGCAGAGAGAATTCCAGGTAGGCACAATGAGATTTCTCAGGTATGGATTTGGCTGTGATAGTACCAAAGAAAGTATCTTTTTCCATTATTTATAGGAAAAAAAAAAAGTCTCTCTCTCCAGGAAATGTAATCATTTTACTAATTTATTTCCCTCCAATTTTCCTAGGATGATTATTTCAGTGCAGATATATGGTATAATGTCCAATGTTTAGCTAACCAAGCAAGTTATGAAGGTGAGAAGTTCAGACTTGAAAATGTTTATTTTATGAAATGAGAAGAAAAAGTCAGAATCAAGCATGATTATGAATTGAGGTGGTCGGGTTACTTGCTTAACAGTAGATTTTTCAAGGATTAAAAAAGGTGTAAGACTTGCAAATCCTGCTGAATTACCAAGGAATTGGGGCAGCAAACTCCTGTAGGTTCTTTAGGGTATACTAGCCTTACTTACAGAGATTGTCTCATTTAGAGGCAGATCCTGCCTCCCAGCAACATTCTTTCACTAGTGTACTAGTAAAAAAAAAAAAAAAAAAGCGCTGATGAAAAGCTACTGTTCTGATATATTAAGGACAGACAGTATAGAAGCTACATAGAATAGAAACTTGTACCTCCTCAGTACTACATAGTACCACTCTGCAAGATAATGCAGAGAGTCTTCTGGGATGAACAATATGTCTATAAACATCTACAGATCAGAACACCGTACCATGGACAGAAAGCAATCAGTAGTTGCTGTTACAACTCAGGATTGCCAATGTAGCCAAACAGTGGCTACTGCCAGGGTAAGGGTCAAGCTCTTCCCCAGCTACAATGAAAAGCCCATTTATTCAAAACTCAAAAAAACAACAATCATTTAAAACAAAATAAATACATTAAGTTTGTGTTCAATTAAAACCTATATTTGTGTACATGTTTAACAAGAGATCTCCTTACAAGCCTATCCTTTGCATGAGCACTAGTGCTAAAAGTTATTAGTTTTGATGTATATGTACTTGGGTGCAAATACTTATTATAGATCTGCAGATTACAATTAGCATTGCAAAAATCCTAAATTGCATACTCTTTATTTAAGAGAAAAAAAATAAAACTTGTAAACTGTTTTAGAATGGGATAATTAAGGCTAAAAGATGCATTTATCTTGTTAGGCTTGTTATAATTTCCCAGGCCTTTGGTTCCTTTTTCATTGTGAAGGACTTTGTACAGGGAAGATAGGGAAGAGAAATAGATTAGGAAGCATGGAATGGAATACAGATATCTTCTTAGAGTCCTTTCCCCTCCAAAACTCTAGAGGGAAAGAAAAGAAAGTGGTGTTTTAACACTGCTCCCAAGTACTCAAATGTCTTTTCAGTAGTGAGGTTAGGAAAGCCATCAAGCAGATGAAGAATGACAAGGTATCTGAAGTTGATGGAAGTCCCACTGAAACATTCAAGCAGGGGAGCAAGAAATTCACATCACAGCTCCATGCTCTCATTTTAAGGATTTGGAATGAGGAGGAAATTCCAGGCAACTTCAGGGATGCCTTGATTGTGACAACCTTCAAGAAAGTAGACAGGTCTGACGGTGGAAATTACAGAGGGATTAATCACTTTGCTGTTCATCACAGGAAAGATCATTGCAAGAATGCTCCTGAACTGTCTCCCTCCACTTACTGAAGAACTTTTCCCAGAATCTCAGTGTGGGTTTAAGGCAGGGGTGGGCAAAATACAGCCTGCAAGCGGGATAAAGAGCAACACCCTTGCCCTTTCTTGCAACACAATCCCTCCTGTACAAAGTACAGCCATCTATACCTGTGGTCCAGTCATAGGTGGACTCCCACCACATTTCCATTATCCCTATGAGTTCATAGTCATTTTCACTTAGCAAAAGGGCCAATTCCTCCTGTTTGTTCCCCATGCTCCTGGCATTTGTGTACAGGCAGCTAAAACTTGCCATTGAAAGCCCTGGGCTTCCCTGTGCTCTTAGAAGAGTCCTGCCCTTGGACTGAGGTTGGAGTAAGTTCCCTTGTGTTACCCGACCTGCTGATTCTGTGGTTGTCACTTCCTGGGCTTGCACTGGTGATAGTCTGTCCATCCCCTCGTGATCTTAGTTTAAAGCCCTGTCAAGCAGGTCAGCCATCCTGGGTTCTTTCCCATCAGGGCGAGGTGGAAGCTGTCCCTTCCCAACAAACTGCTGCCTCTCTCTGAAGAGCCTGTGATCAAAGAAGCCAAAATCTTCATGATGGCACCAATGCCACAGTCTTCGGTTAACCTCTTTAATACATCTCTACCTCCTGTGCCTGTGACCCATAACTGGGAGGATCAAGGAGAAAACTACCTGTGCCCCCAACCATCTGAGTCCAGTCCCCAGAGTCCTGTAGTCACTCAACATGGCCAGGTTTGCTCTGAGCCGTGTCATTTGTCCCCACATGGATGAGGAGTATGGGGTAGTGCTCAGAGGGCCAGATGAGTTTAGGAATCCTCTCAGCTACACCCCAGATGTAGGCCCCTGGGAAGCAGCAGACCTCACAGGCTCAGGCTCAGAGCCTGAGGAAGGGAGGACCAGAAAGTGTTTGCCGACTTCAGTCTGCTCCTTTTCAATTCTGTGGTCCCTCCTTCTTTGAGTAGTCACATGCTGCCACTTTTCCTCACTGCCCTTTGGCCCCTCCAGTACTAGTACCTTGCAACTCAGCTGGGACTGGCTGTCAGTGGAGATGCACAGGTGGAAGCTCATCATGCTCCCAGGAGCTAAAAACTACTTACCCCCCCACCATGGAGTCAGGAAGTAAATCAAAGACCGTGGTGGGAGGCAGCTGAGTAGAGCCAAAGAGGGTCATGCCCCCTACTCCCCAGCCCCTACAGGAGCCATGTGAATAGAGAGAGCATGCAAACAGATATGCTCTGGGCCCCAACACATGAATTAGCATGGGAGTTTGTGCAGGAGGGGCATGAGGCTCTAGGCAGCAAGCCTGAAGAGAAGGGTCAGCACAGCAGTAGCCTGGACTACCACCTGTGCAACAGTGGGGACTCATCACACCCTGAAGATCCCTCCCTCACAGCTGGAGCCTCCCCTTCTGGTACAACCGAGGCCTCCACCCAGACAGACCCCATGGTTCTGGCCTTCACTCAGATGGAGCCCCTGTTCCCAGCTGTGACAGCTGCCTGACTCATATGCAGGCACCTGGGAACAGGAGCAATAACACCTCCCCTTGTGGAGTATGCTCCACAATAGAGTCTCTCAGGTGCCAAATAAGGGAGCTCCAGGCTGCAATGCAGAGGCTCTTTGCCATCCCTGATGGTATTCAGAAGATATCCTCAGGCTCTTCACCAGAAAAATGAAGAGGGCATAGGAAGGATGGCTGGCAGGACAAGGGCGGACAAGAGGAGCTACTGCAAAGTCCAACCAGGGGATGCTTGGACAAAAGTCATCTCTGGCCCAAAGATGTGCTGTACCAAGGTGTGACTGGCCCTGGGGTGCCTGCCTTTCTCCTCACTCTACGGCCCACCCGCCTGTCTCGGTGGGTCAACCGCCCACCACGACTTGATCCAATAGGTTCCATTACTGATGGTAATAAGTGGGAGGCTGCCCACTCGTGGCCTGATGCCAAGGGGTGATATCTGCGGCTCCTTCCATCTTCATGCCATCAGCAAGGCTTGGGCTGTGGTCTCACTTCAAATTGCCAGCCTCACACTGGGCCCCAAAAATCTTTGGTACAGGACCCTCCTACGATCCCTCTGGTTGGGCAGTCTCACCGCCACCATCAGGGCTACCTAACCCCCCCAAAACCATAACTGCACTGCTATCCCCACCTCCTGAGGACAACCACAGCACCTTCTTTCCCTCTTGGGTGTGGTCCCCCAGGACCTCCAGCTCCTAGCCCTGGCCCACCTCCAGGGCAGCCAGGACCCCAGGCCCCCAGCTCTTGGGCATCCCTCATGGTGGGCACCCAGCCCTTTTGGCTCCCTTAGCCCTGGCCCCAGCATGGGCCAGTTGAGAGTAGTCACTGGTTTGGGCTGGCCTCTAGCCCCTCCACACTCTCTCTCTCTGGGTCCACCCTCTGGGCCCTTCAAACCAATGCAAACACAGGGTTACCCACCCAGCAGTGAGGGCAAAGGGGTTATGGCACCCCAACCCACCTTTCACCAGGGTAGTAACTGGCCTAGCATTTCCTGGGAGCTCCCACACCATTGAGAGCCCCACCAGGCCACTCACTCCTGGCCGGGACCGGGACCGGGACCGGGACCGGGACCGGGACCGGGACCGGGACCGGGACCGGCCTCAAGCCAGGCTATATTGCTGCCTAACCTCTAGGCAGCCAAATTGCCCAGTTTATATAGGCAGCCCTGGTCTCAAAATGGCTGCCCTCATCAGGCACCTGGAGGCTGCCCACTCCAGGGCCTTAAAGGGGCAGGCACCCCTGGTGCCCTGCCACGATCTCTACCAGTGGTCAGCGCACTCAGTGCCCCAGTGCACTCTCCTCCAGCGGCAGGCAGGCTAAGTGCCCTGCCGCACTCTCCTCCTGCGGCAGGCAGGTTCCATACCCTGCCATGCTCTCACCAGCGGCAGTGGGCTTAGCACCCCGCCACAATCTCACCAGCGGCAAGTGGGCTCAGCACCCTGCCACTCGCTCCTCACCAGCGCAAGGCGGGCTCAACGCCCTGCCGCACTCTCATCAGGGCAAGCGGGCTCAACGCCCTGCCGCACTCTCATCAGGGCAAGCGGGCTCAACACCCTGCTGCACTCTCATCAGGGCAAGCGGGCTCAACGCCCTGCCGCAATCTCACCAGTAGCAGTGGGCTCAGTGCCCCGCCGTGCTCTCACCACCAGTGGCAATGGGCTCAGCGCCCCGCCGTGCTCTCACCACCAGCAGCAGTGGGCTCAGCGCCCCGCCGCTCCCTCACCAGCCAGTGCCCTGCCATTGACTCCTCACCAGCGGCAGCGGGCTCAGCACCCTGCCACTCACTCCTCCAGCGACAGGCAGGCTCGGCACCCCACCACCATGATCTCCAGTGGCAAGCAGGCTCAATGCCCTGCCGCCCTCTCCACAAGTGGTGGGCCTGCAGCGCACCTGGCCACACACCTTCCCTTCCTCAGGGAGTGGTGGGCGCGCCCTGCGCCCAGCCACACCACCCCTTCTCTGGGAATTCCTCTCACTGCCCGCTCTCTCAGGCACTCTCATCTCCGCCCTGCTCCCTTGGGGCTCTCATCATGGCCCCATTCTCTCTAGGGTGCTCTCTCCGCTGCGGCCCCTCTCTGGGCCACTCTCCAATACAGCCCCTCTCTGGGCCACTCTCCAATGTCTCCCTGTTGCCCCTCGTGGGCCACAGACCAACGTTGCCCCTTGCAGGCCTTCACAAGTAGCAGGCACAGCCGGTGCCCCGCCACACAGAGTCACCACCCCCCTGGAATTTCACAACAGATATGAACTCCTTGCAGCATCAGTAGAGCCAGCAGAGCCACCAGCTCCAGCACTTGAGGAAGGAAGGCAACCGGCAACCACCCCTAAGAAGAGACGCAGAGTGGTCATCATGGGAGACTCTCTTAAGGGGGACAGAAGGAGCCTTGAATAGAATGGCCACCCACCTCAGGTATGAATAGAGATTGGCAGGCTTGTGGTGGAGACAGAGGGTCAGGTGACCTAAGGAGAAGCTCATAAGCTCAGGACCTGGTCCAGAAGGGGCAGTTTTACTATAGGAGTTAGTACTCCAGGGCAGAGCCCACCTGGGCCATCCACAGAGAAAGGACTCTGTGCCTCATAGGGGCAGAATAAACCCTGCACCAGGAACAGTGAGAGTTAAGTACCTCTAACTTCTGTATATGTGCTACCGTGGAGTGAAATTAACTCTGCCAGGAAAGCTTGCTTTTTGGTGAACTTTATGTTTTGAGAGCAGAGGCTTATGCTTTTGATCTATATTTAAGACCAAGGACCAGGGTGGCTGTGAGAGGCAGATTGTAGGCTACTGTGGTGCAGCAGGGGCACTCAGTTCAGAGTACCCCTAGGGCCTGGAGCCCACAGTGTTGAATACAGGCAGATGCACAAATATGTTTCAGAAAGAGGACTTTGATAGGTCAGAAAACTGGGTGTCGGGATATCTGGAGGGAGCAAGCCCTGACTGGAGACATGTCAAGGGGCTGAGTGGCCCAGAGACTGACGAAGGAAGAGCCTGGGATAGAGCTGGAACCCAAGAGTCTAGGGTCTTGGTACAGTGGACCTTGGACAGCAGGACCTAGCCAGAGTAAAAGTGAACTGAGGCCAGAAAGCTTGGACAAGGACCTACCCCAAACCTGCACCTGCCTCTGAGCAGCCTCCCTGTGAAACTATAACCCCAAGATGTGAAAACCACAGGGGAGAAGGACCCCGAGCATCCAGAAGCAAGAGTGAGGAGGCAGGAACCCCTTGACAGGTCAGATCAGGACTTTGTTGTCCGACCACCCAACCCTTTTTGTTACACCTAATACAGATCCTCATTTTTCAAAAGTCCTTAGTACATTTTATACTGAACTGACCCATACTGCTGACAGCCTCTGTCTTATTATATAGTTGTGCAACACATATTTAATTCTAGTCTGAAATGTTAGAAACACAGTTGATGGCAAGCGGATAATATGTTTTGCATTTTTTTCTAGTGGATTATATTAGCCTCTCTTTCAAACAAGATAAGACATTAAGCCAGGTAAGATAATGCACTAATCTAATTTTTTTCTTTTAATCATAGTTGTAGTAGTGATGTGATAAGTTCTGTCATGTCAGTTTGCACAAGTAGAAGGTTTCATCTTTTTAAATTCTGATTTCATTGCCGTTTTTCTGTTGGAATGTGTAGAGGCTTGATATCGTTGCTAATTAGTAAATAATTGGCACATTTTATCTTTTTTTAGTCTTGCAACTTTAAAATTGCTTTCTAGATGATTTATTCAATAACTTCTGGTTTACAATATGGCTCTGATAATCTTACCATTAGATTGGCATTGGTGGTCCCTGCCTCCAAAATAGGGGGACTCTAATCCAAAAGCTCCACCTGGATGCAAGGGGCTGTCTATGCAGATTTAACTGTAGACCATGGGCGCTTGTACATAAGATGAAAATGCCTGTTTTTGTTTTTTTAATTGCATCACACTTTACACATCCTTGGCTTTTTGCCATGTAAACAAGTTTGTTATGTTGCGAACTAAACTACATGCAGCTGTGGTTTAGTTTTCATGTTGTTACTGGTAACTTACAGACTTTAATATGATAGCTGGCCATGGGAGAGCCAGGCTGAAGGCAGAAGCAGTGAGGGACCCAGTCTTTTTATTTTTTTAATGGGGCCTGCCTTTCTGCCTCTCTTGTGGCCCCAGCTTGGAGGCAGCACCTGTTGGATCCAACTCTTCCCCAAGCCCACCCAGGAAGCAGTAGCCCATTCACTATCCCTGCCACCTTCTCACCACCTGGAACTTCCTGGGAATGGGCTAGCTTCACTCTAGGGCAGCGTGGATAAGCCGCAGGAGGGTGGCTGTGTTTGCTGGAAGCTGGAAAAGGCAGCAGGAATTGTGCACGGTGCACTGGAAGCTGGGTAGGCTCAGGGAAGAGTTGGATCCAGTGGGTGCTGCGAGCTGGAGCAGCACTCAGCCCACTAGCTGCCTGCCCATGCAGCCTACTGCCACAAAGGGAAGGACTGGGGGCCTCCACAGGCCAGGGGCCACTCAGCCAGCTGGCAGCTCACATGGACAGGCTCCTCTGGGGGGAAAAAAAAAAAAAAAAAAAGGTGGCAAGGGACCCAGTCCTTTTTTTTTTTCACGGATCCTGTCTGTGATAAGGGCGGGAGCTGCCAGTGGCCCCTGAGCTGTGGGGGGCCCCAGTCCTTCCTTTCCCCAAAGGGGCTGCTAGTGGGCTGGGGCCTGCCCCAGCTCAGAGGCAGCACCCAGACTGATCTAAATGTTGCCCGAGCTGGCCCACTCACAGCCCCTGGCCCACTGGCAGCCCACTTGGGCAGCCCTGGGCGGCACTACCACTGTGAAAAGAAGCACCAGGGCCTCCCCACATCTCAGGCACCACTTGACCCACTGGCAGCTCACCCCACAGCCTCTGGAGAGGCAGCAAGGCATTGTAGGTGTGGGGGAAGGATTGGGCCCCTTGCCATAACAGTGATGGAAGCTCCTAAATTGAAACAGTGGGTCTTTAATCACCATAATTAAAAATCCACTGTTTCAACTTAGGGGACTAAACTCCTGTCACATGTACAAGCGCCCCATGGGACCCAAAGTCACAACTGTTTATCTAAACCGCTTCTGTAATACTCCAGGAAAACTTCTGCAATTTCAGTTTCCCAGCTAGTTCCAATTTGTTCATATCGCAACTCCAATTTAGCATTTGGTTTGTTTCCAAATGGTTTTCAGTTTCTGTCCAAGAGAAGTCCAGAACGTGAGTAAAATTGAGGCATTGCTTAGACAATTATGGGTAGGCTTTCCCCGTTCTGTTTATTTCACTCTCCTACACACTCCACTGAAGCTAGTAGACCTGAGATACTTCACACCAACTGAGGATCTGATCAAAATTATAATGCACATGCACAGACCTATTAAAAGCTTCAAGATACTGAATTTCTAATATATTCCTTTCTCTTAGGTGTCCACCTGTTTCTATAGCTATGATCCATTTAAAGAATGGTACAGTTGTCTGCCGTATAGAACTCAGGATACAAAAAAATTTTCTGGGCGAGTGGTGGCATTTCTTATTGACTATCAACAGGACACTGCAGTAGCTCTTATAACTATTCAGGTACAGTATGAAACCGGGGACAGTATTTGCTATTTTGAGCTTCTGAACTTTAGCTATTTTGATTCAGTTGCCCAACCTTCTTTGTCACACTGTTATTCTGTTAAGGAAAACAGTTTTTGAGACAGGATGCTGCACAATGTTGATGAGTAGTTAAAGCAGGGGACTGAAAAAGAAGAGATATGGGTTGTATTCCTGACTCCAGCTTCTCCATCAGTTTAAAAAAAAAGCAGGGGTTGGGGGAGAATCTGATAGTTTAAAGGAGTGTAGCAAGGATGAAGTCCTTCTGTGAAATGCACCCCAGTACAGAAGTCCAGAACAAGCTTATTGGAAATAGGTGGATACAGGCTTTATGCTGCACTTCTGGATAAGGGTGAGTTTTACCCTAAGCATTTGGAGATCTTGACTAGGATGTGCTACTGACGTGGAACATAGAAATAAAATTACTGCTAGTGTGTTTTTTATCTATTATTCTTTCTATTAAAATGGGTTCTTCCCTGGCACTGAAAGTTATCTTAGCAAATTCCTTTTCATAAGTACCAATATTCTGAAGAAGAAAATACAACATTTAATTCAAATTTGAAGGCTATCTTGAAGCCCTGCTAGAAATACCACACAGCTGTTCTTACTCCCAGCTCCTTTTCCCTGCATCAGAGGTAGTTCCTCATCTTCCAAATATCATAAAAAAACCTTTCCCTTAGATTTCAAGTAATAACAAATGTTTGTATTTGATCAATCAGTAGAAAACAAAAATATGTTCCCAGGCACATGATAATATGCTTGTTATTTTATTCAAGTTCTATGTACTAGGTGCTGTCTCCAGATGTAAAATTCATTATCAACTTAACTGTGCTGATTCTAGTACTTTGCATGCTAGTAATTCTGTTACCTATTGTTAATAATATTGTTATTCATTTTTAGAATAAGGCAAAGGTTTCGGTATACAAGATAACAGACCACAAATTGCACACACGGACAAAATTTCCATCATTTTGGTTTCCAGATACTAAATTTTTTCCTACAGGAATGTTTTTCCATCCAAACAGTCACTTTCTCTATGTTTATGGAAACCAGGTGAGTATATGTGGGAACAGACATAAGATTGATGACTTGAGGAGGAAATTCTAATTCTGTTTCCTAGACGTAATGTTATCAAACTCTTACTAACTTCAGTGGAAGCAACCCAAAATATCAAATTGTCTCAGATTTTTCTAAATGTTTGGGAAAAAAAATTACTTTACTTGATAGTGCTAACTCTGCATCCCTTACTTGCACTGAATGGTTTCTATGAATGCTCGCATTAAGTCACAGTGGATGTGTCTACACAAGATGCTAACTGCTCAGTAGCCTAGTAACATTGTGCAGTAGCATGCAGGACAAAAACCATGCTAATACACTACTGCGCAGTAGTATTAAGCTGCTGTTCAGTTAGCATCACTAAAAAGCTGTGTGCTGGTGCTATTTTGCAGTAGCACCAGTTACTGTGCATTGATTTAGTACTTGGTTATACAAGTACTAAGCATAATGCATGGTAACTACAGTGCACTGATGAACATGTAGACACCCAGTGAGATTTTGCAAACTGAGGTACTATTCATCAGGCTGTCAGAATTAGGCCTTAGAGAGAAAATCATTCATTTTAATAATGGGGAAAGCGTTAAAGAAATATATTTTAGTTTTGCAAGATGCAAAGGTTTCTGTGGGTAATATATTTCATTGAGCCAAAAGCATGGTTGGGATAGATTTAGACAAGCTTTTGAATACAGCACTTTCTTTTTGTCAGTCTTTGAAGACCACTTCTCTACATGTCGAGCCCATCCTGATGGTAGCTTGCTAAATGGATTCCACCTTTCCTCCCATCACTGGTTTGTTTGGGTTTTTTTCTCCAGCCATAGACAGTGATGACAGTGGCAGGCCCAGTACCCACCTGACACCCATTGAGAACAGTGGTGGGATCTACTTTGAAATCCTTTTCTGCATTGTAGGCACTGTATGTGTAGGCAGTCAAAGTACATCATGCCCATCCCCCAGCTCCTTATCCTGATGTGACCTGGAGGTGGCACATAGTGGTAGCAACACCAAAGCAAGCCTGCCTAGCCTGGTGCACCCCATATGAGCTATCCTTCACCAAGAGAACTGGCAATCTCCAATATTTCCATTTCTTGGTCCAGTCATGTATCACTTATGAATTTGGACAGTTAACTTTGCAACAAAATGTTTATAATGCACTGGACCATCAAGAGTGCATTTTGCGACATGAAAGATGAATAGTTAGTCTTGAATATGTAACTCCATAAAAGACATGAGGGAGGGGGTTTCAGTCTCTAGTAATTTAGTGTTTTTGACATTCAGAAAACTAAGGGCCTCCATCAACAAGTTTGTAATGACCAGATCCCAGACCCAGTAATTCAGATTCAGGGTGAGACTGGTGAAGGTTGAGTATTTCCCATACCTCAGAGGCCACCTCTCACAGAAGGCTGACATTGACAAAGAAATCCAATATCACCTCAAGATGTGCAAGTGGAAACAAGTGTCTGAAGATCCTAGTATCAGATCCTAAACCAATCTCATGTTTGTCAAGCAGTTGTGATCGCCACGAGCATCAAGACAATGATTATCCAACATTTATTTTGCTGGGCTGGGCACCTCATCTGGAGAACAGACTCCAGACTTCTGAAGCAAGTTTTATTCTCCCAGCTCAGTCAAGGTATACACCCAAGAGTAGGGCAGAGAAAGCACTTCAAGGATATCCTCAAGGCCAACTTGAAAAAATGCACCATCAATATCAATTCTTGGGAGACTATCATCCAGGACTGCCTGAAAGAGAGGAAGAGTCTAATGCAAGGATCTCAGTACTTTGAAACCTTACAGGAGACCGAAAAACAGAAGTGGCAGAAACAGTGTGTTGTAGACCGAACCAAAAACTCGAAGCCACCCACCCACACAGAAACATGTGCCCAAGCTGCAAGAGTCTGTCAATCCCAGATAGGCCTCATCAGCCATCTTCAGACCCACAAATAAAGCAAGCATGAAAGATAATCATCCTTGACTGTAAGGGATTGCTGATGATGATGATAAGTGTTTTTGTTGCTTTTAATGACAAGTGTTTCATGCTTGACCCCTAGGAGGGGGCCACACTGTTTTTGCACTTCCAGCCTTTTAAAATATTTTTATAATACTGGATTGAAAGCAAAAGTTTTTCTTATGCCATGCATTCTTCTTAAATTACTTATGTACAAATTATAGATATCAGGAAATCTGCTGTCATCAGATACGATCTAATATCTAGAAACATCAACTCCTGGATTTTGGATTAGCTTGGTATATTTGTTGTATCTCTGTCTTAATAAAGAAAGTATATTTTTATAATTTTGGGGCTGGTGTCTCTGCCTTGAGTATACCAATAGCCAATTAGAAGAGTCTCTATAGTGAATCTGTCTCCAATTTAAGTGAAGGCAGTAATTTAGAAGTGCTATGTGGCTTTTTTTCCTAGGTATGGTTTTCTGATGATGGAGGCAACACTTTTGTGCTATTATTGAACCTGAAGAATGAAATAGTTGTGAAAATAAATACATGTGTTTACAGTCAGTCAATTACTTTTGTAACTAATAAGGGAAGTATCTTCTATACTAAGGCAGGTGAGGCATTCATAACTAGCTCTCTGAGGGTCAAATCAAACCAGGCCTGGAAAGGTTTCTCATTGAAGTTAATGGGATTGAGAGGTCCATCCCAGTGTACAGTGCAGGATCAGGATGTTAAATGTTACATCTTCTAGGAGATGATCATGCCAGTAAATGTATTTGTTATGTTGTTTCAAATGCCTGATATTTATTAACTTTACAAAGCTTGTTTAAGATTTTTCAAAGTAGGGGCATTAAGACCTCCCTACTCCCACTAGGAGTTGCCAGTAGGAACAGCAACACTCTTCAGGCACACTACTGTAGTTGCTAGTGTGCCTGACCCATTTTAAACTTACTGTCCTCTGTCTTTTCTCTGTAGGTTTTGAAAGATATGCAAAACTTACGACTTCACAACACAGTGTTTTTACTTTGTACTTTGACCACTTGGGAGCTTTACATCTAATTATTCTGAATGAGTCAGACCCTGATTGTGTGGCTATAGATCAACTTGATTTTATTTCTTTACTTCAGGTCAGTTGTCTAACAAAATTTAATAAACTTGTAAAATATTCTTAAAACCCACAGAGAGATGCTTTTTAGGGATGTACAAAATGGGCCCTATTCAATTAGGATTCAGATTTGGCCCAAATTGGAGACAGTAATTCAATTTGTTGATTTGGACCACTGTCCCTGGTTCAGTTCGGCTGAATCTGAAGATTTGATGCTGATTCGGAGAATCAGCAATTAGGCATAGACACAGCTTTAAATGTTTTCCTACATACCTTGAGGTACCAGGTACAGCTCGTGACCACTGCAATGCTGGGATGTCTGGAGCATCCCACAGGAGGACAGGGTGGGCCCCCACATGATTGGTAGCAAACCTAGAAGTGGACAAGAAGTACTTCCGGGTGTGCTGGGGATCACGGTGGGGGCTCCCCGGCACACCCCACCCCCCACCAGCTTGACAATTAGCCATGGGGGGAACCCCTGGGGGCCCCCCTGAACCAAGAGGCATCAGTCACCAAGCTGGGGAAGTGCATGGGAGGCCCCCAGCACACTCCCCAGCAGACCCAGAAGTGGACTGGAAGTACTTCTGGTACACTTCTGGTTCTGCTGCTGAGCATGCTGGGGAGCCCCCTGCATTCCTGTGGGATGCTCCATCCACCCCAGCATCGCAGCATTCATGAGCCACCTGCTACCTAAAGGTATGTAGAAAAAACATTTAAAGCTGTGTCTATATCCAAATCGCCGAATCTCTCAAAATTGATTTGGAGGGTTCCGATTTGATTTGGAGAGAGCAAAGGGTCCTTTGATTTGATTCAGATTCAGAGATTCGACCACCAAATTGGGCCAAATCTCCACCAGATCGAATCAGGGACTGAAGCTTTGCACAGCCCTAATGCTTTTCCTTCCCTATAAACAAAGTGCAAGAAAAGGATGGGCTCTATCCTCAGCCCCAGAAAGTGTAAAGTGACAGCGCAGTCCCTGTATTTGCATTTTCAGTCCATGAGAAGGAGTAAGGAGCAGTCTTTTTGCACCTGTTTGCAGAGTGCAAAGAAGTGCAGATCCTCTAGTTCTTCTCTACTTCCTAATGGAAACAATTATCATCTAATTATCTTCCCTCTAAAGTAAGCAGGCTCCCAAAGGCCACCTTTTACTGGCTGGTGAGATCATGCTGTACTTAGCTGTTGTAGAGGGTTTTGAGTGTATGCTTTGGCTATGGTGATTTTCACTTTAAGGAAAGAAAAGAGAAATTAGCAAAACTGCTACATGCTAAGGATGCAGTAGGAAGCTGGCATAATACTGTTAAATCAAAATCTCTCAAATTAAGAGGGCATCAGTACAATTTGTATTTTATATTATTTAACAAAAGAAGACTAAAGATAACCTTCTCTCTCTTATTCTAGGAGACTGACTTAGGTTTTGATAACCCATTGGTTATACAATATATCACTGAAGAGCAAGTGATATTTTTTCAACATATCCCCTTGAATAACAGCTCAAGTGATAGACCAGAGCCCAGATTTACTCATGTACACAAAGACCAAATACTAATTCAAGGGTAAATATTAATGATGTATATCTAAAGTTAATTTAGCAGGTATTAATCAGCTAAAATGACATTGCCAAATTCGTTATTGTGGTTTTTATTTTAAAGCATTTAAAATAAAATTTTAGGAACTTGGAAATATTTGGCAAAACTCTGCCCTCCATAAAATGGGCAAACCCTTTGGTTTCTGTAGGATTGCATAAGTAGATTAATATAAATTTTTCTGTCAATTATTACTTTTCCTATTCTATAAATGATGGGTTCAGTCTTGCAGTCCTAGTTCAAGCAAAGCATATATTGAAGACTGTGGATGCCTTGTCACCACTGAAAAGCTTTTATTTGCCAATTGCTAACAGAAAAACTTCAGAAATTTAATTTGCTTGCTTTCTGCTTGGCCAATAGAATGCTAGTAGTAAACAATCAAGGTAAAATGGCACAGTCATGGAGAAGATATATATGATATAGGAATGGTGTTTCTTAGACTACTGAGTTTAATGTGACTTCTCACATGGAAATTCTGCTTGATAGAAAAATGTAAATTGTGGTCCTTGAATTTTTGTTTGGTGTTTTAGTGCAGGCCAGAATGACTCTGCTTGGTTTACAAGGCAGACACTAGAACCTGGCCACTACTGCTGCCACTTCACTACACAGCAGTGTGAGGAAGAGTTCTCATGGCCAATACTTCTTCCTATGGTCCTACAAAGAGAGTGACTACCACCAAAGCCCCCTGCTGCCAAAAGGTGCCAAAGTCTGTAGGTCAAACAGAATGACTTTGCAAGCCACCAGCCCATGGATCTTTGGTTGTCATCCCCTATTTTAGTGGATTTGTCTATTTATTATAATAGCTTTTTATTTGGTTTATTCTCGTACACTGACAATAGGCACTAAATCCCTATAGAGGCCTGTGCCGGCTGTAGGAATTATCTGGCCTCTGACCTCTGCCAAGAGACTGCCAACCTACAGGTGGTGACAGGGTGGACTCTAGAGTAGGATTGCCTGGTCTGCCCGGAGGGTGATCTTTTTCCTCCTACCTGCCATGACTAGATGGAATAAATTCTTAGGAGGCAGTTCCCTGTGAGTGATCTTCCTGGGTCCAGTCCCTGTCTTCTTTGTGGGGCTCCAACCTTCCCTTTACCGTACCCTAACCACTCCAGGCTCTGGTGGAGTTGAATCTAGGCTGAGGACTGATGATGATGCCTCAGTAGCTCAAAAATATAGCCTGGTCAGTAGCTAGCAGCCTTGGGGCACAAAGCCCAGAGCGCAGCAGCAGCCACCTCACCCCGTGCACAGAGCAGGGGGCCATGTGTCCCCAGGGCCTCTGCCAGGGTGCATGCAGCAGCAGAAGCCCCCATCCTGCACACCTGGATGAGTCACCTCAGCTTCGACCCTCCCCTGGCCCAGCTCTGCTGGGACCCCATTCACCCGGTGGCAGTGGGCACAGAAGAGGATCATCCAACTCATCCAGCCTGGCTCCAGTGGCAGGGGGTGCAGTTCAGCCTAGCCATGTGCATTCTGCCACACATATGTCCTGCTGCTCCCAGACTGCATCCCGTCCACTCCCCGCGTGCATCCCACTGCTCCCAATTGCAGAGCCTCTGACAGTCGATCTCAGTCTGGGGCAGCTAGCCCCTAAAATTGAAATTGGGGAGCCCCTGGCAGTCAATCGACCAGTTGATCACAATCAGCTGGTTGGTGACTACTGCTGTAGAGGTATCTCATTCAGAAATTGATAAAGCCATGATGAAATTCTTGTTTTGCTATTCACCAAGCACTCTCCTATTTGTCAATCACTAGAAGTGGAGCACACAATGGCAAACACTGAAAGAATTCCTGTTACAATACAGGTAAGTATTTTCCCTTTGTTTGTCTCAGAATATGGACAAAAGAGTTTATAGTTAACAAAGCCAAACTGCATCCATGCTGTGCATATGTTAGTTACTTCCATTAACAGTTTAGTCTAATAATGGATATGTGCTTCTGTTAATGTAGGTCAGTAGGATCAGGTGTGATAGTCAATATTTTCCAACATGACCATCATCCATACTATTTATCTTCAATCATCCTAGACATTCTGAAAAAGTTTCACATTGAATCTGAAACAGACAGTCCTTGCACCCTGAATGTGTTAACTATTTTTAAGGAATCGAACAGCAGCTCAGTTAGGCTTCGTATTTCAAAATCTGGTAAGTATCGATATTGTAAGATATTGACTGTAATGGGTATAGTTTAAAAAATTCATATGTAAACTTTTACAGAAGTCTCCCACTCTAGTTGTCAATGTATGCTACATTTAACCTCCATAAAAAGGACTTCATGTGTCAGGTGTATTAGTTTGAACTGTTTCTTCCCCCTATTTCATTATGGCTAGATTTTTTTCACATTTCATTTCCAGGGCATATGCTTTTTGAATATCAGACAGATGACTATTTCAAAGTTTGGTTTTTTTCCTTCTTTTCCCTAAAATTGTATATGTTTATTGTATCCAAATAGTTTATATTACTGTATTTTCTTACATATCACACATTCTCCAGTAAGACCTTGCTTTGGGAAGGCAAAATGACAAACAAGATTTTTCCATAGCTGAATGATGACGGCAGGGGATCCAGACTTCAGTGGCTGTGAGAGGGGTAATGCTGTAGCTCTGTCCCTGAGGGATGACCTCTACCCTCTTCCCTCACTGAGGCTGGCAAGGGAAAAAACAGAGCCAGTAGTCAAACAAAGTAGGGAGGGCAATCAGGCCTGCTCATGGTCAGACAAATTGCCATATTTGAGGTCAGGAAGAAATTTTACCCTGTGGTCAGACTGGTATTGACTGTGGGGTTTTGCCTTCCTCTGTAGCAGGAGTGTGGCCCTCTTCCTGGCTTCTCTTAAGAATATATTAACTCTAAAAGCAGGAAAACAACATCAGTATGGCCAAAAATCTCATGATTTTTGGTGCTGTTCTTAAAGTCTACACTTTGGGAATGTGAAAAAAAACTTAGCTCTTTCTCTTAAAATATATATAAAAGAAAGAGCTAAGTTTTTTTTTCACATTCCCAAAGTGTAGATTTTAAGAACAATGCCAAAAATCATGACAGTTGGCAATACTGCATCATCTACTGTGGTCCCCCTGCTTTACCTATAGCAGGTTAGGGTGTTGTATAAAGGTTGATTGTGTAGTTTTGCTAAGAGGTTAGTATAACTTGGGCTATGGACAGACATTCAAAAAACCTGAGCATGAATTGATTCAATCTTTGCAGGTTAGTCTAACCTGGCTAGGCTAAGCCAGTTTGTAAATGCACAGACATCCTCTCTGGACTGAAAAAGTGCAGGCATGTGCCTGCAGTGGCTCAGGCTTAGAAGCCAGGGCGTGCTAGAGCAGTCTTCTGTTCCCTTCCATAGTGCAGACCTGAGGGGAGGGGCATGGCCAGGCCCTGGCAGGATGCTGTGATTAAGGAGGGGTTAACAGCCCAGCAGGGAGTTGTTAATACAGTGTTTATCACCCCTAATTCAGTGTTTATTGAGTCATTAAAAAAACAACAGTCTCTTTCCGTTAGTTCAAACCCTTCTTAAACAAGTTTTCCAAGGAAGGAATGGAGGGGCATTGCCAGCTATCTGTTGATTAGCTCCAAAAGGCCCTAGGCTGACACAATCCTGCCTGCCTTTGTCCTGTCTGCCACAGCATGGATCATAGCCAGCATGTGGTATGCTAGCTAAAGCTGAAAGGTGTCTGTGTAAGGCAGAGAGGAGGGAATCCTTGCTTCAGCATGGAGTGGTGAGCAGGAGGGGAAGAGCAGGAGGAAGCCAGGCAGACCCTGCTGTACATGTAGTCCCTGTCAGAGCTGCAGCCAGGGAGCAGAGAGGAGAAGCGAGCCCAGCTCTCTGGAGCAGATAGTCCTGCCCAGCCCTGAGAGCATGCCAGGATGCTGGGGGATTCTGATTGAACTTAAACCAGGAAGGGGTCTGGGACGGACATTGCATAAACTGGTTTGACCAGGTAAGTCTGATACTGCATTCAACCAGGTTTATCTCAAACCAGTTTCAGGCATTTTCAAACTTCTTTCTGTTACAAGTTAAAACCAGTTTCTAGTGATCACTTAAACTAGTTTATGTGTAATGTCCGTCCCTAGCCAGAGTGCTAGAGGGCTCGTGTTACTGGAGGAAAGAAGTAGCAGCAGGGAGGCCCCAAGTGTGTGGGAAGACTGCTTGTGCTGTCGTGACCGGGGAACAGAAAGCCAGTGACTCACAGGCTGCAAGCACCTTTTGCTAGGCTAGCTACCCAGCTATAAGTCAATAGAGCAGAGCCCTACCAATGATAGGGCAGAGCCCTGCCATCCTATGGCAGCCAGAGTAGCAACAGGAAGCTGCCCATTAGAATGAAAGAGAGGTGGCTGTGGGAGAGGTAGCAAGCCACCGGACTGGAAGGGGGCAGGGCTTGGAAGATATATAAACCCAAGGCCTGACCTGGAGTTCTGTGGGTACCCTCCTTAAACAGGCCCTGCAAGTGGCAAGCAAGGAAAAGAACTTCTGAACAGGATGGCTCTCAAAGAGAGACTGGCTGAGACCTGAGCTTTCCTGAAAACTGCAAGTAAGGCATTGATGGCTTGCAGAGAAATGTGACCCATCACAGAGGAAAATTTTGTTGTGCTGCCACTCTGGACTTGTATTTTGGTTTAAGGTTTATACCATCAGAACAGGTGTGGCTATAAATAGGGACCTACCTAAATCACAGGGAGACAAAGGGATTTTCATGGGCCACTTGTAACACCCAGAGCTGATTTTGTGGTCTTTCTGCAGTGAGCCCTACCTCACCTCTAATTGGCCGAGGAGACTCAGCAGCCCTGCTCCCCACTGCTGATTGGCCAAGAGGCAAAATCCACAGCATAAATAAATTCTGATCAATGCTATTTTTTCTCAATACATTCAGAGTCACAGTGCACAATAAATCAATTTACCACTATCTGCATATAAGGTTCCTACAGGGAAATGCCTTACGTGATCATGAGCTGAAATGTATTTAGCTTTCTTGGATTTCTTTTCACTCATCATTTTCACACTGCAGCACTGCTGAAGCATTGCATCTGGCTTCTTAAAAGATGGTGCCAAAACACTTTCACTTTCCTGACAGGTGCTTCACTGTGTCTATGTCACTAGCTCAGTCTTCAGTACCTCTCTCTCAAACCACGTGCTCTATGGCTGCAAGCATTGCCACACTTTGCATCCCAGTAAGCTTTATTACTGCAAAAATTGCAAAACCATGATTTAAATCGGTCCATAGGGAGCATTGAGGTTTAGCCCATAGTACGGTGCCTGAGGGGCACACCACGTGCACATTGGTGCTCAAGGGGCATGTGTAATTTTGAACTTGGGGACCCAGGGATTTTGCTAGGGGGCAGGGCTCAAGACCAGGCAGGCAGAAAATGCAGAAGGGCAAAGTCTGCAAGGCCAGGGACCCACAGCCCAAGAGGGATGCAACCTGAGAGGGTCAGCTGAAAGGGGCATGACCAGAGCCCAAACCCGGAAACCAGATCCAGTGTATGGGCCTAGACTGAGAGGGGCCAGAGCCCAGAAACCAGGTCTGGCATAGTGGGCCTGGGCTGAGAGGGGCAGCCAGATAAAAAGAGGCCAAAGCCAGGAAGGCAGTATCTCCAACAGGAGCATGGAGGCCTGAGAAGGCCTAAAGTGATAACTGGTAACATCTGTTAGGCATGGGCATGGCTGTAGGGAAGGAAGGAGAACACAAATAGACCTCAAGATACCTGGTACCCTGGGGTATAGACAGGCCAGAAGGGACCGCCTAGTGCTCAAGAGGCAGGACTGGGACCAGCTGGATCCAGGGGGCCTCTGCTGACTGACAGACAGACAAGGGCTGGCTCTGGGACCCTAGAGCAGCCTTCCTTTTTACAAATGAACTAATTACATCAAGGTGTAGCAGATGAGAGAAAAGGGAAGGTACCCACAGAGCCTGAGCAGGGCAGAAGACACGTGATCACCATCGTCACAGATTCTCCTGGAGTCCAAACCTACTACAGTTAGACAATGGATTTATATAGGATGTTCTGGATAGGGATGATCCTGCCTCAGGCAGTAGATTGGTGTAAATGACCTTTCAAGGTGCCTGCCAGCCCTACTTCTTTATAACTATAATTCTCAATGATTCTATGATTCCCTAGTTATCTCTCTCCCTTAAATTATATATTGATAATATCTAACATCTGTCAAGAGGTACAGTTACCAGACACTGCACCCTTGGGTGCTCAAGACTAGTGCTCCAGTCATCCACCCCTCATTACAATACTACCTGTTCCTGAAAACCCATGACAGTTCTTTTGTTGAATCCAAGAATAATCCAAGAATAACCCAAGAGGGTTACAAAGACATTTCTGATGTTTTAGCAAAGAATGGACAAGCTAAGAGTCACAATGTAGCGGAATCTCTCCAGAAGTGCAGGAGGAAACTGGAAGAGTCAGGCAAATATTTGCAGGATTCTTGAAAGCAAGTAGAGCTACAGAATAAGAAGAGGAACAGGGGCAACCATTTTTCTGAAGAGGGACATGTAAGCAGGTACTTTATGGGCACTGACAGAAGTGATATTTGTTGCACAACTGGCCCCCTGAAAACGCTCTACAGCCATGCCTTGACAGAAGTACACAGCTGCAAGAGCACTTTAAAAGTGTCCAATCACACAACAAATTAATCGTCATTTAACGAGGGTTCAGATTTATTAAGGGTTCAGATGAAGGTGCTCCAAAATGGAGCACCTTCCTTAACTTCTGTTTGTCCCTGCCCATGAACAGGGCTGGGCTGCATCAGCCCTGCTCCTGGTACTGTCTTTAGGATGGGAGGGGGAGGGAGGTTGGTTTGAGGACAGGGCAGGTGGATTGGAGCTTCCAAATTTAGGTTGAACAACCCCAGACAAGAACTCTCTCACCTCTCTCCTCCCATCCTGAAGACAGCACTGGAGCTGGGAGTGAAGGGCAGGGCAAGGGGAAAGAAACTGCAGACACAGAGCCTCTCTCCACTGGATCAGCTCCAAACTAGAGCTTGATTTCCTCTCCCCTCCCCTCCCCACCAACTAAACGGTGAACATCTGTTGGGTCTGGGGGGAATGGGCATTGCTGTAATTCATGACACTTTCAGTGAAGCACCATGAGTTATAGCGGGGAGCTGCATGTCTGTCAGTGCCTGAAGTTGCTGTCTATCAGCCAGTTAGCTCAACTATTGGTCCTACCAAATAAACTTCAGTTTCAAGTAACACAAATAGAGCAAACCAAATCCTCCATCCTCTCTGGACATTAAGAGAAAAACCACTTTCCACTCGGTTTTTTCAGCACAGAAGTTTAGCTTCTCCTCCTTGCAAACTGTTCCCTCACAGTCTGCCACATCTGTTCTCTCCTCTGGGTTTTAATACCCCAGTGGGACACTCCTTTATTATCTCCTTTCTGAAGGTCCTTACCAGAACTGATTTCCCCTTTCTAAAGGGACAGGCCAGCCTGTTACAGGCAGGTACAGAGGCAGTAACTATGTTCAATAGTTTTGCTCTGATTGAAAGCAAATAACCCAGTTTTGAGACAATAATGACTATATTTAAAGAATATCATATGACTAAAACAAATGAGCATTTGGGGAGGCATTGGTTTCAAGACATCAAAGAGGAGGAGAGACTTTTGATTGTTTGCTAAGTCAAGAATGCAGTTCCAAAGACCAGACTTAAATTTGGTTCAAGTAGTTTGAATCTGCCAGGCTGCTGAGCCAAAACAGCACAGAACACAAGTTCTGGATGGCAAACAAAACTCATCTACTGTTGAGCTGATTACAAAGCAATTACAATTAAAGTTGCAAACAATAGAAAATAAGCATGATGTTTCAGGCAAGGAAAGCTCCAATGTCACCAAAAGTATGTTAACTGCAAACAAAGAGTGAAAGCAGCTATTAGCAACATGAAGACGGCAGACAGTAGGCACGTCTACATATGGTGCACTACAGCAACACTGCAATCGTGTGGGTCTACATATGATTGCCTATTACACTGCCGTAACAGTACACTCCCTGTGTATGGTGCACTGCTATGGTGATTTAGCTGGGAAATCTAAGCATGCTCTGCCCGCACGGTGCAGTAATTTCCCATATTGCGCCATGCTTTAGCACAGCACCAAAGCAACATCACTGTATGGTGATATGTAATGCACCCACAATGGAAAAAAATACAGACCTAGACAATATTGTGACTATAGACAGAAATGTCATGCAGGAAGTTCTCTTAGCGCTTAGAAATGAAAAGAAAGGAAGAGATTTTGCTGCAAATGGCAGATGCTAAATATTTCTCCATGCTAGATGCCTCATATTGGTTCTTAGGTACCTCAAGAAAAAAAAAACAACTAAGGTGGCTACATTCCTACAAGCCTCTAAAAGGGCCAATATCTTTAAATCTGCATATTGCTTTAATTCCCTTTTTGAAGTCTCCAGCTGCTTTAGATTTTGTTTTACTTTATTTTGGGCATCTTTGACTTCTGTGAACATCTCCATTATCTGTTCCCATATTGGTCCACCAAAAAACAAATTATATCTTCTCTGTCTGGAAACTTCATGTGGTTCCTGGTGTTTGTTACTCTTTTTCCTACCAGATTGCTCCATTAAATCTGTAAGTTCACTTACCCAAAAATACTTTATATTAAATCTAGGACCAGTTGTTAGTTCCTGCTGCAGTGCACAAATAAACTTCAAAGCAGACTTAAGTAGCTTTCTGAGGATTTTCCTACCAAGTCAGTATCCCATACTGTTACAGGGCTTGTATAGCAGGTCCTATGTCACTTTTGGCTGACCCTTCTCAGCAAAAAGGCATAGTTGAAGCAAAGGTGGTTTGGTCAGAGAGCTTCCACATCTATTCAGTGCTTGGCTATTGTAATGGCATTTGGTGCTTTTAGCAGGGTTTTTTATTTGGTTGTTAAATAAAACATTTCAAAATGAACTATGGGCACCATCTTATGAAACTGAGCACTCTCTCTTCCACATTAAAATTAGGTGCTCAGCAGTTCACAGAACCAAGTTCCTTGTTTAATAAAATGTATTGCTGTTATACCTAACATGAAACCTTGAAACCCAATATGAAATATTGTTCATAAACTCTTACTGATGAATATTCTCTTACTGAATACAGATTCTGCCACTGTCATTCATATTGAGTAATAACTTAATTCATGCATGTTTATATGAGTAGAGGGATAAAATACCAGTACTGTCAGGGTGCAGCCAGGTGCCCTGGGACAAAGTGGAAGTGGGGATTTCAGTTTCATGTTGCAAATACAGAGCTGCCAGCAGCAGCCTTTTTTTCACCCCTCTCCTTCCCAGTCAGCATCCAAGTCATTTGCCCCTATTGCCCCCACTAGTTATTCCACTGTAAAATACAGCTCAAAATAAGTAAGGGTGCCATAACTTGATCCAAGATTTGCATGCTAAAAATTAATAAACAGAAAATGTAACTATTCTATTTGCTTCATTTTAGAGGAGGGCAAAAATTCCTCTATCAGCAACATATTCATGGAGTCTGATATAGAAAAGAGTGTGGTGATTCCAGGCTATAGCAGTTTCTTGATCATTGAGATTGAAGATGATGTGAATGCTCTGGCTCATCCTACGATGCCTGACAAAGTGCCTTTCAACAAAAGTTTCCAGCCATATACATGGTTCTTATATGACTTTGGTACTAAGAATGAAAGAAAATGGAAGATTAAGGTAGATGACTGTAGGTACTGGATTCAAGAAGTTAGTGAACTGCCAAAGAATGCCATTAAATACATGGATCTTGGAGAAGTCAACACATTTACATTCAGAGTAACTCCTGTTGATACAGGTAAGAAATTTGAAATGCGTTGTTTATTTTTGAGCTCTAGTTTCCTTTCTGGAAGGTGAAAGAGATGGGCTTGAATCACCTCAGGCTGATGAGACCATTTAGCCTGGTTCTCCCATGTCCTAGGTGAGTTCTCTAGCTAGTATGTTATTCTACCAGGGCAGGGGCAGGCAATCATTTTGGGTGGAGGGTGGCTTACAGTGTTTAGGCAAGCTGTCAAGGGCTGCATAGGTAGCCCTGCCTTTTGACAGGTGCATTTCCCTGGTCGCCATCTTGTGATCAGAAATCCCACCCCCTAGCCCCTGGCTTTTGCCACCAGAAGGCCCTCCCTTTGCCCCTGGAAATACTCCTTCCAGCAAGGGTTTTTGCCCTCAGAACCAGAAAAATACCAAATTATATTCTAAAAATTGAACATCTACTTAATTTGATTTTTAAAAATGTCCTGATTTACATGTTTGTGTAGTGCACATAGAAGTGATTGCTTAAAATGAAGTCTTACTTTTGTATATTGTAGTGGGTGGGGGACATGGAAGGGTGGGTATAGGTTTGTTGGGGGGCTCTTGGTGTGTGGGTATGTGGGGTGTGGGTAGGCATGGGATTTGTGGGAGGCTGTATGGAGGGAGGGTGGCTGGTATGTGTGAGGAGGTGTGTCCTGGGGGCCTGCATGTATAGCAATGCAAGGGAGAGGTGCATGTGTATGGTAGGGTGTGCGTGGGACTTGCCCAATGAACAAATACACACATACATGTGCACAAACACACTCTCCCTCCTCCCTCACTACACACACACAGTCTCTGCTTCCCCCTTCATTGCGCACGCACACACACACACACATACACACACACACACACACAGAATCTCTCCCTCCCTCATTGCTCTCGCTGTCTGTCTCTCCCCCTTCCTCACTGCAGGGATGCATGTGCATGCAGACATACACTCACACACACGTGCACACACATGTGAGCACATGCACACACATGCATACACCTGGGCATGGGCCCTCTTCTCCTGCAATCTGGTGATGCAGCCATGGGTCATGTGGTGCTGGAGCTGCTGACTGGCAGGTGGGGAAGCAGTGAAAGCTGTGGCAAGCAGAGGCTTCCAGTTTGGGAGGGTGGCGGTGGGAGGGGGCTGGAGGCCGGGCGGGGCTGGTCTGGCCTTGCTACTGTTAGTTTTCCCTGTGTCTTACTGACCCTGGCTCCTGTCATTTTTTACAGGAACTAGGGTGTCGCGGTGCACCTCGCTGCCCCGCTCCTTGTGCATGAAGGCTGCTGGGGAAAGCCCCAGCAGTGTGATAATGAGTACAGCTGAGAGTTTCCGAGGCAATTGATGAAAGTCAGCTGACCGAAGGGGCAGGGCTTGGCCCTTATAAAGCCTAGAGCTAAGGCTAGGCTGGCAGTTTCCTGCCAGCAGCCAGAGGGGCTGGAGCTCTGGGAGACAGAAATGTGAGTGCAGCTCACGAAGGCTCCAGAGGCTAGAGCAATGATGTGGAGTGGTAGCCAGGAGGCTTACATTGTTATGGCCAGGTGCCTGATGTTTTGGTTACAGCCAGGAGGCTTGTGTTTGTTTTAGTGTTTGAATTACACCGGTGGTTTGGGTGAGGCTACAAGGGGTTGGAGGAGGCCTCATAGGGACCCACAGGATGTGGGGGTCCTAGCACCCGGGAGGGCGCGATTTAGTGCCAGGGAAGGTCAGTCAGGCCCAGGAGGGGCAATACTGAGAGGCCCAAGAGGGGCAATACATGAGAAGCCCTAGAAGGGGGCAGTATTTTAAGGAGCCCATGAGGGGCAGCATTATTGAGAGGCCCTGTGGGGACAAAGCGAGCCCAGGGAGGGGAGTGCCATTTTGAGAAGCCTAGACAAGGGGCAGCATTTTGAGAAGTCCAGGACGGACAGGTCAAAGAGTGAGCCCGTCATCAGGCTAGTGCAGCATTAGACCCCGGCCAGGGGCTGGACCCTGCGGTGGACCCTGCGGTGGACCCTGGGAGACAGGGGTTAGCAGCATAGCGCCCCTTAGAGAAGGGCAAGTGCTGCAGTGTCCCCGGTTAGAGGGGATAGCAGCACAGTACGCCCGGCCTTAGAAGAGGGTAGTTGTGTGGTTAGGGTGGCTAGGATTTGGAACCAGCTTCCTAGGGAAGTTGTTCTTGCTCCTACCTTGGGTGTCTTCAAGAGTAGACTAGATAGGTACTTGGCTG
>JAGPOW010000304.1:28111552-28122997 GCA_030014935.1 Caiman crocodilus
AGGCTTGGGGCGTGGTATTAGGGGCTGGTCGGAGCCACGCGAGGCCCTAAGGCCAGGGTACCTGGAAGGCACCCAGCACACAGGGAGACACCCCGGTGGGGTCGAGAGATCATGGGGACAGAGGTCCCAATACGCCGTCTCCAGGGCGGTATAAAGGCAGCCTCCCATATATCCTTAAAATCAAAGACGTGGCGGGCGAGAATTTGAGGGTGCCTTGGGCCAGACTTGGCACGGGTAGAGGGCCTTCAGGAGATCACGGCCCTCCTGTAGGACCCCGCCATGACACAGGGACAGATAAATATAAATTTTCTAAATTTTTAAGGGTCCCCGTGAGCCAGATGGAATGGCCTGATGGGCCAAATCCAGCCCACAGGCCATATTTTGCCCTCCCCCGTACTAGAGAATGGGTAGTGCTATCACTACCAGTACCACCACCTCTGTTTTAAAAATGAAATAGCTATAAATAAATTTGCTGGGGGCATATCTTGTTGTGGGGGAATGAGGCATGTTCTAAGCACACCAACCAGATCGAGTCTCTGAGAGGACCTATTCAAAGTCAGATTCAGAGAAGAGAGTGAGATGATCAATGAGGTGGTTAGCTATGTTACACTTAAGTCAGGCAGAATTTAGGACAGGGTATCAAGGTGAGATTAACCTTGATACCAGAGAGGCATAAGCTTTTGTAGGCAACAACCTACTTTGTCAAAGGTTGTGGTAGAAAGAAATGGTTTTACATGGAAGAGAAAGGAACAGGGAGGAGACCATGTTAAGAAAGGTAAAAATAGGTTGACTGGAACAACTGACAATTAATACCTTCAGGGGGACTGGAGTTAACAACTAGTTCAGGTAATGTGATAAGAATCCATAGTCCCTGGTAAGTCTATAGTTAAGTCAAGTCTGTAGATGATTTATTCTGCCATTTTGCATTCAGGCTGGTTTTTGAAGATTTTTTAAGGACAGTCAGTGATGGTCAGTGATGGAACGTCTGGGGAGGTTAAAATGCTCTGCTGCAGGCTTTTGTGTGTTTCTGGAATTGATTTTGAATCAGTGTTCATTAATTCTTTTACTTAGAGGTTGCCCCATTTGACCAATATAGACAGAAGAGAGGCACTGTAAGCAAATGATTACATATATGATGTTGATGGAAGAGTGTGAATGTGGAGGAAACTTACCGGAGGCAGGAAAAAGGCAGCAGGATGCCACACAGGTGGCTGACAGCAGTGAAAATGAAAACACGGCAGTGAGAGTCGCTGTGGACCAAGATCAAAAGGAAAACCTGTGGTGGAGCCAGGAGGAGCCAGGAATGGTTCCCATGTCTGTTTGGACACACTTTGTAAATGCGTGCCAAGGGTGATTGGCCAGGTAGCCACCCAGTGCCAGGATAAAAGGCCCAGCAGGAAGGAAGTTGGGGGGACTGGAAGTAGTGTCCCCAACTGGCTCAGAGAGGCCAGAGGGTGCCAAGGATCCTATGGAGGAGGAGACATGGTGGCATCCCAGAGTGGGAACCACAGAAGGCAAGTTGGGCCAGAGAGGACCCAAAGAGTCACCTACGAGACTGGCGTGGGTGGAGGCTGGCAACAGCAGGGGCTAGGACACCAGTGGAGACAATGGAGCCAGAACCCAGACACGGACAACACAGGTACCAAACCCAGGGTGGGAACAACACACCAAGGACCGTCTGGAGGCCCAGGCAGAGTCAGGCATCGCGTGAACTGGGAGACACCAAAGGATGGTGGTGGGCACTCAGTGCAAGAATCACCTGTAGCCCACAGATGCAGCCCTAAGTAACTTACCGTTAGTGAGGGCCAGAACACCAGCCCCGATGGACATCACGGTTGGAGTTAGGCAGGGTATGTTGGAGGTGGAGCCCCAAGAAGCAATAGCCACGAGCATGACTGAGGGGGAGTACCAGGGGAGACAGGACCAGATGCCATCCTCCTGCTAGAAAACCAATCATCATCAAAGACATGACAGGCAAGACCCCTGGGGAGCTGACCCAAGGCCGCTCCCATTAGCCTGGCCGTGCAGCCCAGAAGGTGACAGCAGGTTTGAAAGAAACCCAGACGCATGACGTTCAGGGGGAGAGGCACAGAAGGCTACAACTTGGCGCTTTGGCCAGTCACGATGAAGCCAGGGAAACCCTGGAGGCTGATACAGTTATAGAAGTGAACCTAAACCCCCAGATCAAGTTGTTAGGCCAGATTTTGCATGTGGTGTCAAAAGTTCTTGAGGTCCAACAACAACAAGCCATTCAACAACAGAAATGGATGCGCTGAAACTGGACCACTTTCCGAATGCATTGTATGATGTTAGAGGATGATGTAGAGACCTACATTGAATCTTCCAAGAGAATGACGATCCTGGCTGGCGTGGACTAGCTGCAGTGGGCCAGCCAGCTCAGGTCCCTAGTAGTGGGCAAAACACAGGCCGCTTATAGGGTCTTGCTGTGGGAAGAGGCTTACGATTACAAAAAAGTTAAGGTGGTGATATTACAGCAGTTGGAACTCTCCCCAGACCAATATCGCAGGCTGTTCCAGGCCTGAAAGAGCAAAGAAGACCGCAGGCCCCAAAACTTGAGGCAGTTATGGAAAGATCTTAGATAAATGGGTGCCACCAGGAAAGGTTGATCAAGCAGCCCTAGCTGACCAGATCCTACTGGAATAATTTGTGAAGGATCTGGATGAGGACACCCAGCTATGGATGTGTCATCATTTTTCTTGGATGACCACTGAAGCCTTAAGGGTTGCAGAGGCTGTAACTACCTCAGAAGTGGAGCCACTGCGGAAAAAGAACTGCAGAAGTACAGGAGTAATTCCTAAGAGGGAGGGTGAGACCCGGCAGGGGCCTGTATGCTATAGCAGGTGAGGAATTGTATGTTACCAGTGTGGTAAGACATGGCACATGTCTTGGGAATGTGCCTTAGGGGCCCTGGAGAAGTGGAGACCCACCGGAGAGGTGACAGGGTTGAAGGCGCACCATGAGGTCCATGAACCAGTCGTAGAAATGGGCTGTAGCTTCAGGCATTGCAAAGAGGTAGAGGGATGGGACTGCCTGATGGTGACAGCATGAGTAACAGATAAGCCACTATGAGCTACGCTGCTCCCAAACTCTGAGTGTCATTGAATGGTGCCCTCCAGGCTGGATGCACTGCATACACGGCAAAACCAAATAATATGAAAGGGGCTTTGTGGACGTGAGGATTGCCAGTTGCAAAGGCAGATTATTCATCAGTCTGGCTCCACAACTGGATGGCCAGATGATTGTGGGAAGAGATTGGCCACCCCTCTGTGAAATATTAGAAGAAGTGTGTATTGAAGAACTAAGACAGGGAAGAACTGAGAGGAAGGTTGGATAGCGGAAGAGGATTCGAATTTATCCAATGAGGAATAGTAGGTTAGCCTTGGGGTGAGCACCGAGGACATGCACTTTCATATGGCCCAAGAGGAGGACAGCAAACTACAGAGGATCCGGGAGATGGAAGTGGCCCGGGTGGAAGAAGAGACCATACAGCCTGGGATGGACATAAGTGACAATTATTTTTGGATATATCAGGGTTTGTTATATGAGGTGGCAAAATGCCCATCCAAGGGAAGTGGACTCAACAGCTAGTAGTCCCTAGGAGACTCCGTGAGAAGGTATGGAGGTTGGCATGTGACAACCTGATGGGTGGTCACTTCAGGGCAGACAAGACCATCAGGCATTGGGGGAGTCCTTGTTCCCCCCAAACACTACCAGGTGTAACAAGAAATAATGGTCACAAGCTGGCAGAGGGTAGATTCAGGCTAGATATCAGGAGGCGCTACTTCACTGTCAGGGTGGCTAGGATCTGGAACCAACTTGCAAGAGAAATGGTGCTGGATCCTATCCTGGTGGTCTTTAAAAAGAGACTGGATGAACACCTTGCTGGGGTTGTTTGACCCCAGTACTCTTTCCTGCCATGGCAGGGGTTGGGCTTGATGACCTACTCAGGTCCCTTCCAACCCTGCCAACTATGAAACTATGAAGACAGTGACCAGAGTGGGGCAGTGGTTTTTCTGGCTGGGGATGAGGGATGACATTATGTGGCACTGTGAGGCCTGCCCAGAGTGCCAGAAGGTCTAGGAGAGATGGCCCCTACGGGCACCATTACAACTGATGCCCCTCATTGAGTTACCCTTTGATTGGATAGTGCTATATGTGGTGGGGCCCTTAATCAATAATTAATCTATATTAGTCATCATTGACTATGCTACACAGTACCTGGATGCTATACCACTGTGATCAGTGACAGCCCCCTAGATCATGGAGGAATTATTAAAATGTGTGTCCCAGGTGGGAGTTCTGAGAGAGATAATCACGGATCAGTCTACTACCTGCAGACCAATGGGCTGGTAGAATGCCTAAATGTCACAATTAAATGCCTATTGCAGCGATGTGCCCAGGACAAAACGAGGATGTGGGATTTGATCCTAATACTCCTCTTCTTCGCATTGAGGGATGCCTCACAGGCATCCACGTGGCTGTTCCCATTTGAGCTGATATATGGCCACAAGCTCCGGGGGCTGTTGCAAGGGGTAAAAGAGGAATGGGAAAACACGAGACAGCCTGAAGTTGGGGTACACTGCTACCAACAGGAAATGTAGAGCGGTTAACGAAGGTGAGGCAGCTAGCTCAGGAACATTTAGCTGAGGCCCAGCGGAATTAGCAACATGGGTATGACAAAGGGGCCCATGCCCGAGACTTCCACATTGGGGATAAGGTCCTCATACTGCTCCCCACTACCGCAGACAAATTGCTAATGCAATGCCAAGGCCCATTTGAAATTGTGTGGCAGGCAGGGCCAGTGGACTACGAAGTCCATAGCCCCAGACATTTACCATGTCAACTTATTGAGGGCATGGCAGGAGCCAGAAGGCTGGCTGTTGAGCCCAGAAGACCCCCCCGGACAGGACCTAGGACCCGAGGCAGAAGAGCTACCAGAAGGGCTAGAACCAGGCGGTCCACCAATGTACAGCTCTGAACTCAATGCCTGCCAGTGCGACCAGTTGGGAAGGATGATGGTAAAGTTCCAGGAAGCATTCGACAAGAGGTCCGGATGGGCCCAAGGGATATAACATGAGATATATACACTGAAGGGAGTTTTCATATGAGAAAGGCGGAGGCCCATCCTGCATCATTGGTGAGAGAAGGTCTGAGAAGAGCTACAAAAGATGCTGACCCAAGGTGTCATCATGCTATCATGTAGTCCCTGGCACAGTCCAATAGTAATAGTGCCGAAGAGTAATGGTACGTTCCGACTATGCATTGATTTTTGGAATGTTAACGAGGTTGCCAAATTCAATGCCTTCCCCATGCCACATGTAGAAGAACTACTAGAGCGGATAGGGCAGTCTCAATAGATCTCCACTATCAACATGGCAAAAGGATGCTGGCAAATCCCCATGGCAGGACGAGACCAGCCAAAGACAGCATTTGGCACCCTCTGGGGGCTGCATGAGTTTGCATGGAAGCCCTTCGGCCTGCACAGGGCCACTGCAACCTTCCAATGGCTGATGGACCACATGCTAGTCCCACACACAATGTATGCAGCTGCATACATCTACAATGTACTAATTTACTCACAGACTTGGGAACAGCACTTATGCCTTGTAGCAGCAGTGCTGCAAGAGATATGCTGAGTAGGCCTGACGGTTAACCCAAAAAAATGCACCTTAGGGGTGCAAGAGATGAATTACTTGGGATTTAGAGTAGGGCAAGGTAAGATATGCCCTCTAGCAAATAAGATAGATATAGTAAAAAGATACCTGCCTCCACGGACAAAGCAACAGATGCGGGCTTTCCTGGGACTAGCAAACCATTACAGGAAATTCATTCCCTGCTTTGTGGAGAAAACCATAGAGCTAATGGAGGCTATAAGAGGGAAAGTACAGGGCCCCATAAAGTGGACACTTGAGATGGCAAAAGGGTTTGAAGATGTCAAAAAAGATTTGTGTAGTGAAGTGGTTGTCATAACATCCGACTTCTCAAAAACTTTCATTCTACAGACAGACACCTCCAAGACAGCCATAGGGGCAGTGCTTTGCCAGGAAGGGGGTGTACATTGCCCGATCACCTATGCTAGCTGAAAGTTAAACAGCACAGAAACCAGGTATTCCACCATTGAAAGGGAGTGCCTAACCATAAAGTGAACTATTTTAGATATTACTTAATGGGGCGAGAGTTCGACCTAGTTACTGATCATGCACCCCTACAATGGCTGAATAAGTTTAAGCACAACAATGCCCAGATAACCAGATGGACATTGTCACTACAGCCATTTCAGTTCAAAGTAAGATATTGACCAGGGTCGGCTAATCATGTTGCTGATTTCCTATCGAGGTGCATTGAGAGGAAAGAAATGGACAATGAGACACCCCAAGGCAACTTAAATGGGGGGTGGGGGGTGGAGGAAGCTTACTAGAGGCAGGAGACAGGCAGCGGGACGCCACACTGGCAGCTGGCAGCAGTGAAAGCGAAACCACGGTGGCAGGAGCCACCGCAGACCAAGATCAAAAGGAAAAGGAGACTCTGTGGCAGAGCCAGGAGGAGCCAGGAATGTCTCCTGCATCTGTTTGGGCATGCTTTGTAAAAGCATGCCAAAGGCAATTGGCCAGGCGGCCATCTGGTGCCAAGATAAAAGGCCCAGTAGGAAGGAAGTCGGGGGCATCAGAAGTAGTGTCCCCAACCAGCCCAGAGACGCCAGAGAGTGCCAAGGATCCTACAGAGGAAGAGACATGGTGGCACCCCAGAGGAGGAACCACGGAAGGCAATTCAGGCCAGTGAGGGCCAACAGAGTCACGTACGAGGCTGGTGTGGGTGGAGGAAGGCAATAGCCGGGTCTGGGACACCAGTGGAGAAAATGGAGCCAGAACATAGACACAGACACCAGACAACAGGTACCAAACCCAGGGTGGGAACGACGCACCAAGGGCTGTCCTGAGACCTGGGCGGAGTCGGGCACTGTGTGAACTGGAAGATACCAAAGGACGGTGGTGATGCTCAGTGCAGTTACCACCTGTAGCCCATAGCCACAGCCCCTAAGTAACCAAGTGTCAGTGAGAGTCAGAACACTAGCCCCAACCAACAACATCACGGTTGGGTGTAGGGGCGGTGGAGCTCTGAGAAGCAATGGCCATGAGGATGACCAAAGGGGAGTACCAGGCAAGATGGGACCTGACACCATCCTCCCGCTAGAAAACCAATCATCATCAAAGACATGGCAGGAGAGACCCCCGGGGAGCTGACCCAAGTCTGTTCCAGTAGCCTGGCTGTGCAGCCCAGAAGGTGATGGCGAGGTTCAAAAGACACCCAGATGCGCGATGCTCAGGAGGAGAAGCACAGAGAGCTACAGTGAATGAATCTCAGATGTTATAATTCATATTGTTTGATCCAGTGATGATGTGGTCTGCTTTAATGAGAGGCACAGCAAATCCTTGTGGTTTAGTGAGAATTGGAGTTAGGTAGTCTTTTACTCCAAAGATATCATTTAAGGTTGGGAGATGTTTGTAAACCAGGACAGACTTGTCCTCCAATGGTACACCGAGATGGTCATCATTGTCCAAGAGGTGTTGGAAGTCATAAGTGGTGTGTTGCAGGTGTTCAAGCCGGGGGCTGCAAGTAATGACCTGAGGGATTCTCTTGTCCGTATTATGGGGTTGATATTGGTCAGTGGGGGGGGGTCTTAGTCTGGCTCTGTTGATTTAAGTGGCTATGGTTTTGGAATTGTACTGTAAGTGTAGGAAATCCTGTTCTAGAGTCCTCTGGTATCAATGGGATCAAAGCAGATATGGCTGTAATATAGAGCTTGGCTGTAAAAAATGTCTCTAGTAATTATTTTGGTTGAAGACCTATAACATGATCACTATAATAAAAGATAACAGGAAATATGAAGATATGACTTTTGAACCTACCTTCTGCATAATGCATCAATGGCAATGAGAGATCAAATAATAAATTCAGCCAAATGAAGAAGCAGTTACTGAAAATGAGGTGGACATGCTGAGCTATGTGTAAGGAAAAGACCATTCCTTTTCCTGTTCTTAGTCACAGAGCTTGTATTTTGAATGGAGCTCTTTGCTCAAATGATTATTTCCTAAGTGTTTCTATAACAAGGAAATAAAGGATTCCAAGTCATTATTTTCATTTGTATTCTTTGTTTCACAGTCTTTCCAGTTTTTCATATTCCATTGATGAAGGTAGTGGTTGGAAATCCTTCCCTAGTTGAAGTGGAAACCAAAGAATACTGGGATGATACTGACAGTTACATAATAGAATTCTCTGTTATAAGCAAGTTTTATAAACAAGTAAGAACAGACAAATGATAAGTAGTATCCTGTCTCCTACAATTGTATCTGTTTTATTTAGAATTGTTTTCTAAATAATTGAAAGGCAGACCTGAAGATAATGCATGCATCAGGGACTGGTGTTACTGTAGTTTTGTTTCATATAGAATATATACATCCAGTCATGTGAATTAACTAGTTAAAAAGTTAAAGAAATGGCTACCTTTTAACTTTAACTAGTTAATTTTTTCAGTTGTCAACTTTTAACTTTAACTAGTTAAAAAAGGTTAACTTTAAATTTTTCTAAAGTATAAGTTAAAAGTTTTAAAAAATTGAAATATGGTTTTTCCTGACAACTACTCTCTAGGACTTACAAGGAAAAATATTTCTTTACTGAAAGTCTAGGACTTCTTGATGAGAAAGAGAATAGTGTGCCTTCCTATGAGATATGGTTGCTTAAGAACTACAAGTCCCAGAGTTCCTTAGTTCATCCTGGCATTTTCAGAAGTCAACAGGGTAACCAGTTGGCTGCAGGAGAGGGAACAAGCACAAGCAAGCAGAGACATTGAACCCAGTAAGAGTGGCAGCAAGTAGTGAGGGTGAAGCAGATGATGACTTTTTTAATTTTAATGAAGATCAGAACCAGCAGTCCAGGGCCCAAGAAGTTGAGAATTACTTCTCATCTGTGAAAAACTTATCTGAGATGTCACCTACTATAGAAAAGCTATTTATCTGTTATAATACAAGCATTCCCTCATCTGCCCATGTAGAGTGATTGTTCAGTAGTGGGGGTTAGTTTTGCAAGACAGATGAGGAAAATTGTCAGATGTAAATTTTGAAATGCAGCTTTTGCTCCAGTTCAATAAGCATGATTAAACGGTTTCTGCTATGCAACTGAACATTCTTTTTCTCATTTAAACTGATTTTCTTATTTCAGTCTAATTTTGATTTTCAGACGCTTTCATTATTTCTAATTCAGATATATTTCATACCCTTTTGTTACCTTTTGAGCAATACAAATGGTAACAACAGAGGGTTTTTGTGGAAACAGCTTTAATTTGTCACCTGAATATCTCCTTTCTGTTATTCTGATATACCTCTATGATGCATTGACTTTTACAAAGCACTTCACATGGAGAAGTGAGAAGGATCTAACATTATATAGGTATTGGTAAATTCTTACTCTGAAAACTGTATGACAACTATAACATTGTTTTTAGGTAAAGCAGGGTGAGTTCTGAGTAAATTAGTGTGCTTCTGTGAGCTTATGGAAAAGAAACCCACTTACTGCATTTGAACACGAAAAATGATGCCAAGAGGCAATTCACCATGTTTCATGCTTTTCTCATGAATTAACTTCACTTTTACCTAATTACTCTCTTTTTAACTTGCCTTCTAACTAGTTAAAAGTGGAAATATTTAACTTAACTCAAGTTAATTTTAAAGGCTGCTAACTTTTAACTAGTTACATTTTTCATAAACGTTTCCCATGACTGCATACATCTGATCAACATTTTACAGAAAGTTATTGCTGTTGATTCTTCACCCTTGCATAGCTCTCATATAGATCTATGAGCTCCACCAGTGGAATGAGTATTGCCCAAGACACACATACATACAGGCTGTTCTTGAAAATGAATACATGGAAGGTATCCCCTGTCCCTGATGTTTTGTTCTTAATTCTTTTCCCTTGTTGTGATCTATTGCAATTTGTTCATGTTATTCATTACCCTTGCAGTTTATTTTCTAATCTCAGAGTAGAGTTCTTTTCATGTTTGATTTATACATGGGTGTATATGATTCGATTTGCTTCTAGATGTACTCGTTTAAGATTAATATATACAGATTGATATATCCTTATAATGTAGGGATGTTAGTGAGAATGTCCCTTGGGAAAGGACCATGGTAAGAGTGAAAATCTTAAATTTGTGATATGTGAGTCTCCCATCTGGCTTTCCTTTCAACAGTGACTTTCAACATATGTAGCTCTAAGATTAAAGCAAAAATGATCAAGTAGTAGAGAACACCTTGGAAAAAAACATGCCTTATTGAAATACCATTTCTTTCATTCTGACAGTTTGTATATATTCCTCTTCCATTGATGTGGACCCTTTCACAGTTGCCGCATCTACACATACACCTGACTGTGGAGTAGACTAATTAGTTGTGGAGTAAAGCATCACTGTCTACACGTGCAACAGTATTGGGCTGCAGTAAACTAATTTACACCACAGTAAGATAGTACTGTTCCTATCAGTACTATCAGGGACACTATTATCTTACGGCAGAGTAACTGACTGCAATTAAATGCATATGTAGACACTGATGACCATGGGCGTAAATTGCATCCCATCAACCCAGGAAGCAGGGGGGCACACTTCTGCCTGCCACCTAGCCACACATCTCTGCACCTTCAGCACCCTCATACTGCAACCAGCCCCTCCACTGCCAGACACCACCACCCAGAACGTGGGGTAAAGCAGGGCAAGAATGAGCTTGGTGTAAACTGTTCCGCGTTGGTTCAAATTGTTGCTGTCATGGGTTCACAGGTAGATGCTGCACCCACGTGTAGTTTACTCTTGCTCAATCTGCTCCAGAGTTTATTGCTTCAAATTGATTGCACATGTAGATGCACCCAGTCACTTGTCTGTGCAAAACAGTTGAGAGATGCCTCGGCACAGCTGTGTTGAGCACATGGCGAGCACAGGAGCAGGGATTTTCCTCTGTAGTGCAGGAAAAGTTTTGGTGCATGGTCAGAGCCCACCAAAACCTTGCAGCTGCACCAGAGAGTGCATGCTTGTGATTGGCCTACGTTAATTTATGCATACGTGTCAGTTGGCAATTGGCTCACTGACCAAATAAGAGGCTTGGGCGATGCTCACCCAAACTGGAGGAGAGCTTGGACACGCATGAGGAGAGATCCTGCATGCGTTCCCAAGCCATGAAGGAGGCCCGATCAACTGACAACAACTCCCTGCCGGATTCATCTGACGCCCCATACCCTGCGTGAGTGTGAGCTTCTGTGTGCTTGAGTTCCTGTTTAAGTTTTGTAACTTCAAGGAACGTGCCTACAGCCTAAGGACTGTAAGTAAAGTTTTTTTTTGCTTCCAACAACCTGCGTGTCTAGCGCCTCAATTCCACTCCA
>JAGPOW010000304.1:28123097-28164077 GCA_030014935.1 Caiman crocodilus
AACTTCAAGGAACGTGCCTACAGCCTAAGGACTGTAAGTAAAGTTTTTTTTTGCTTCCAACAACCTGCGTGTCTAGCGCCTCAATTCCACTCCATCAGCGGCCCCATTCTGCCAGTGTTTCTCAGCCCCCACATCACTATAAATGTATGTTATTATAGATAACATTAGCATCAGTAATATGACCTGCCTGTACACAGTATTTACTCACCTTAATTCTGTTAGTCATAATATTCTCCTCTTTTATCCTCCCCTTATCCTTAACTCACCCTTTCCCAAAGTGTTATGGTATAAAAGGTGGCTTTGATAACGTGTACTTTAAAGTACAGAACTCCTGGCTTTGGTGGAGTTAGTGAAAGAGTGAGTTCCCGAGTTAAGAACTCCTCACAAAATACAGCCTGCTCCATATAAAACAGTATAATTTAAAACTTCAGGTTTATTTTATGGGAAGAGATCAGTTTCTTGTTAAACAGTCCCAAACTACATCAAAGTCATCCCTTGAATTCTTCCCTAGTAGGAATAGGCCATGAAAGCAAATCATGAAGCACTACTATAATGTCTATTGCTATAAAACCAATTCTAGAGAAAATGTTATGATCATAGGTCATTTTTTGTGTTCTTGCCTATGTTCATTTAACAGGCACTCTCTGTTTTGGGTGTACTAATATATTTTCACCATATGAAATTCCACAGGGTAAATCTTCAGTAGCTGTGATACTCACAAGAGCATCACTTATTTGTGACATATCAACTTTTGTCATAACACTAAAAACTGCCTGCTCGTATGGTAAATCTATGCACTACATCCCTCCTGTTTCAATCTCAGCTGAAAATTGGCTGCGTGGAGATCCAAAAGATGACCACGGCTTCAAACTGTTAACCCAGCTTCCGGTAAGAAAGCAGAGCATTTTTTACATAATATCTGTATATAAAGAAAGAAATGGTCAAAAAGCCTCAAGGGAGCCCTTCTTTTTATGCACCCACATAGAGGTATAACATGAGAAGAATGTACCCTCACTCAAGTAGGCAGCACACAGAAGCAGCCACATAAGCAATGTGGATCATGGATTGGAAGGTGCTTTGGGACCTGCAGTTCTCTAGAGTGGCAGTGGAGTTTGCTGCTCCTGAGGGAGGACTTTCATCCCATTTTTTGTCAACAAAACCTATGTAAAAAGGGGAAAGAGTCACTGATTTTGATAGCACAACATTAGGTCAGCTCTTCCTCCAACAGCAACAAACTCCATTGCTGCTCTGTAAGACTATGATTCCCAGCACACCTTGCACCCCGTAACAGACACAGCCTGCATTGCTGCAATGTGCAGCTGGGGAGTGCACTGGAGAGTGAGGCACTCCGCTCTCCTCCTCCTAGTGCCCCTCCCTGTAGGCCTGTGATTCTCATCCAGGGTGTCATGGCACCCTGGGGTACCTTGAGAACTTTTCAAAGATGCCACAGGGTGTCATGCAGTGTTAACGCTGTTAAGTGTACAGATATGATTCATGTTAGAAACTCAGAGATTTCAAATAGGAATTCATAGTGTTAAATACATTCTTCCCTTTTGTGAACTGAGTTATTTGCAACAGAAGAATTGTTCTTTTATTTTCCTGTAGTCAAAAAACAGATGAAAGCTAAGAGTTGGCATTTTCCTAGGGGTACCTTGAGTCTATTCAGGGGTGCCTTAAGTCTAAAAAGAAAGCCACTGCTTTAGGTGGTCTGAGGCACATGTCCCCAGAGATATGGGTTTTCCAGAAAATTTTCCAGTGCCCTAAGTAGATTGTCATCTGATTTAGCATGTTTATTTAACTTTTATTTAGTAAACAAAACTAAAAAAGTATCCCATGCTAATTTTATGTCCCAGTAGCCATAACTATTTAAACTGAAATATTTGATTAGGAAAAAAAAAATACAGCACATTTAATGTGGTTTAAATGGTATATTCAAACAAATGCAAAGCTTTATGTAGAAAGAAATTATTTTTATTGGAATACTTGTAAAAATATAAACACAATACACAATAGCATGTACTTCCCTTACCTGGTTTGTTTAAATTTGAGAAAAATGATAAGGTGCTGAAAACTGTTGGCACACTAATTTTAGCACACCCAATAATGTATGGATATGCTGTGGCTGTACACGCATCTACTTCAACAGAGTAGAGTAAAGTAACTCTCTTCCACTAAGGTCATTGCAGCACCTCCATTTTCACTGTCACTACCTGTAGAATCACTTGCTTTACTTATTAGTTCCATTTTGGAATCGGATTCAGAACTACTTGAACCATACACTCTTTCACTAAAGGACAGTTTTACCAATGAGTCTATGGGCAAGGGCAACCTATCATCACACTGCATCTTCTTCACTGATTGTTCTTCAAACTGATTCTCCAGAAGCAAGAGATTTTGAGAAATAGAAACAAACTTAGCAATGCATTCATTTGGTTTTGATTTGATCTGCACAGCCAATTAGGTGAATTCATAACTTGATTTTTAGTTGAATTTAGAAGTGCACCAATACATCAGGCTGATATAAAATCAGTACCAATATCAAGAAAACTGGCTGTATTGGAAATTGGCCTGATGGGACCAATAATTTGGCTAATAAATGCCCATGCTGCGTGCAGTGACAGCACAGCACTCAGGCAGTGAGGAGCAAAGCCAGCAGCATGGAGAGCTGCCTCCAGCTGGTAAGTCCGGTGTGGTGGAAGGGGAGAAGGAGGGAAGGGGCGTGGGTGGGGAAGATCAGTGTCCTCCACAGTGAGGGAGGGGACAGGGGCAAGGGCAGGGACTGCCTAGTCAGGATGTGGGGAAAGGGCCAGAGCTGTGACTTGTGCAGGGGGAGGTGGCTCCCACCACTGCTTGCACCCTGAGAGAGCGTAGGGGTGGGGCATGTGCCCCCCAGATCTGTGTGGGCCAGGGCAGGGCAGGCTGTAGTGAGAGATGCATGAGGCTCTTCTCAGTGGAGGCTGGGCTCAGCAGGTGCTAGCAGTGCTGGGAGGATGCTGCATCCGCCCCAAATTTCACCACTGCTCCATTTCCAGCGTTGCTGCTGCCAGCCTCCCAGTGCAGCCCCAGCTCTTCCCAGCTGTACCAGGTGGCTGGGAGTGGAGCAGTGGCAAAATTTCAGGCGGATGCAGCATCCTCCAAGCACTGCTGGCACCTGCTCTGAGCCCAGCTCCCACTGAGAAGAGCCCTGCGCAGCCTTGGCTGCAATCTGCCCCAACCTGCCCTGCCCAGATCTGGGGGCACACGCGCCCCTCCTTTGCCATCCCAGGGTGCAAGGACTGGTGGCAGCCACCTCCCCCCCAGGCCTTTGGTGTCATCCCGCCCTACCCTACCTGGGCAGTCCCTGCCCTTGCCCCTATCCTTGCCCCAGCCCCTCCCTCACCATGGGGGGGAGTTGATCTGCCCCCCACACACAGCCCTTCCCCCCCTTCCACTCCCCCTTCCACCACACCAGACTTACCAGCTGGAGGCAGCTATATTGGAAATCAGACAGGTATCAGACAATATGCCTCCTTAAATATCAACTGTTAGTATCAGGCCCAAATTCTCTATCAATGCACCCCTATTAGCTTATTACTCCAACTGTGGTCTGATCAAAGTTGCATAGAGGGGGAGTATCACTTCTCTGGACCAGCCTGAGATGCACCTTTGGATGCATGACAAGGTATGGCTGGCCTTGCTGGCTGCGGTCTGGCATTGGCAGCTCATGTTCATCTTGGAGTCAACAATGACTCTAAGATCCCTTTTTGCCTCTGTGCTTTCAAGAAGGGAACTAGCCAGCCTATATTTATGTTGTGGATTCCTTCTCCCAAGGTGCAGCACCCTACATTTGTCTATGTTGAACCCCATCCTATTCTCATCTGCCCACTTTTTTGTAGTCTGTCTAAATCTAGTTGCAGCCTCTCTCTCCCTTCAAGTGTGTCTACCTCACCCCACATCTTAGTGTCATCAGCAAACTTGGACAGTGTGCTTTCTACCCTCTCGTCCAAGTCGCTGATGAAGATGTTAAAAAGTGCAGGCCCAAGGACTGAGGCCTGGGGTACCCCACTGCTCACATCTCACCAGGTTGAGTACAGCCCGTCCACCAACTACTCTCTGGTCCAGGCATCAATGCTGCAGTTGCTTAATTTATTGATGAGGATGGGGTGAGGGACAGTATCAAAGGCTTTCTTAAAGTCTAGAAAGACTATGTCCACAGCGACACCATCATCCTAGGATTTAGTTACTTGGTCGTAAAAGGCAATCAGGTTGGTCTGGCAGGACCTGCTTTGGTGAAGCCATGCTGATTGCCGCTGAGCATGATCTCCCCTGCAGGCCCCCCACAGATATGCTCCTTGATGGTCCTCTCCAAGAGCCTCCCAAGCACCGAGGTGAGGCTTCCAAGCCTATAATTACTTGGGTCCTCCTTCCTCCCCTTCTTGAAAATAGGGACCACATTAGCCAGTTTCCAGTTCCCCGGCACCTGGCCAGATGACCACGAATGCTCATACAGTCATGCCAAAGGCTCCATGATGACCCCTGCCAGCTCCTTCAACACCCTTGAGTGGAGAGCATCTGGACCTTCAGATTTAAAACTGTCTAGCCCTTCTAGAAGATCCCTAACTACATCTGCACTGACTAAAGGCTTGATAGAGCTATCCCCAAGATTGTCCCTACCTCTAGTAGGTGGGATATCCCAGTCCCTGTTCAGGAAAGCAGAGGCAAAGATAAAAGTATCAGCTTTCTTGTATGGCGCGGCCACCAGATTACCGTTTGTGTCTTGCAGGGGCCCTACATTGCCTGGTGCCCTCTTCTTGCTCCCAATGTACTTGAAAAAGGACATTTTGTTTTCCTTAATTCCTTAAACTGAGTTCCACCTCTGCCTTGGCCTTCCTAATAGCCCTCCTACACTCCCAGGCTGAGGAGGAATACTCCTCCTTGGTGATAGTTTCTCCCTTCCACTGGTTGTACACCTCCCTTTTAGTCTTCAGGCATTGCTGAATGCCCTTGCTGAGCCAAGGGGGTCTCTGAACACTCTTACGCCCCTTGCTTCTCTCAGAGACTGTTATCCTTTGGGCCTGGAGGATCACCTCCTTAAGGTATGACCATCCCTCCCATCTCCTCTATCTTCTGGGCCCTTAGTGCCTCCCCCACTAGTCTTCTAAGCTCATTGAAGTTGGCCTTCTGAAGTCAAGGGCTTCGGCCTTGGTGTGAGCCCTAGACGCCCTGCATTGGATAGTGAAATCCAGCAGGTGATGATTGCCGAGTTTTGAAACTGCCAACCTTGCCTAATATTGTATTGGCATCCATTCATTGTTACTAATTGATTTTATGAAACAATTAATTTTTAAAAGTGGAAATTTCCCACAGAAAAATGAGCACTGGAAAATTTTCTGCCCCACATCCCCTGCATGTCCCCCTTGCTCACCCCACATTATGTTACTGTATCCATTTCAATCCAGAAGGGGTGCATACTTATTTTCACACTTAACTTGGGGAAGTGAATGTATAAAACAACTCACCCTTTTGTGTAAGTGTAGTTGGTTGGACACTAAAATGCAAGTGTGCAAAACCAGAAGCCAAGGCTCAAACATTGGACACAAAATAAATATACCATGTTAAAAACATGTTGTAAGCATTTATCACATTTAAGTTGAGAAAACAACTGAAATATTAAGTAATTATTTCAAGGGTGTTGGTTGCAGCTGTGTTGGACATAGATAAACAAAGCTGTTTGGATAAATCTTTTATAGGGAACAACTAAATAGTTGGAAAAATTGGTCTTTGCAAGCTTTTGAGCACAAACACTCTTCTTCGAGGATAGGGAGAATCTGCTGGTGTTTTGTTTCCCCCTGGATGAAAAAGAAGCCAATATGCAAAATGCATTTTCACAGACTTGCAAATATATGGTATTGAGGATCAGAAGCTATGAAAGACAATAGGTGTGAGATGGGTAGGTGTGGGGAGGAAGGGGGCATGTTGACCTGGTGATAGAATGTAGCTGGTAAAATGTGGAGAGGTTACCCAGGGTTATTGGATGGCAGGTAGGTTATAATGTACCATAAATCCAATAGGTCTATATTTAGTCCATGATTTTTTGTATCCAGTAGGTTGATGAAATGAAGTTGATAGGCTTATCTACAAAAGATGTTTTGTAAATTCCCTTTGCGGATTAAAACTGAGGGATTGGAGAGAGAGTGGTTTTCTTGTGAGAAATGTGATCCACCAGTAATGGAGTATTTTGTCGATAGATTTTCAGTGTGCGTTCATTCTGGTAGGCAGTTGTTTGGTTTCTCCTGCATATTTTCCATCAGGGCATTTGGTGCACTGGATGAGATATATTACATTTCTGGAGGTGCAGATGGAAGATCCAGGAATGGCGATAGTTCTATTGTGGGTTGTAGGTATTGTGGAGTGGGGGGAGATGTGTTGGCAGGTTTTACATTTTTGTCCTGGCATGGTCTGGATTCATTCATTTGTTTTGGGACATAGGAAGTTTGCTTCTGGTGATGAGGTTGGTGAAGTTCAGTGCCTATTTTCTGTATAGGTTCCAGGGAATAATGGTATGTTATCATTAGTGGTATGAGATTCATGGAGATTTTCTTTTTGTACTGCAACAATTCTTCATGTGGTATCCAAGTGGCTCTTTCAGAAGTGCAATCTGTCTCTCTGGAGAAGTGTCCTTATTGAGTGAAAGCCCTTTTGAGATTTGGAAGTTGATGATCAGGGTGTTCTCCTCAATGCAAAATCAGTGATATCAGTGATGCAGTTCTTGAGGAATTTTTTCCAGGTGGCCCATATTACTGAACTTATACACTTCATCCTTACACACAATAACTTCAATTTCAATAATCAACACTTCCTCCAGACCAAGGGCACAGCTATAGGCCCAAAAATTGCCCAACAATATGCCAAGCTTTTTATGAGACACCAGGAAGAAGAATTCCTCAAGAACTGCACCAAACCCATACTAAAGCTAAGATATATAGATGACATCTTCATCATTTGGATTGAAAACCTGCCATCTCTGATTGATTTCCATTAAAAATTCAATAATGATCATCCTTCCATCAGACTATCTCTGGAATACTCCAAAACCAACATTTCCTTTTTAGACACTATGATCAAGATTCAGAGTGGTAAAATACAAACCATATACAAAAAAACCCATGGACCAACATATATATCTACACAGAATCAGCAGTCACCCTAAACCAGGGGCAGCAATTATTTAGGTTTGGGGGCCACTTCATGAGTTTTGGTGAGCTGTTGAGGGTCACAAGGGTGCCCCCCCAGTCACCATCTTGGGACAAGAAGTCCCATCCCCTAACCTTTAACTTTTGCCACTGGATGTCCCTCCCCTTGCCCCTGTAAGTACTTCTTTTGGGAAGGGAGTTTGCCATCTTGGAACCAGGAAAAAAAAACAAATTACATACTAAAAATAAAACACCCATAACAATATATTTTATTTTTATTTTTTAAAAATATTTTTGTCCTGATTGCATGTGTTTGTGCTATATATATGGAGGTGATTGCATAATAGCTCAAAATTAAAGCTTACTCTTGTATGGTATAAAGGGGTGTGGGGCACTGTGGGTGTATATGTGAATGTGTGGGGGGATGTGTGTGTATGTGAGGTGTGGGGGAGGGTATGGGGGTTTGTGGTGATGTGGGATTATGGGGATGTGTGGGTGTGTGTATGGGTGTGTATGGGGAGGGGGAGGGTGGCTAGGGGTGTGCCTGGGTGAATGTGTGGTGTGTGCATGTAACAGTGAGTGGGATTCCCCCAGAGGCATGCAGGTGTGAGTGTAGGGGAATGAGTGAGAGCGTGTGGGTAGGTATGGTGTTTGTGGTGTGTGTGATTGTGTGTGGAGATGGTTATGGCTGTGGGGTTGGGGGGAAGGGTTTGAGAGCCAGAAAGAGCCACCCCAGCCCCTCCGCATGCACAGGGGGCAGAAAGAAGCACCACAGCCAGGCAGTGTTTCGGCCAGGCAGGACCAAGGGACCCGTCATGGACCAGTCAAAGCCCCTTTGCAGGCCAGATCCAGCTCATGGGCCATATTCTGACCAACGCTGCCCTAAACACACCTAGAAAGGCTATAATATGTAGCCAAGCCCTGCAATACTACTGAATTTGCCCTGTGAAGAGAACAACCACTCTATCTCCAATCTCTCAGTTCTAATTCACAAAGGGAATTTAAAAAACACCTTTCATACATGAGCCTGTGAACTGCCCTTCATAAATCTACTGGATATAAAGAGTCATGGACTAAATACAGATATTGGATTTATGGCACATTATAATCTACCCGCCATCCAATATCCTTAGGTAACCTCTCTACCTTTTACCAGCTACATTCTATCACAAAGTCAACATTCCCCCTTTCCCCACCCCTGCATCTACCTGTCTCACACCTCTTCTCTCCCATCCCCTCTGATCCTCACTGCCACGCATCTGCAGTTTCACAGACCTGCTTTTTATATATTGACTTCTATTCTATCCAGGAGAAAACAACACACCAGCTGACTCTTCCTATTCCTGAAGAAGGACGTTTGTGTCCAAAAATTTGCAAAGAACAATTTTTCCAACTATTTAGTTGGTCTAATAAAAGATACCATATTTACCCAAAGAACCTTGTCTGTAATTATTTCAAGGGTTTTATTTTGTGGCATGATATTTTGAAATAATAGGAACATTTTTTATGTTTTCTTCAGGATTTGTAGGTCCCACAGATATGGAAGATCTGAAAAGGAAGCAATAGGGGCAAGGCACAGAATAAAGTTACCCAATTGTAAAGTTATTAACTTGACCTTTAAATGGCTTTTTTCTCACATTGGTTATCTCATAAACATTATCTATTTATGGATGTGTGGTGTGTGTGTGTGTGTGTACAAAGATATACAGGAACTGTTTTTTGTTCCCATCTCGTAGCTCAGTGGCAACAATGAGTGTTTGTGTGTGTGTTTTCCCCATTAGGGATGCTAGTGGAAACTGAAATGTTTGATGAAGATAAATCATCAGATATATTTGTATCCTTTGTGGTCTAAATATCATGTACATCTTGGTTTAAATATCATGTACATTTCTTCTGTTATGTTATTCAGAAATTAAGAATTTATTTTATAATCCCTTTGGTTATATCTGAACATATATTTATTCAGTATCCATCTGTCCTTTGTGCATTTATATACAGGTAAATTATAGGCCTCCATCCGTTCTGGGAATAGCAGTTCCACTCACTGATAACTTTTATAATGCAGACCCTAGCAAACCTAGAATGAGAGACTATTTTGAGAAATCAAAGGTAAGTCTTCTGTCATTGTTTTATTGGTGTTGAAGATGCTTGAGGAGCATGCATGCTTTAACATTACACATTTTAGTCTATCCAGTTTTCTATCACTCACATTAAATAGCCAATATGATAAAAGTTCAAAGAAGGCAGAGGTTACAGACTGAGCAGGTAAGTGATATGCCAGTTCTGCATCCTCTTCCATCATGTTCAAGTTAAAATCCTCTTAGTTGCATGCTAGATCTAAAATAGGGCTGAAAACTGATATTGCATTGTAAAATAGTACATTTTGCTACTCTCAGAAAATGGACAGTGGAAAGGCATGAAGGTTGTGACATAACATTAGATAACTTGATTGTAAACTCCTAAGACCCAGCTAATCTTCTAGACTACCATCAACAAGAAACTATCTGGCTGGCAGGTTCCCCTTTGTAATTTATTTCTGGCTATGTTGCCAGAAGCATTGATAATGTGTCATGAATTAATATAAAAAGGTAAGATAGGTTCTACCTAGTGGAATTAAATTTGCAAGTTTTCCTAATACTACAGTCAAATGTGCTGCTATTAGCATAATTCAAGAGCATATTGCAGGAGTGATGAGTGTTTTGAAACCATACCATGTTTGGAACTTTTTTTTTTATCTAGATTTTGAGCTTTTTAAACCAAACATTATTGCCTGTGCTGATAGATTCTGAACAAGGTAACATGGGAAGTCATGCTATGTTACTACCAAAGGACTGCTAATAAAGTACTTACATTTCTTGGAAATCATGGCTAGATCTAGACATGCAGGCATATATATTTTCCTGGGGACAAATAGCAGTGGCACAATATGTGCTGCTGCTACTCAATCCCCAGGGAATGCTCATGCACATTCAGTCTGATGCACAGCACGCTACCTCAGGTGGGGCAGGGGAGGCTGGGACCTGCACTCCTTACCTGGGTTCCGGGGACTTCTTGGGCTCCAGCAGTGGCCCCTTCCCCAGTAGAGGAGTTATGGGGGGGCACATGCCCGCCCTGAAATTGACTCTTGCCAGCCAAGGAGTGGGGAGCACCTGTCTGGCTTGCTGCTGGCACTTCTGGAGTCAGTGATCAGCTGCTGGAGAACTCCCCCCACAGTTGGCAATCAGCCCCTGGGGGACCCCCCCAGTCAGCAATTGCCCTCTGGTGCCCACTCCCCCAGGACCAGGAGGAACCAGTCACCCATGAGCAGTGGTGATTTGACAGCAGGGAGCCTGGCTAGCAGCCAGAACATACCTCCATCCAGCTAGGCACCAATTTCAGGTGGTGCACACAGCTGCCCCGTGCACCGCCCCCAACTTTTTCTGCTGCGGGTTTTTGTTTTTTGGGGGTTTTTTTTGACAACAGGGTCTCTCAGTGTCAAAAAAAACTCCTTGTGCAGAAAATTAGCACTGCATGTGCAGCACGTGTGCTGTGCAGTAGGGCTGTATGTAATTCCATTAGCCGTTTCATTTCAGAGGTGTTTTGGCCCATGTCAGTGCCCAAAACACCAAATCCAAAATGAAATAGAAGGCTCCAAAACATCTCCAGAACTCAATAAAACCATCCAAAACATTTTGGAAAATTTCAGAAAATGTTGGAATTTCAGAGCCGGGCTTGCAGGAAAACAGAAACTCAGAAGAGAGAGAGGGAAGAGGTGGGGAGAAGGACTGCTCTGATATTGACATCTGTAGCTGTTCAGTGTCTGATCTGTCCCTGAGGTCCCTTCCAATCCCAGTGCTCTGGGGAAGGATGGAGAAACAACATATAGGGCTCTGTGTGAAGCCTTTCTGTCCCTTTTGTGAGCTGTCTGGACACAAAAGCATGCAAAAGGTATTATGGCTGGCTTCCCATGTTGTTGGCTTCCTAGTCAGTCTCCTGCTAGTCTCTCTTTATGGAAAGGATTAGATCCACCTTTCCAATATATTGCAGATACAAGATATAGTAAACAGATAGAATAAAATATAGTAAATAGAAGATATAGTAAAATAAGCAGCTAGAAGAAGATATAGTAAACACATAGAAGATATATTGCGCGCACACACACTTTCCAGCACAGCAAACATTATACAGCGTGCTGTAAAGGCAAGTACCAGGTCTTCAAAAGAGGAGCGATAGGGTGCAGCGGGACAGCTGTAAGTCCTTCTCCACCCCCCGGCCCCCACTTAGACACACGCTCTTCCCTAGCAGGCATGAGGCTTCTGCTGCTAGTGGCATCAAGGAAGTGAGAGCACTGTCTGCACCTGTCCCACCTCCATTAAGACCTGCAACAATAATGAACCCCAGCACTACCACCATGACAAGCACTAACATGACAGCGTCCTCCACCCTAATTTCAGTTCCCAGCACGGGCCTCCCAGTGCCAGAGGAGGAACTGGATCTGGAACCAAGGGAGCTCAGTGCTATAGCCAGGGAAATTCTGGGGAAGAAGGGGGAATCTGAGTTTCTGTTCCATACCCCTTAATGTTCCCCAAAAGCCAGGTCTCCTTCTCCAGAAGGTACTGCAAAGGAGGTTATGGGGGCAGGTAGTTCAGCTTCCCATGTTGTTGTGCCTCTGCCTACTGAGGAGGGGGATAAGGCAGGATTCTCACCTGCACTCCAGAGGTGAGGGGGTAGAGTAGTATGGGATCATTTTGAGGTGGCAGATGATCCCAAGTATGCTATTTGCCTGCACAATTGATACAAGACCAGCTGGGGCAAGGGCAAGAATCACTTCAGCACCACAGGGAGGCTGATGCATATCAGGAGACACCACCCTCTTGCCACTGCTCCTCCTCAGCCTGGCACCAGTGGGAGTGTGCCCAAAGGGAAATCCTGCTCTCACTCCAAAGCCCCGTCCCCCAGAAGCAGAGGCAGGTCACCCTGGATCAGTGGAGAAAAGGCAGAGGGAAAGCATGTTCCCAAGATGAGCGAGGTCACCCAGAGCATTAGGGAGATGCTTGGTCTGGAAGGCCCTTCTCCTTAGTTGAGCTGCTCCAGCCCTTCTCTTTAGTTGAGTGGCCAGGGTTCAGGTGGCTCATGGCGCTCATTGCCCCATCATACTGTGTGCCTGCACACACCACCTTCAGCAGGATGGTGGTGCCCTCCCTGTGTAAGGCATGCAGGGAGTACTTGAGGGAGAAGCTGCTCAAGGCAGGTCTGCAGGTGGCATTACACTTCACCTCAGACATCTGGAGCAGACGGGGTGGAGATCATGCCTCTCTCTCCGCTACAGAGCACTGGCACAATCAGTCAAGCTGTTGATGGGCTCTCTTTCAACCAGAGGTGATGGATGAGTCCCACATGGCAACGGAGACCACAGGAGCCATGAACCGCATAGTGCAGGGGTGACTTATTGGGTACAGCGAGCTCACCTGTGGGTTCATGGTCACCACCAACAGAGCCAATGTGGTCAAGGTGGTCTGTGATGCCAACATTGTTGGCATCCTCTGTGTGGCACACAAGTTCCACTTCATGGTCAGGGACACCTTGGAGGGAGACAGGGCTGCTGGTGATGGCACCATCACTACCACGACCAGACAGTTCATTTCAAAATGCAGGAAGATGGCAGGCTACTTCCACCAGAGCTTCAAGGCGGGCAAAATGTTGCGGGACAAACAGGCAGAGCTGAGCATCCCATAGCACAAAATCATTCAGGATGTGGAAACTCAGTGGAACTCCACATACCTGATGCTCGAAAGACTGGTCAAGCAACAGAAGGCTATCCATGAGATGCCCTTGCTCAGGGAGATTGGGATCAGCGAGGCCTGTGAAAAGTGGCTTGTAAATTCCCTTTGAGGATCAGGCCTGAGAGATTGAAGACAGAGTGGGTTTCTTGTGAGAAATGTGACCCCACAGATAGTTGTGTATTCTTGTCTGTAATAGACTGGATTAGTATGCTGACAGGTTTTGCTTTTCTTATCATGGCATGGTCTGGATCTATTCAGTGTGTTTTGAGTATAGGAAGTTGGCTTCTGGTGATGAGGTTAATGAGGTTTGGTGCTTGTTTGAATTTACAAACCACTTTTCAAAGATGAGCCTATGAACTTCACTTCTACAACCTTGATACAAAAACTCATAGACTCAATATAGACTTTGGATTTATATGACACACTATAACCTGCCTGACATCTGACTCCCCATGTACCTCTCCACTTTTACCTGCTACATCCTCCTTAACCCCCTCCCCTCCCAGCCTGTCCCTCACCCCCTGACACCTCAATGTAATTTACATTTTCACTGACTGACTTTCTTGCCTGCATTGCATGCCAGCCTCTGGCTTCTTCACTAGTCATTCCATCCAGGAAGAGCACACACACACCAACTAGTTGCTTCCTTAGCCTGACTAAGGGTTTTTAAATCTGAAAGCTTGCTAAGATATATTTTTCCAACTATTCAGTTGGTTTAATAAAAAATTAAAGGTACCTCAACTGGTCCATTTGGGGCTAGGACCCAAAGTGGGTCAAAGGGCCAGGGGCCCACGGTGAAGAATGTGGGCCCCAGAGCAAGAGGCTCAGGATTCTGACTGGCCTGAAGATGGAGCCAAGGTCTAAGGGGGAGGCAAAGGTGGAGCCATCCTTTACCCTCTCCAGCCAAAGGGGACCACAGTTGGAGTGGGTGAAGGAGGCAACATGTGAGGCATGGGCCATAGTGTTAGGGGAAGTATGGAGCTGTGGAATGGATATCACCCCAAGACACCTAAATGGAGAGCCACCCACCTGGGAAACATCTAAATCAGTTTTCCATCAAGGCGTGGCAGACCCAAAAATAGGTGGGTGGGTGGAGATCTAACCAGCTTCAGGAAGGGCCCCTGTTACAGGCTACCATCCCTGCTGGTTTGATCCCACAGCACCTTAGCACACACACAAAATCACACAAGTGTCACAAGTTTTGCTTTGAACAGTTTGAGATGCAGTTTCCTAGAACTCCCCTGCACCTATCTTCTTGAAACCTGGCAGACTTCATGGCCTCAGAAGAGGCTATCATGCCCGCTGTTTTTATTCCACTGAGCCTTAATACATACACAAAGTCACACGTCACAAGTTTTGCCTTGAACAGTTTGAGGTGCAGTTTCATAGAAACCCCTGCACCTATCTCTTTGAAGTTTGGCTTTGAACAGTTTTACAAAAACTCCTGAACCTATCTCCTTGAAACTTGGCAGGCTTCATGCCCTCAGAAGGGGCTACCATCCCTACAATTTTCATCTTAATCAGGCAAGAAATGACAAAAGTATAGGCATTTTAGTGATTCCCCATTATAGCCTGTGGCTGAACCTCCAAAACGGCCTTGAAACTCCAAAACAGATTCAGCTGAATCAAAACAGAACAGTGATCCAAAACGCTGAAATGAAGCACTGTCGTCTGAAACAGCTGAATTCAAAATTGATGAGAGACAGAGCCATTTCATACAGCACTAGTGTGCAGGACTGCAAATGGGTTTGCAGTACCGTATACTGCACATGCGCATTCGTCTGGATTCCCCCCATATATGTATCTCCATGATCCTAGTTTTGACCTACACTAACAAAATGCTTTCCTCTTTAAAGAGGGTCCTTGATACCTAATGCACACAGCATAAGACTGTCAGACAGATCCACTTTTTGCTTGACACAGGAAATGAGGAGGGCCATCGGAGTGCTGATTACCCATTTCTGATTCACAAGGTACCAGAAACTTTGGCAGTGGAGTAGACAATGAGTACCTTAGACAGTTGACTAAGGTCCTTAGAAGACTGTATGCCAGCCAAGAATTTATTAGGTGAAGCTTTGCTTCACCAATCCTTTTCCTTCTACAATATGTACCTATCTCATGATAGCAGAAGCATTCAGTGGAGGAGATACAAATTTTCAAGTGGGCAGTCATGCCCCTGGGGAGATGCAAATAGGACAAGAACCAGGAAAGAGATGCAGCAGATGATCAGGTGGCCTGATCATGAGACCTCCCTGCTGTCAAATCACTGATCATGGGTGACTGGTTCATTATTTCCTATAGAACCCTGCATGTACCACTGACACTGATCTTTGACTGGTAGAAAAAGGTAGAAACTGTAGTGCACACAGGGCTAAGAATACTGTTGTAAAAATACATGAAACATGTATGTGCTGCAGCTTCTGTTGTCAATATGACAGGTAGAAATTCACTGACAGCAAATTGCCTGAAAATCCATTTTTTTTATATATATGTGTTAAAAGTTAGAGGTTCTCAGTCTCTCTAGAAATCAAGCTTGTAACAAAATAAGTGTTTTATTTGTAATGTAAGCAGGCTTTTTATAATGACTACAAGTTATGTAATAAGACTGAAAAACTTCCAATACATTGGTAAAGTAATCTCTGACATCAAACACACTTTAAAAGCATATTAGCTCTGGTTTTTAGAGATTATTTTAGGAATTCCTAGTAGAGTTGTTTGAAATTTTTAAAGTATAATAGTTCTTCACCAGAAAAGACTTACTTAGTGAAATCAAAATATTGAAGTTGTCAATATTTTCACAGGAAATTACTAAATTATTGAAAAGGTCAAAACATTTAGCTTTTTATATTATTGCTTTCAAATAAAATTAAATAATATAAAACTAAATGTAATATTTCACCTCTGTAAAAATGTTGAAAGGTTGAAGTAGAACATTTTTGGAATATTTAATTTCATGAAACAATCCAGGATTTCAACTGTTTGCCCTAATTTAAATCTCAACCAGATTTAAAAAATTTTAAGTTTCTCATGGAAGGATTTTGACCAGCAACAATATCACATGTAGTCTGCAGCAAGCAGCATGTATACCATTTAAACTATCTACTTTGTATTTATTATTTAAAAACATGTTTATTTCAGAATCCATGCAAAATTTAGGTCAATTCAGGTGATATGTCTTTTTACAGACTTCAGGAACCTACAAGAAGTGTGCTAACAAGTCATCTCGAGCAAAATGCAACTGCACTGACAATGAGAAACTTTCTTTTTCTGTAGCCTTCTCAGACTGCAAGGAGAAGGTAAGAACTAGTAACAAGTTGAAAACAACCCCTATTAGGAATAAATTCTGCCCTTAGACATAGCCAGGAAACCACCCTGGATTCAGTACAAATTGCCTGGGGGGCAACATGGGGGCAGAAACTAACTCTCTAAAGAGACATTCTAGTTCAAAATTGCAGGTGGGCATGGCCTGAATGTTTAATAAATGTCTTAAATAAACAACACAATTTTACCTTCTAAATGCAACTGTATGACAATATATAACTTACATTTTAGGCTTTTAGGATGAAGTATCCGGTTAGAAAACTTCCGATCTACTTCATTATTAAAAATAAAAAAGAATATAAAGACCTGACATCTCCTTATTTTGTCACAATCACAGAAGTCAATCAGCGGACAAACTGGGAAGTAGCAGGTATGGATGGGGGGGATCTGAAAAAATCGGCTTTTTCATAACCATAGGCATAGAAATTATGATTTACTTTTTCTGCTGGAAGTTCACTTTTGAAAGAATTACCATTTCTGGAAACACACTTTTTTCTTCTTACCTCTCTCCTTAGTGGACAGGACTCCTGTTTAGACCCAGTATTATGACATCAATGTTCAAACAGGACCAAGCAGGATGTGATATTAAGCATTGTATGACTTCTCTCCACTAAAGAGTTACTCTTTTAAAAACAACAGGATAAAGATTCAAGAAGAAAAAGTATAATGCAAGACAGACTTGTTTGTTGCAAGCCATCCATTCATTCAATTATAATTGATTTAAAATTAAAGTAGGATTGAGACAAACTGTGGCACGTGTACTCTTGGGGATATGCAAAACATCTCTGGGTGGTATGCGGGAGAAATTGCATAATGGATTTAATTTTCATTATCATAATAATTGGCATTTAAGGGATTAAAATATAAAAAGCATGCTGGTAAGAATATGTAGGCAGCTGATAAATCTGGAAGAGGATATACAATAAGAAAGTTTGGGAACCTCTGCCCCAGACAAAACAGTTTCCCTGATACTACCTCCTGTTGCTGAAATGCACCAGCAGCAGGCCTCTTTGTGGTTTTACAAGTCAGCCTTCATAAGCTACAAAGATGTTCCAGCTTGTCAGCTGTAGCAGACTTTACATAGCTTTTTGTGGATATAAGGCATTGTTTGTTAGTTGTTGTAAATATTTTCAAGGCCTGGAAAACTGACAAAGCTATTTTGTATCACAAAGGGCAAAAAATACTTTAATATTTCCTTTATAAAGCTCAAGAAACTCTGGGACACAAGTGATCCAAACTGGGCCAGATAAAAGGAGATACTGAGTGCCCCTGACACAGTTTCCATTTCCCTTAAAGGTTGAGGGTGTGTGCACTTTGTAGGGAACTAATGGGTCTGAAGGCACCCCTTGCCTGTCCAAGACCGCTTGAACTTCTGTTTCATCAGACATCAGAATTTTCCAGCAAACTCGGAGGAGAGAAAAATGTGGAAGAACTTTACAAATTGTTTTTTACTTTACAGGTACTAATGCAACACCAAGCATGTTAAAAATGAGAGCATATTTAAAAGGAAAACTCAATGCTACACTGTATAATCCAGATGCCCTGACCCTAAATATATATGTAAGTTTTATCATTTCCGATGAAAGGAAATATTTTGGACAAAAATTGGCATAAGCCAGATTTCATATCTGAATGCTATTAACTTAGAGGTAGTTCCAATATGAATCTAAACATTTTTTTGTAAAACCCAGATCTGTGAACTCATTTGTAGCTCAGTTCAAGCTCTAATTCAGATGCCTTTGACATCAACAACTGAATGAAACAGGTGAGTCTTAGCCCCCTGTCTTTTATATCTACTTCTCATTCCTGCTTCTTCATGTATTCAAGGACAGCAAACAAGGTGAATAGAATGAAGACAATTTGCAGACCAGTTCACAGGTCAGTTTGCCCCCATCCCCACCCTCCTTTTAAGGGAAGAGTCTTTCAGTTTGGTGTGAGGAAGCAGGAAAAAAGATGCCTTTTGGGGCCAGTGAGCAGTAAACAGGCCAGATTCCAGGCAAGTTTGCTAGGGAAGGTGTGCTTGGAAGAAGGGCAGTAAGAGAGAGAAGGCAAATTAAGAGACCCAGGGAAATGGATAAAAAATGTTGCAGTGCCAGAGCCACTGCCACTGCCATTGCCTCTGCTTGCACCTGTGAGGTTTCTGTCCAAGCAGGACCACTTACCATTGAGGCTTCCACCCAGGTCTAGATTTGCTGCTGTGGGGACTGCGGCTTGCAAGTTCCTTCCAGTGACGGCCGGGTCAGGGGTGCCTATGGTTTGAGCAGTAACTCCTGGTGGTGTCCTTCAGGAAACAGGCAAGAGCTATAGGAGGAGATGGTGATGCTCCAAAACATCCTCCACCGTGAGGAGTTCATTGATTCAATACTGGAGAAGACCTCCAGGACTGTGGAGGAAGAACTGCCAGGGGGAGCGCTAGAGAAGAGAGAGGGCATGGACTCTCAGAAGAGTGGAAGCTTGGAAGCTTGTGACCTCTGGCAGCAAGCAGAGATCTTCACTTCCACTTGCAGCAAATTGTCTAGAGAAGAGATATGGAGCCCAGATCCAAGATGTCACAGAGAGATTACCAAGACTCATCCAGCTCTGACAACTACCCTGTGTTGCTCATCCATGTGGACACCAACAATACAGCCAGGCGAAAACCTGAGCAGATCAAAAGTAACTACAGGGCTCTGAATGAAGGGGTATGAGGCTCTGGTTGTGTTCACTTCAATCCTTCCAGTCAAGGGATAGGGCCTGGGCAGGAATGAGTGCCTTCTGCACAGTGGTGCCAGTGCACCTCCTGACAGGCTAAGCCTGCTGCTTAGGCGGCAGGCAGGGGGGGCAGGCAGGAGCACCAGTGCCCACCCCCCCCCAAGAGCACCAGCTGGGGACTGGGAGCACCATGACCACTTCTGGGAGCCCAATTTTTACATTTTACAAATGTATTATTGCTGCTTCACTGGCCATGGGAGGACCCACCCTCTGTTACTAACTGGTCACTGAGGGTGGGGGAGGTATGTGCCCCCCTGACTAAGGTTGCAGCAGTCGCCCATGCTTCTGTAGATCAATACCTGGTGTAGCCACCAGGGCTTTGACTTTGACCATGAGATGTAGTTCCAGGAAGAAAGATGGCTGGGAAGAGATGGGATCTACCTAATGAAGAGAGGGAAGAGCATCTTTGCAGGCAGGCTCACTAACCTGGTGAGGAGGGCTTTAAACTAGGTTCTCCAGGGGATGGAGACCAAAGCCCTGAAGTAAGTAGGGAAGCAGGAGACCTGGAGGAAAACCAAGCAGGAGGGGGCAACAAGGAAGGTGTTTTCATACTTCCTGAGAAATCAGGGCAACCTCAGGTGCCTATACACCAATGCAAAGAGCAAGGGAAACAAGCAGAAAGAACTGGAAGTCCTCGCACAATCGTGGCACTATAACGTGATTAGAATAACAGAGACTTGGTGGGATAGCTCGCATGACTGAAGCACTGTCATGGATGGTACAAACTGTTCAGGAAGGACAGGCAGGGGAGAAGAAGAAGAGGACTTGCACTTTATGTAAAAGAGCCATATGATTGCTCAGAGCTCCAGTATGAAACTGTAAATAGACCTGTTGAAGGTCAGTGGGTTAAGGTTAGAGGGGAGAGCAACAAGAGTGATGCTGTAGTGGATGGTGTCTGCTATAGACAACCAGGCCATGAGGAAGTAGTGGATGAGCTTCCTTCAAACAACTTCCTTCAAACAACATCAGAAGTTTCCTGATCATAGGTCCTGGTTCTCTTGAGGGACTTAAATCACCCTGACATCTGCTGGGAGGGCAATACATCAGTGCGCAGGCAATCCAGGAAGTTTTTGGAGAGTGTTAGGGACAACTTCCTGGTGCAAGTGCTGAAGCAGCCAACTAGGAGCCATGCCCTTCTTGACCTGTTGCTCACAAACAAGACAAAATTGGTACTAGGAGATGGCAACTTGGGCAGCAGTTACCACAAGATGATTGAGTTCAGGATCCTGAGGAAAGGAAGGATGGAAAGCAGCAGAGTAAGGACCCTAAACTTCAGAAAAATAGACTTTGATTTCCTCAGGGAACTCATGGGCAGGATCCCCTGGGAAGCCAGGTTGAATGGGAGAGGAGTCCAGGAGAGCTGGCTGTACTTCTAAGAAGCCTTTCTGAGAGTGCGTGAACAAACCATACTGATATGCAAGAAAGCTCTCAAGTATGACAGAAGAGCAGCTTGGCTTAGCAGGGAACTCTGTTGTAAATTAAATCACAAAAAGGAAGTTTATAAGAAGTGGAAACTTGGACAAATAAATAGGGAGGAGGATATGAGCATTGCTTGGGCATGTAGGGATGAAGTCAGGAAAGCCAAAGCACAATTGGAGTTGCAGCTAGCAAGGTATGTGAAGGGTAACAAGAAAGGTTTCTGCAAGTATGTCAGTAGCAAGAGGAGGATCAGGGAAAGTGTGGGTCCCTTACTTAACAGGGAAGGCACCCTTGTGACAGAGGATGCATAAAAGGCTGAAGTACTCAATGCCTTTTTCACCTCAGTCTTAACAGGCAAGGTCAGCTCCCAGACTACTGCACCTGGCAGCACAGTTTGGGAAGGAGGTGAGCCAACAGTGGTGAAAGAACAGGTTAGGGACTATTTAGAAAAGCTGGACATATACAATATAGGTGTGCAAAATGGACCGTATTTGATTCGGATTCGGTTCGAATTGGGGGTGGTGATTCGATTCATTGATTCGGATCACTGTCCCTGATTCGATTCAGCTAAATTTGAATCTGAAGATTCAATGCTGATTTGAAGAATCAGCAATTTGGCCATAGACACAGCTTTAAAATGTTTTTCCTACATACCTCAAGGTGCCAGCTACAGCTCGTGAATACTATGATGCTGGGGTGGATGGAGTGTCATACAGGAGAGTGTGTGTTTGGAGCAGGCTGCCCATGTGCTCAGCAATGGACCACAACTACTTCTGGACCACTTCTGGGTCTACTGGAAAACGTGCAAGGGCACCCCACAGCTCAGCGACCAACCATGGGGGGACTCCAGGTGCTCCCCTAGACCAAAGAGGCACCAGTTGCTAAGCTGACAAAGCCCAGGGAGGGGGGCCCTCATGCATTCCTCAGTGGACCTGGAAGTGGACCAGAAGTGCTTCTGGTCCACTTCTGGGTCTGATGCCAAGTGTGCTGAGGAGCCCCCCGTGCTCCTGTGGGACACTCCATCTGCCCCAGCATCTCAGCATTCATGAACCGCCTGCTACCTTGAGGTATGTAGAAAAAATATTTCAAGCTGTGTCTATGTCTGAATTGCCAAATCTTTCCAAATCTCTAAATTGATTTGGAGGGTTCTGATTCAATTCAGAGAGATTAAAGGGTCTCCTGATTTGGATTCAGAGATTTGTCTGCTGAATCAGGCCAAATCTCCACCAAATCAAATTAGGGACTGAAGCTTTGCACAGCCCTAATATACAATTCCATGAGGCAGGATGGGATGCACCCACGGATTCTGAGGGAGTTGGCTAATGAGATTGCAGAGCCACTGACCATCATCTTTGAAAATTCACAGTGATTAGGAGAGGTCCTGGATGACTGGAAAGGGGCAAACATAGTGCCCGTATTTAAGGAAGGGAAAGAGGAGAATCCAGAGAACTACAGAGCAGTCAGCCCCACCTCAGTTCCTGGAAAAATCATGGAGCAGATCTTCAAGGAATCCATTTCTAAACACTTGGAGGAGAAGTAGGTGATTAGGAACATTCAGCATGGATTCACCAAGAACCTGATTGCCTTCTGTGATGAGTTGACTGGCTCTGGGGATGTTGGAAAACCAGTGGATGTGGTGTACCTTAATTTTAGCAATGTTTTTGATACGGTCACTCACAACAGTCTCGCAGGCAAGCTAAGAAAGTACAGCAAAGATGAATGAAATGTAAAGGCGGATAGAAAAATGGCTGGAGCATCAGGCTTAGAGGTTTATAATTGCTTGATGTCAAGTGGAGTGTCCCAAGGGTCCCAGTTTTGTTCAATGTCTTCATTGATGACCATGAAGATGGCATAGAGTGTACCTTCAGCAAGTTTGCAGATGGCATCAAGCTGCAGGGAGTAGTAAATACACTGGAGGGTAAGGCTAGGATTCAGAGTGACATAGGCAAATTGGAGGATTGGGCCAAAAGGAATCTCATGATGATCAACGGGGACAAATACAAAGTCTTGCACTTAGGATGGAACAGTCCCACACATAGGTATAGGCTGAGGCCTGACCAGCTGGGCAACAGCTCTGCAGAAAAGGACCTGGGGGTTACAGAGGGCAATAAGCTAAATATGGCATAGCAGTGTGCCTTTGTTGCAAAGAAGGCTAATGAGATACTGGGCTTCATTGGTAGGTGTGTTTCCAGCAGGGCAAGGGAAGTAATTATTCCTCTCTATTCAGCATTGGTGAGGGCACATCTAGAGAACTTTGTTCAATTTTGGACCCCCCACCACAGAAAGGATGTGGACAAATTGGAGAGAGTCCAGTAGAGGGCAACAAAAATGGTGTGGGGGCTGGGGCACATGACTTATGAGAAGAGGCTGAGGGAACTGGGTTTATTTAGTCTTTAGAAGAGGAGATTGAGAGGGGATTTGATAGCAGCCTTAAAGTACCTGAAGAATGATTCCAAAAAGAATGAAGCTAGACTGTTCTCAGTGGTGACATATGACAGAAGAATGGTATCAAGTTGCAGCAAGGATGGTGTAGGTTGAATATTTGGAAAAACTCTCACTAGGAGGATGGTGAAGCACTAGAACAAGTTACCTAGCAAGGCGGTGGAATCTCCAACCTTGGAGGTTTTTAACACCCTGCTTGACAAAACCCTGGCTGGAATGATCTAGTTGGAGATGGTCCTACTTTGGGCAGGGGTGGGACTTGTTGAACTCCTGGGGTCCCTTCCAACCCTAATTTTCTATGATTCTATGATTCAAATCAAACTAGATGGAGGTTTGTTTAATGTCATACAGTTTAAAGTAGGGATAGGCAATTATTTATGCTGGAGGGCCGCTTCAGGAGTTTTAGTGAACTGTTGCAGGTTGGGGGTGTGGGGTGCTAGCCTGGCCTGGCACAGCATGGTGGCAAATTGATCCTATCTGGGCCCCAGGCCTGTCTGACCTGCAGCCACCACCTGGGGCACATAGTGGGCAGGCAGGCTATCCATGGAGACCAACCAAGGACCCCTGTGGGCAGAGCACATTCAGCTGGGTGGATCCTTTGGGGCCACAGTCAGATGGGGAGCAGTATAGAGGAGTGGGACTGGCAGACAAAGCCTGGATCACAGGGTGGTGCCAGTGTAGTCAGGGCCTGGAGCAGAGGCATGATCTGCTCCCTCTATATCCTGGAGACAGGTGCTGTTTCTGCAAGCAGGGACATGTGGGGGCAGATCACAGCTCTGCCCTGGGCCTCAGCCCCACACTGTCACCACCCTGCAATCCTGCCCCAGACCTGCCTGCCCATCCTGCTCCCCAGTGCTGCTTCCCTCCCACCCACAACCATAGGTGACAGAAGGCCAGGGCTAATGGGACTTAGCCGACCCAAACATGGGGCAGCAGTGGCAGCAGGGCAGCCCAGGCATGGGCTGTGGGCAGCTGCAGCAGTAGGGGAGGGACATGCACAGACTCAGACACACAGCCATAGCCTGTACACAGCCAGGATCACAGCACAGCAGCATGTGGATCCCTGCCCAGCTTGGTAGGAAAGTCTGTGAAGGGAAAGGGGTGGGGCAGAATAAGGCCCCACAGTGAGGAAGGGAGTGAGGCAGGGGCTGGGGTGAATGGGGCTTTGGGGTGGGCTGCTGGACAGTCAGAGCCTGGGCAACTCATCTAGGGGTATGGGAGGGCTCTTGCTGTTGCACGCACCCCAGGGCAGCCATGGAGGGCATGTTACCCATAGATTTGTGCACAGGGCAGAGGTGGGCTGGGCTCTATACCCCACTACTGCTGCCTCAGGAACCATGTAATGTCACATGCCTGCCACTGCTGGTAGGCAAATGGCATTGCACAGCTCTCGAGGCAACAGCAGCAGGGCATAGAGTCCAGCCCACAACAGCAGCCTGCCTCCACCCTGCACACAAATCCAGGGAGTACATGTCACTCGTGCCTCCCCCTGGTGTGCACAGTGGCAAAAGCCCCGCTGAGCCCCTGGATCAGCCACCCAGGCTCTGACCATCCCACGACCTACCCTTGGGCCCCATTCATCCTAGTCCCTGCCTCTGCCCTGCTCCCTCCCTCACTGTGGGGGCCTTGATTTGCCCCTCTACACCTTCCCTTTTTCCTGCCACTTCCCCTCCAGAGGCTTACCTGCTGTGGCTTACCTGCTCTGTGTGTGTGTGCATATGTGTGTGTGGGTGAGTGTACACTCAACCCCCAAATAATATAGTCTCCCTCCACCTATGCCCACAGCCCCATCCCATCCCATGTGCCTGGCTGAACACATCCTGCCCATGGGATTCCACCTGCCCACTCTGTTTGTTGCTTCTGACAGTGGGTGAAGATCAAATGGGCTTGGGTGTCCAGACAGCAGAGTTATGTCCGATGGTGGCAGAGACTCTGGTGGCAGCTGTCAGGCAGAGTGAGCTGCTGCCATTGGGGCTGCCAGGAAGCCACCTGCCATGCCACCTCAACCCCACCACATGCCTGGAGGCGGTAGGACTGTGGCAGTATGTGTGCAGACTGGGCTTCCCTCTATGCCTGGGCTAGGCAGGGCCAAGGGACCCACTGTGGGCCAGATAGAATCGCTTTGTGGGCTGAATCCAGCCTGTGGGCCAGGGGTGTTTTGCCCACCCCTGATTTAGAGTGAAAACCAAGGTTAAAAAACTGGTCCTGGAAGATTTCCTGTATGTGGATGATGCAGTCATAGTTGCACACAGTGAATCTTCCCTGAAAAATCTCTTGGGCAGATTTTCTGAATCATGCAATAGCTTTGGAATGGCAATTAGTCTCAAAAAGGCTGTGATTGTGTACCAAGAGATGAGAGAATCAATAGCAGACATCACTCTGGAGGATAAGTCTCTTGGTATCATTGACAGTTTTTTCTACTTGAGTTCTATAATCAGCAGAAATCTTGACCTACAGATTGAACTGACTAACAGAATTGGAGAAGCAGCTAAGAAGTCCAGGCTACTACAGAAAAATGCATGAAATAACAGCAAACTATCAGCTAAGGTGAGTATATGAATCTACAAGACTTGCATGCTGTCATCCATGCTTTACGGTTCAGAAATGTGGACTATATATGCTAGGCATATCAAGAAACTGATCTGTGCAAGATCCTTTAAATAAAGTGGGAAGACAGAATACCGAATGGAGAGGTACTGAAGCATGCAGGACTGACATTTAGAAGCCATTATCAAGATAAAAAGATTGCAATCAATCGACCATGTCAGGAGAACATCACAGAAGTAGGGTTGGAAGGGACCTTGTAGATCTTCAAGTCCGACCCCCTGCCTGGGCAGGAGGGAAACTGGGCTCAAGTGACCCCAGCCAGGTAGGTATCGAGCCGCTTCTTAAAGACCGCCAGGGTAGGAGCCAGAACATGAAGTAGCTTTGATCCAGAGGACGGAAGCGAAGCAAGAAAGAAGAAAGCAGTATGCTGTAAACTTGGGCTCCAACTCAGACAATATGTGGCTCTGCAAAACTTGTAACAAGCCATGTCATTCTCAAATTGGGCTCGTCAGCCACAAAAGGATTCATCAGGCATCTGACTAGACCTCTTACATGTACACCATGATCCAGAGGATTGACGTTGCCTACCAGTTCCAGTATGAATCTAAATTTTTCTTTGTGAAACCAAGATCCATTTACTCATTTGTAGTTCAGTTCCAACTCTATTTTGATTATCAAAACTGTTTTTTATGTCTTATATATATGCCACAGGCAGTTCCGAAACCACTAATCCTTGAGATATAAAGGAAATTTTGACAGTGCCTTCTTATACTAACCTTTCAAATAAGTTACATTACAAATCTTGTTAAAAACTTTGCCGATTTTTACTCATCAACCTACTTTGCATGCAGTAATCCAGATGTTTTCCCTCAGAAATATACTTGTTAGCAAATATGGCTGTATTTGACATAATTAACTTTACCAATATCTAAATTTGTTTAATGTTATTGATTTGACCTGTAAGGCTTCTTTTTTTTTTCAGAGATATCAACATTAAACAGCATTTTTTTAACTTGGTCAGTTGGACTACATTGTGTTGTGGAAAATGTAGTCCTCCAAGTAGCCTGACCCATGGGAGACGACCAAGGGCCAAACTAGAATTCCCATAAGGCAATGTACAAGGAAATGAAGTTTAATAATATTTTAACTCATTCAAAACAAATAATTTAATCAAATAAAATATTCCTATTTATCTTGAATCAACCTGAAGAGAAATATTTTGTTTCCATTTTCCTGACAGAAAATCAAAAGGTTAAAAAAATTCTAAGCTGTGGAAACAGCATATTCCATGGGAGCTATTTTTTCTGACAAAAAATTCCTGACCAGTTATAATGCATATAACTTAAGCTACCCTTTCTTTAAATGTCTTTCTAAACCAATTGTATTTAACTGTATCTGTGCAGTAAGCACTGATTTATTTATAAAAATTATATGTTGTTTGTACTTTTAGGATTCTCTAGTTTTCGAGAAAAATAATAATTTAAATCAAATTAAATAAATTGAACTTTTGAAAAATAGCATTTTAAAATACATTAAAATAATGTAATTTACTTAACTTACAAGGTACTTAACTTACAAGTACCTTTAGAAAGATTGTTCTGTGTTTGGAAGAAGCTTTACACATTATTTTCTTTTGTACAAAACCTAGTGTGCCAAAATTAGTCAGGTTTAACATTCAAGGGTTTCTGTCTATTTATACCATGGCTGAATTTATCATTTTGGTTTTAATTTTAACTTCTTTCAGAAATGAGATTGCCTTAGCAACAGTAAATTGCTCAAGGCAAAAGAAACTAGTACTTGAGTCTCTTACAAGGATGCCAACCAGTTGGCTGACTTTCTTGTCTGACGTTTTTAGGTGTTTGTTTTGCCCCTATTTCCCAGTGAAGTTGCTTAGAGATGCCGGTTTCTGGGAGCAATCTGAGCTGTATGTTTTGAAGGAGCACAATGTGTGTTTCCTGCCTCTTTGAAATGAAAAAGAATCTGGAATTTGTCTCAGAGCACATAATAGGACAGGGAAATCCTCAGTCATGTGAGCAGATGCTCTGACGAGGAGGTAATGTTTGAACCCTTTGCCTCCATTTGTGTGGTCTTGCTTCTGGGTCTCATTTGGTAAGGAGGAGATTAAAGTGATCCATTAGTTTTCATGAGGACATAACCTAGAAAACAGGTAGTTGGCCATGGTCAGAGAAAATGTCTGATTACTAACTGTTGTTGTCAGCTTCCCTAAGATAACAGTATACAAGAATGCAGAAATCACACATTACCAAAGGAAAATTGCTGGTTCCTGTTTAAATGCTATTGCTTGTAAGAACAAGATAATCTATAGATTTATCACTGTCTTGCTCCTCTGACTTTTGCTGGCTTTATACTCAAAACAGCAGAAAATCTTCAAGGAAGGGGTTGAAAACTGCAGTGTGAGATATATGTGTGTACATACACACACACACACGCATGCATGCACATTCTTTAATTTAAAGGCGTTTTGTACTTAGATCAAGAAAATAATCAATGATGCTGTTGTTTTCTTTTAACAGGGATCTGAGCTTTTCCATTTCAGGGTATCAGTTATTCCTGGAGTTTCCTTCTGTAACCTGTATGATGAATTTCAGGTACCATAAATAGCCATAATCAACCAAGCATCATTTAAAAATAAATGATCACAGCATTTCATATGAAAGAAAAATGAGCTATAACAGAAGCTGTACTTACTAAATTTAGACTGACACTCTGTAGAATGGGGCACTAATCCCACATTTAGTCATTTGTGCAGTCGTTTTTCCTCAGAAGTTTCCCAGGTTCACTAACATGGCTCCCACAGCGTTTCTGGAAAGGACAAAGCAGCATGCCAAAGGAGGCATCATAGGTACTACAACAGTGTTTTGTAGGGCTGATCTTGGTAGCCAAGAATGGCCAGATTTCCAGTGACAAAGCAAATCAACAGACAGTGAGTGCTGGCAAACAAAGCTGACTTGAAACTTTCCAGATATTGCTACCTGGTTCCCATTTGGAGGTCCTTAGCTCGAGGAAGAAAGCAGGTAGCACAAACTCAGACTTCATCCAGATAAAGCCATTGCACATCTGTAGCAGTGCTGAACCCTCTGCAGCTCTGTCCACCATGGTCCATGCCCATCTACTTCCAACATACTCCCTTCAAGGAGAATTATTCAGCCAAGAAAATTTGTATTAATTTTCACTTCATCTACAGTCCTCACTCTCCTGGCACATACCCACCCACACCTCTAGAGAGGTTTCTGGATGGAGCACAGCTGCTGAGTGCTGGCCCTCTTTCTATGTGGAGAGGAAGATCAGCGGGACTTCTTCATGTGCACACCATTTCATCGATTACCTTGCGTTGTTCACAACACTATTCATACCTAGCAGTTCTGCGTAGCACTTTCCACCCACATATCTCATAAACAGTATCATGCCCTCCATTTTCAGATGATGGAAACATTAGCACAAATAGAGTTCTAAAGTGACATGGGGAAGTGCATCTATTACTATTACATACAATCAAAGAAATCGATACTGCCCCTGTCCAAAGTGCCTGTAGTTATGAAAGAAAATGATAAAAGTGAAAACAGGGAAATACCTAGAAATTGCTATCTACACCTTTTTTTTCAAAAATATTTTCTCCACGCCCCTCCACAACACAGCTGATACCCAGCAAACAAAACTGTCTTACTTGCATTCCACCACTGAAATGATTTTGCCTTGCTGACAGTCTGGCCCCCAAATTTGAACTTAGCCATTTGTGTTGGAATATTCCAATTGAAGCAATTGCAAACTTGCAATTGATTTCAGCTGAAGTAAGATTGAGCCTTTGATTGTCAGCTTCTGGGGGAAAGGACCTTTAATTTCTTTCCATCTGTTGAGAACACTAATCACATTAATAGATAAGTTGTTGGAAATATGAAAAATTTGCTGTAGATTTTTAGTTATTATTGGAAGTAAACAATAAAACGATTTGTTAAATATTTTCTTTTGCAGATTTATGTTGATGATGCTCCATTGGCCTTCCCAGGACAGTATCTTACTATCTCACTAACAGCTGTATTAATAGGAGGCATTATCTTTGTGACATTTATGGTACAAGTGTATAATGTAAATATATGGAAAAAAATTAAAAGTAGAAGTTGGAGAAAGAACAAAATAGGAGCATCTGAAATGAGAACTACTAATATAGACAATTCTGCTTCTTTCTAGTTTGGATATATTTATATTTTCAAGTGAACTGCAAAGCCAGCTGAACTCAGTAGCCAGTTACCAGCCCTTTTCCCTCACCTTATTAAGTCTATGTCTTTCTTAGATATTTTAGTAGTACTTAGAAGCAATTTATTTTAGTAATTTATATTATTAGTCTCCCTCAGTTGATGTACTTAGAAGCAATTTATTTTAGTAATTTATATTATTAGTCTCCCTCAGTTGATGTTCCTGAATATGCAACGTTTTTGTCAGAATTTGGTTTGTCTTTTGAAGATACGCGTTTTGAAATCTACAGGAAAATATACATGTTTGCAAAATTTTGTTTTACAAAAAGCTTTTGAGAAGATGTAAAGTACTTTGTTATGCTTGTTTGCTGTGAGGTACTACTAAACCTGAGCAAAGTGGCAGAATATGGCAGAATCTAGCTGTATTCCTCTCCTTACAGAATATCTTGTGATTAGCTTATCTAAGATCTTGCAACAGCCAAAAGAACTGTAACACCTTGTTAAAAATAAAGACTACATCTGAATTAGTAAAGACAAATACATGAATGAATGTTTAATAACTCCTAAGAGTTATGGAAGGGCTAAGGTGACTTGTGGTAAAATATTCAGTAGTGCAGCTGAAGAGGTAACTTGGACAGCAGCCTTGGATTCTGCATGGGTATGGGGTGCACAAAAATAACCACCACCATTGGCACTGTGAAACTGGTGCTGTCTCAATCATCAAGGCTTCATGGCTGCCCTGCTTCATCTTTGAAAATATTTCTGGGTAGTTCTGATCACATTATACACTTATCTTGCATTTTGTGTACTTGAGCTTCACTTTTTGCTACTAATAAGGCATGCCACTTGAAGGCAGTAGACACTCCCTACCCACAATACCGATAACACTAAGCTTCTGGCTGAATCAAACCAGAAGCTATCAAGTTACTTTTTTTTCTCTATAACCCAGCAAATCTCTTAAATAAAGGAACAGCTCCAACATGAGAGGATGAGGAACTGACTGTATAATCTAATGGCTAGAACACTTGCATAGGATAGTTATTGGCTGTGGAGTAAAACTTACCTGGGGAAGGTTACTGGCTCAGCTGGGATGAGGCAACTCATCTGAGACCAATATTGGCTGTTCTGAGTGAGTCTGAATTAGTGAGGGAAGTTAGGACATATTAGGGTTCCATGGAAGAATGGCTGAGGAAAGCAATCCCACTAATTCTTGATGTGCCAGTCAAAGGAGTTACAACACCAAGTGCTTCCTAACTCAGAAAGCTAACTGTGTTAGCTACTGTAATTAAAGTAGCCTATCTATCTATCTATCTATCTATATATAGGGAAATCATTTTCCTTGACTCTGTATTTTTAGCTAATTTTGAAAAAAGCAAATCAACAGGCGTATCTACACATTGCCCTATGAGGTTGTTACTGTGCCGCGCTTTAGTACTTCCTTTTAAAAGTACTAGAGCATGGTGCAGTAACTGCCCATACTGTGTCATACGTGTGGCACATGGTTATTTTTAGCCTCTACTTTGCTGTAATGGCACGCTATAATGGGGGAGCACACCACTACATCAAAGTAACTGCTGGTCATGTGTAGACTCAAGTGGTCAGTCACTATGTCACCATAGTGTCTGTGCAAAACAGTTAAAGAGATGCCTCGGCACAGCTGTGTTGAGCACATTGCAAGCACGGATGCAGGGATTTTCCCCTGTACTGTGGGAAAAGTTTCGGTGCATGGTCAGAGCCCACCAAAACCTTGCAGCTGCCCCACTGAGTGCATGCTTGCAATTGGCTCACGGTAAATTATGCATATGTGTCAACTGGCAATTGGCTTGCTGACCGAATAAAAGGCTTGGGCGATGCCTGCCCAAACCGGAGGAGTACTTGGATGTGCATGAGGAGAGATCCTGTGTGCGTTTCCAAGTCATGAAGGAGGCCTGATCAACCGACAGTGACTCCCCGCCAGAATCGTCTGATGCCCCATACCCTGCGTGAGTGTGAGCAACAGTGTGCCTGTGTTCCTGTTTAAGTTCTGTAACTTCAAGGAACGTGCCTACAGCCTACGGACTGTAAGTAAGGTTTTTTTGGCTTCCAACAACCTGTGTGTCTAGCACCTCAATTCTGCTCCATCAGCAGCCCCATTCCACCAGCGTTTCTCGGCCCCCACACATATCATGATGTGTAGACACATCCTACAATGTCCAAAACAAATCTATGTCCTCTTCTTGAAGACTTCCTGTAACTGGATGGATTTCACCTTTAAAAGGGAAATCAACCATTGTGAAGTCTGGCTGCAGGGCATTCTGATAGGAAAGGCAGAAGTGCTGTGTCTTGCTAAGAGCTTTAAAAAGCTCCTGGAAGAGTAAGAAGGGGAAGAGGAAGCCACATGTGAGTAGAGTAGTTTCCTACAAGGAAGCGTTTAGGCTGTGGTGCTGGGGCTAGAGCCAAAGCCTGTGGGACAGGACAGAAGCCTTTGGTTTGTTTAACTGATTCCTTGTTTGTTGTTTAACACCTGTGTTTTATTTGGAAAGACTGGCTGAGAAACTTTTTAAGGAGCAAAATCCACCTATGGGGGCCAGTAGGCTAGGCAACCTGCTTATTCTCCCCCAAAATACACTATATATGTAGAATTCATAGTTCTCTGAAAAATGGTTAAACATATTACTACCAAAGAGAAAAATAACAAATTTCCTTTAATGGTTTTTAGCTATGTATATGACTTTTGGGGGGTTTAGGACTTATTTTGGTGATTGTTGAAGACTTATGACTTCTCAGTATGAGAAGGGCAGTCTAGTGAAATTGAATCTGTGTGTGTGTATATAAAAAAATCAATCCAGGCTACTGGATGGTCCTGTGCTAGTCATCTACTCTATTGCTATTTTATTCCCTATAAAACAGTGATAATTATCTTCTCTACCTCCTTAGGCAACTGAGAATTAAATAGTGATTATTTTTATCACTTTAACTTTGTAAATTGCAATTCTCCACAATGTCCTCTGCACACATTAACACCTTACCTGCTAATTTGGAGCAAATGCTGCACTACTTTTCTATGGGATAACAATTTCTTTCTGGAAAAAAATAAACAGTTTTTGTGAATTGGGGGTGCATCACCTCGCTTGCACTCCAAGGCAGATCAATTCTATCAAATAAGAGATGATGGTACCTCTGACAGTCTAGGAAATTATGGTAATCTTTCAAGTACCTGTTTTTAAATGCATACCAAAGACTGAATCCTGAGAGGTACTAAGAACCCACACATTTAATTACCCTGGTTTCAGTAGGAGATGAAAATGTCTTAAGGCATCTTCATAGCATGCATTAGCCTAGTGCACTTTTATGCTGAGGACAGCCATGGCTTTCCACAGAGCTCTGATAATTGAGCTTTTCTATGTACTCCACTTATGTGTGTCTAGTGCAGAATTTAAAGTGTTTATCCTGTTTTGAGTAAGATAATTAAGATCGTCATGATGTTGTAAACTCAGAATAGCAAAAGGTGAAGCAGAGAAAGCCCGTTTTAAGTGATGTTAAATTTCATACTAATGTTTTGCTATTTTTTCAGAAGGCTGAATATAGCAGGCATGAATTTTCAGATAGCATTTGCAGTGATGTGATCTTGCACAATCTATAACCATATACAGCATCAATTGTATGAATTCAAGAGATGATGGGACTCTCAGCTGTGGTGTCAGTGGAAGTTATATTATCTGTTTAGGAAAAAGGGGAGTTAAGCTAATACTGAGTACTTCTTGAAAGTCCTTCTTGAAAGTTTGGACTAGATGGTCCAAACACTAGACAGTATTTTGCATTTGCATCTTCATAGATGAAGAGATGTACTGAAAAAGTTATACTGACAGAAAGCTGGGTTTGGGCTTTTATGCAATTGCGTATACCAAAAAATTGTTTGGGCAGTATTGCATCTACTAATCCATTTGTCCACAAGGCCTATAGCTCATCTTAGAACAGGGGTGTCAAACAGCTGTGGACTGGATCTTGCCTGCAAAGCTGCTTCACTTGGCTTGTCAGGTTACTGGTGGGTCACTGGAAGTTCCAGGGCATAGCCAAGGGAGTGGCCTTCTGCAGAATCCAGGGTCACTGGGCCCTGGTGGAAATGGCCTTTAGCAACAGGAGGGCAAGCACAGGCTATGCCAACAGAGCCCTACTGACCCTGTTGCCACTTGCCTTGCTAATACTTGCCCTACTGCCACTGTTTGTGCATTCCTGGGCACAAGTTCTGCTGCCTGTGCCAGTCATGCTGCCATCCCCCTATGCCCTGGATTGAGTCCTGCAGTCTGAGCACAGAACACCCCTGCCCAAGAAAGGAATCCTTTTTGTTAAGCATGATTTGCTCTTGATGTATCCATGTTTGCTATGTATCACTTTGTTACTCTGTAGAAGCTTCCAAATTTTTTATGGCTTTCTTCAGGTTCTTTTTAGTGTTGGTTCATAATCCAGTCCATTATTCCTGAGTCTCCTTCTCCCTGCCCCCTTTTTTAAAAATTGTCATTAATTTTCCTCTTCTGAGACCTTGTTTGACCTTCATCATTTGTAGGCTGCAAGTACATTAGCCTCCTCCTTGATCCGAAAACATTTAATCTATGTAGGTAATCACTTACTAGTTCTTTCCCTACTATATGTAGATATTTACCCTATCTTTGACAGCTGACCTTTTTTTGTGCAGCCTGAAGGCAGTAAACACTTCATTCTTCTATATTATTCAGTAGGGGACCAATGTTTTTTCTGGTCTTCCTTTTATTTCTAATGTGTTTATTGAATGCTTTTTGCTCCCATTTTGGTCCCTTGCTAACTGTGTCTCAGTTTGTGCCTCAGCTTTACTGTTTTTTGTCCTTATGCTCATACTATAGTCTTATACTCATCCTAAGTAACAGTGCTTGAACATTCAGGGTACACTGTGTGACAGCGACCATAAGCTCATTAGATTCACTGTCCACTAAAAGGCTGACAAATCAGCTATCAGGATTGAAGTCCTAGGCTTCAAAAATGCTGATTTCAACAGGCTCAGGGCATTAGTAGGGGAGGCAATGCGGGACCAGGGATGGAAGGCGAATGGGGTGCATGAAAAGTGGTTGTTTCTCAAGGACACAATCCATGAAGGACAAAAGAAAACCATTCCCATGAAGAGGAAAGGTAGCAGAAGAGCTGACAAAAAGAGGTGTACACACAGTGGAAGCTAGAGACAGTCCTCAAGGAGGACTATACAACAGTGGTCCGCACTCATAGGGAAATGATTAGGAAAGCTAAGGCGGTGGCAGAGTTTAAGTTAGCCAAGGGAGTCAAGAACAATAAGAAGTTCTTCTTTAGGTATGTAGGGAGCAGAAGGAAAACAAATGAAAGCATGAGGTCCCTGATTAACCCCTAGTAATGGACACTCAGGAAAAAGCTGAACTCCTGAATGCCCACTTTGTTTCGGTATTCCACCAGATCAAGGGGAATGACAAGTGAGATAAAGATCATATGGAGCATGGTGGGAATGACAGCCTTCCCACTGTGGATGCTGAGATGGTGCAAACTAACTAGAAAAGCTAGACATTTATAAGTCAGCAGCACCAGATGGACTTCACCTGAGAGTGCTGATGGAGCTGGCTGGGGTCATTGCGGGACCCCTAGCAAAACTCTTTCATGAATCATGGCACACAGTGCAGGTCCCTGAAGATTGGAAGAGGGCCAGCATTGTGCCCATCTTTAAGAAGGGGAAGAGGGAAGACCTGGGCAATTATAGGCCTATCAGCCTAACCTCCATCCCAGAGAAAATCCTGGAAAAACTCATTAAAGGATCTATGTGAGATATGCTCATTGAGGGTAAGATTCTTAACGACAGCCAGCATGGCTTTGTCATGGGTAGGTCTTGTTTTACCAATCTCCTCTCCTTCTACGAACAGGTCTCTCACCACCTGGACACAGGAGAGAAGGTTGACATTATATACCTAGACTTCCAAAAGGCTTTTGATCCAGAATCCCACAATATCCTTGTGGAAAAATTGGAAGATTGTAGGCTTCAGGGGCAACGCGTAAAGGGTGCACACAGGTGCACTTGCACTCCCTGCACGTGGCAATCCACCCACTGCAAAAAGGCACTGCCAACAGTGTCGGCAGTATCTCTGGGCAGTCCATGATTGCCCCTGGCCACCACTAATGCTGCTGACGGTACCTATATGTAGTTGCCACCCCCTGCTGATGACAGTGCCATTGACATTGCTGGGCTCCCACCACCACCACCGTTCTCCTACTGCTGCCAGTGCAGCCATGCCTCCCCAGCTGCTGGAGGCACGTGCCATTCATGATGGGCTTAGATGCTCAACAGTACAGTGGGTGGAAAACTAACTGCATGGTAGGATCCAGAGAGTTCTCGTGAATGGATCAGTCCTGGTAAGAAGTGACCAGTGGTGTCCCTCAAGGGTCCATGCTTGGACTGGTGCTTTTCAACATCTTTATCAATGATTTATTTGGATGTGGGGGTAAAAAGCTAGCTGGCCAAGTTTGCAGATGACACCAAGTTATAGGGGAGCATGGTCATGCCAGAAGATAGGTTGCAAATACAGGTGGACCTGGACAGACTGGAGGGTTGGGCGGACCAGAACCAGATTAAGTTCAACACTCAGAAGTGTAAGGTGCTCCATCTGGGAGCAAACAATTCCCAACATATCTACAGGCTTGGTGGCAACAATTTGACTTGCACCAAAGCCAAAAGAGATCTAGGGGTAATGATCGACCATTGCATGAACAGGAGCTGACAGTGTAATGTTGTGGCCAGCAGGGCACACAACACACTGGCATGCATTAACCATTACATCTCATGCAAAACTAAGGAAGTAATGCTCCCACTGTACTGCACACTGGTAAGACTGCAGCTGGAATACTGGAATACTGCGTCCAGTTCTGGATGCCGCACTTCAACAAGGACGCGGAAAAACTTGAGGGTCCAGAGAAGAGCCGCTTTTATGATCAGGGACTTGCAAGACATGCCATATGAGGAGAGGTTGAGGGATTTGGGCCTCTTCAGCCTACAGAAGAGAAGGCTGAGAGGGGACTTGTAGTGGCTTGCTGCTACATCAGGGGAGTACATCAAGAACTTGGTGAACAGTTGTTCACCAGGGCACCCCTGGGAAAAACCAGGAGCAATGGATACAAACTCCTGGAAAGCCACCTCAGGCTCAATTCCAGGAAAAACTCCTTCATGGTCAAGGTGTCCAGACTGTGGAATAAACTTCCTCCACTGGTGGGGCAGTCACCTACCCTGGAAATCTTCAAAAGGGGACTGGACAGTCACCTTGCTGGGGTCACTTGTTGTCTTTTCCTGCCTAGTGCAGAGGGGCTGGACCGAATGATCTACCAGTTCCTTTCCAGCCCCTAACAATCTATGAATCTATGCATGCTATGTTTCCACTTTTCTTTTTCAAATTGCATATCATAGTAGAGCTCATGGATTAGCCAGCCAGGACTCTTGTATTTTTTATTCTTCCATGCATGTTTGCAGTCTGCATTTTCCATATTACCCCAACTGTACAGTGTCCAATCTCAGAATATAGGCTTTATTTCTCCTATCCATCATCATCTTGCTATGATATCTGGTTTATTAGTACTTGTGTTTAATGTTTAGCCTCCTTCAAAAAGACCAAATGCATGATGAGCTTCAATGATGTTAAGAGTTTGCCATGTCTTGCTACATTTTCACAAGTGAAGACATCATTGCAACATGGAAAATGGACTGTCTAGCGTCAGCCTGAATGCCCCTGAAGATGCTATGTGGATAGCAATTTTGGGCAGGGTTCGGAAGCAAAGTGGGTAAAACCCTATCTGTTACTGTATAATTATAGTTTTGTCATTGTTCCAGCTCACATGCCCCAGCTTCTATGTTAAGTTCTCAGTGTTCTGTATATTTGGGGGCAATTTGTCCTTCTAGTATCCTTCCATTGGAATAATAGGAAAGGAGGGCAGGTCCCTAAATTTTTACAAGATTTCCAGTCAGTATTCCTCGCCCTGTCTCCCACCAACAGAATCCTCCGGACTGCTAGAGACTATTGGGATGATGCGATTCAATGCTTGGATGCTTATCTTGCTGAGGTGATCTGCCCCAGCTGACTTCCTGACCCTTGGGCAGGGAGCTGATCCTGATGATCTCGCAAGGTCCCTTCCAACCCCAGTGGTGACATGGAGGGGGTGCACAGGGGTGCATGTGCACCCCCTGAGTGTGCTGGTGCATCCTGTGACAGCCAGCATTCCACGCTTAGGTGATGGATGGAGGGGCAGGCAGAAGCGCTGGTGTCCCCCTGAGAGCACCGGCTGGGGAGTGGGGGCACCAGGAGAAACATGGCAGGCACTTCTGGGTCAGTGTGATCAGCTGTGAGGGGACCCCATCTCTGATTGATGTAATTGGCCACATAGGTTCATAGATGTTAGGGTTGGAAGGGACCTCAGTAGATCATCGAGTCCGACCCCTGCATAGGCAGGAAAGAGTGCTGGGTCTAGATGACCCCAGCTAGATGCTTATCTAACCTCCTCTTGAAGATCCTCCAGGGTAGGGAAGAGCACCACCTCCCTTGGGAGCCCATTCCAGACCTTGGCCACTCGAACTGTGAAGAAGTTCTTCCTAATGTCCAGTCTAAATCTGCTTTCTGCTAGCTTGTGGCCATTATTTCTTGTAACCCCCAGGGGCGCCTAGGTGAATAAAACCTCACCAATTCCCTTCTGTGCCCCCATGAGGAACTTACAGGCAGCCACAAGGTCGCCTCTCAACATTCTCTTGCTGAGGCTGAAGAGGTCCAGGTTCTCTAGTCTCTCCTTGTAGGGCTTGGTCTGCAAGCCCTTAACCATACAAGTGGCCCTTCTCTGGACCCTCTCCAGGTTATCCGCATCCCTCTTGAAGTGTGGTGCCCAGAATTGCACGCAGTACTCCAACTATGGTCTGACCAGCGCCTGATAGAGGGAAAGTATCACCTCCTTGGATCTATTCATCATGCATCTGCTGATGCACGATAAAGTGCCATTGGCTTTTCTGATGGCTTTGTCACACTGCCAGCTCATGTTCATCTTGGAGTCCGCCACTTCCGTCCCACCCAGCAGGTCATTCCCTAAGCAGTCGGTATGCTGGACATTTTTCCTCCCTAGATGCAGCACTTCGCATTTCTCCTTGTTGAACTGCATTCTGTTGTTTTCTGCCCACTTGTCCAACCTGTCCAGGTCTGCTTGCAGCTTTTCCCTGCCCTCCGGTGTGTCCACTTCTCCCCATAGCTTTGTGTCATATGCAAACTTGGATAGAGTACATTTCACTCCCTCGTCCAAGTCGCTGGTGAAGCCTTAAATCAGGGGTGTCCAACCTTTCTGAATGTGGGGCTGGATCATGAACTTTTTGTCACTCAGTGGGCCAGCAAGCCATATTCAAAGACCGCACAGGAAGCGGTATCACATCAGGAAGTGATGTCATGTGACCTTTGACACCAATGAAGTTGCAGGAAGTGACAATGAAATGGGCCTAATCAGTTCAAAACTCTCCCTCTATAGCATCCACCTCTGCCACTGTTTGGGACAGGATACTGAGCTAGATGGACCATTGGGCTGGCCAAGCATGCACTTTTTATGCTCTTTTGTTCTTTGGCTGAGCTTCCAATTTAATGGAAGTTGGCCTTTTGATTCAGCTTTGAAAATCTCAGCCCAAGGTGCCAACCAAATAAGTCAAAATATATTTTGCATTTCTATGCAGTGCATCCATGTGTGGCTCTCCAAGCATTTTACAGACATTAAATGAACCTTAGGATATCCCTGTTTTTCAGAAGAAATGTGGTGGTAAGGACATTCTGGGAACATCTCTCACGCTCTGTTTATGATCTGCTTCTACTGTCCTTGGACCATCCTGGAAGGGCCCTCACTGCCTCATTTCCAGTTCAGAGCAGGTAAAAGTGTAAGTGGGTAGGATGTGTTTATATTTTGGCAGCAGGTTTGAGTGGCTTGAAGCTAGTGAGTGAATTTGTACCCACAATTAGTCACTGACCAGAGTGGGAACACAGTTGTCCTCACTTATTAACATGGCTCCAAGGCCCAGTACTGTTTGTGCCTACATGTTGCTCTCATGTCCTCTTGCTTTCCTAAATCTCATGAGAGTAGAGGATTCCTATCATGCCTCCTGGACTGCCGTCACCCAATAGCTGTCCCAGTTCTAAAGTTGTGCTTCTGACTTTTACATGGCCTCTTTTAGGGTGCACACTTAGAACTCCATCTTTTCCTTCCTGCCCATTTTGCTGAATTGTGATTATTCCTATGGGGCATTAATTTAGTTCAGTGGCTATGATTCTGCTTTCGCATACAGAGGCAATGACTCTCACAAAGTATGGCATATTTTAGTAGGATAAAAACACTTTGAAGGTCATACAGAAAGCAATAAGCAGTTTTTACCCACATGACCTTACCAGGTATCAACCACCTGCTACTTGGGTTCCTGGCAGATATAGACACAAGTTTATTAGCACATTGTTCCAGAGTGAGTCTCTGTGCCATAGCCTACATCAAGTCTCAGATCTAGGGAGCCTGATACCTCCCCAGCCATAGGCTGGTCATGTTATACCAATCTGCTGGCTGGTGCAGACCCAGCTGGGCTCCTCTCATCCCCAGAAGCATGTGGGAAGCCAGCTTCAGCTGCATGCTGCTTTTCCTGGCTGGTGCTGACTCAGCTGGGTCTGTCCCATCTGGAGCAGCACGCAGCTGAAGTCGGCTTCTCACGAGCTGCTGGGGCCAGTAGGAGGCCGGCTAGTTTGCACTGGCCAGCAGAAGCAGCAGCGGAGCCGTGTGCTGCTTGGGACTGACTGGTGCAGGCAGGGGGAAAACGCAGTTGAGCCCTTGCTGCTCCAGCTGGGTTTGTCCCATCCTGAGAGGCACACGGCTCTGCCACCGCTTCTGCTGGCTGGTGCAGACCCGGCAGGGCTCCTCCCATCCCCAGCAGCACGTGGGAAGCCGGCTTCAGCTGCATGTTGCTTTTCCTGCCTAATGCAGACCCAGTCAGGTCCATCCCATGCATCCCATGGGAGGAGCCCAGCTGGGTCTGCACCCACCAGCAGAAGCGGTGGCAGAGCCATGTGCCACCTGAGATGGGACGAGCCCAGCCGGAACAGTGGGGACTCAGCTGCATTTTCCCCCTGCCTGCACCAGTCAGTCCTGAGCAACGCATGGCTCCACTGCTGCTTCTGCTGGCTGGTGCCGACCTGGCTGGGCTCCTCCCATCCCCAGCAGCACCTGGAAATTTGGCTTCAGCTACATGCTGCTCTGGATGGGACAGACCTTCCCGGGTTGGCACCAGCCAGCAAAAGTGGCAGCAGAGCCATTTGCTGCTCTGGACTGACTGGCACAGGTAGGGGG
>JAGPOW010000304.1:28164177-28184735 GCA_030014935.1 Caiman crocodilus
GGGGGAAAGTGCAGCTAAGCCCCTGCTACTCCAGCTGGGTTCATCCTGTCCCAAGTGGCACCCGGCTACTCCTCTTCCCACACGCACTACGTTGGCAATGTCAAGCTGACGCAGTGTGCGTGGGAGCCTTGTCCCTTCCCCAGCCCTTCAGCAGCCATTAGGAATCTGCTGAGGGCCTGGGGAAGGGACAAGGGATGGGAACAAAGTAAACAGTGGATTCCTGTCGCAGCACTGTAGGCCTCAGAAAATGCCTTGGTGGGCCACATGGTGGCCTGCGGGCTATGTTGGACAAGCCTGCCTTAAGTCACCCTTGTTTTAGCTGTGTTTTCCAGATTGAAGCCCATGGGACTGTTTTTTTCTTCCTTCTTTCTAACTTTAAATGTAGTTTTAGCCAAATATGACACAGCTAATAAAAAGCTGCTTGGAGCAAGGGAAAAGAATGGCTAGAGACCACCCCTGCTTACCTACTATGCTCTCAGATGCACCTTGCTATGCTTGCAGTGAATGCCCAGCTACAGTGTCAAGCATACCAAAGAGACCTTAAAACTTTCACTTAAGTTGGCTGATTTTGTATAACAAGGGAAGACCATTCAAAGTAGTATCTCCCTACCATTCCCCAAAGTAGTATCACACTAGGTGGCCAGAAGACGGGAGGACTTTCCTACATCTGAGGCCCAAACCTGTGCTTTTCAAAAACAAACAAACACAACAAACCAAAACCAACCAACCAACCAACCAACACTTTCAGACCATTGCATACAGCAGTTAAGGGAACAGTTGCATAGTTTCAGCCATGCCCTGGCTGAAGTCCCACTCTTCAGAGTTTGTGTTAGTGGCAAGGTATGATTTTACCATCTTTGTTAAATGTTCTCATTTTCATTAGGTAGATAAATACATATTCACAGCCAGTTGCCTCATGGTCACTGCTGAGGCCCAGAAGTAGGTCCCAAATAAATGCTCACAGTTGAACACAACTAAAATGTGGAGGAGTTCAGAATTGGTTATTGATTTTGTGATTAGTCACAATCTCTCTTAGTGGGGTATAGCAAAAAATTGAAGATGGGGAAAGAAAAGAGTTATCTGGAAAGAGACCTTACCAGGGTGGGGTTGTAGCACATTAGGCTTAGCAAAATTTATTCTTACAAAAAAATGTCAGTGTCCACAGAACAAAAAAAAACAAACCAGAGATTCAATCCTCTGAATTAAGTGCCTTTTGCAATGGACCTCTGAATGCAGCGGAAGGATAAGAGGGTCCCAAAGACACCAGTGAGGTTGCCTACTTTTTCAATTTTGGTGGAGTCTTCAAGGAAAAATGTCAAGAATATGCTCTGATGTTGGCAGCAGCAGCAGCTTCTGTTTGTTACTGCAGCTGGTGAGACGCAAATCAGTCTGTTCAGTATAGTCCAGAAGCCATTAACTTTTACCCTGCTTAGCCATGAATGAGCCTAATAGAAAGGATGCTTTTGCAGGATTGCTTCATCTGCATTGGACAAAACAGAAGCAAACCAACATCTGATGCTGGGCCTTAAGCATGATCTATCTATGTAAGCAGGAGTAAGGAAGGGAAATAAGAAGCTTAGAGCACAGACTTCTTTGCCAGCTGGGCATCTGCTAGGACCACCTAACCACAACCTCAGCTCTCCACTCTGCTCCTACACAGGTAGTTTCAGGAGCACCAAGGCATGGTTTTGCTATCTCCAGTTGGCTCCTTCCCCTCAAATGAGCTGTAGGCCTGTCTCTGCCACTCCGGGGGCAGATCTTGGTACCCCCAAGCTGGTCCTTACAGCTGCAGTTCCTGGCGCTACCAGCTTGCTATTGACCCACAAGGGCAGCTCTGGAAACACAACCTAGGTGTTTTCTCACCCCGAGCAGCTTCGTTCCCAGAGTACACTTCAAAGCCGTGACCCACTGGGTGGCTGGGAGCCACCTGGATCGTGCCCCCCATACCATCCCACCTGGCCGAGCCCCCACGTGCCAGAGACGGCGGCCACGCAAGGCAGCCCTGCGGCTGAGGGGAAAACGCCGCGAGCCGGGGCTGCCCCGGCCTGGCATTGCAGGATGGGTGTCTACGCCTGGCGGGGCTGAGGTGAGGCGCTCCCCCGACACGTGCCGCAGCGCCCATACCTCCCGCCTGCGAGTGTGCTGTCCCTTTAAGCGGCGGCGGCCCGTGCCGCCGCTGGCTGGGAGACCCCGCGCTGTAGTGAGCGGTGAGACCAAGATGGCGGCCGCGCAGTGACTGAGGTGGAGACGGATAGGCCGCGCCGCGCCCCCGCCCGCCGACAGGACAGGACCGGACCCGACCCGACCCGACAGGACCGGACGGGAGGGGGCTGGGGCCGGGTCGGGACGCCCGCACGCAGCGCAGCGAGTACGCGGAGCCAGGCTGCAGCAGCAGTAGCCGCCGCCGGCGGGGGAAGGAGAACATGGCGGCGGAGCCGGGCCAGGAGTGAAGCCGCCGCCTGCAAGCGGAGCCCATGGGGAGGGCTGGGCGCTGAGGCCGCCGCCGCCGGGCCGAGCAGGGGGAGAGGCCGCGCCAGGTCCCGCGCCGCGAGCGGGGCAGGAGCGAGCGAGCGAGCGAGCGGCGAGGCCGGGGCAGCGGCGGCGGCAGCTCCGCACAATAGAGCCGGGCCGCCGCCGATGTCCCGCTGACGCCGCCCGCGCTCCCTGCCCTTGACCCGGCTGCGCCCCCTCGGTCCGCCCGGGCCATGCGAGCCGCGGCCTGAGGAGCGCCGGCCGCTGCGTGGGGTCCTGCTCGCTGCCGCCGCCGCCTCCCGTGAGGGCCGCCCCCTCCTCCTGTCTCTCCAGGTGTCCCAGCCAGGCCGGGCGGCAGGATGACTGACACCCGGCGGAGGGTGAAGGTTTACACGCTGAACGAGGACCGGCAGTGGGACGACCGGGGCACCGGGCATGTGTCCTCTGGCTACGTGGAGAGGCTGAAGGGCATGTCCCTGCTTGTCAGGGCAGAGAGCGATGGTAAGTGTCTGAGGCTGCAGTGCTTCCTTGCTGAAAGCAGCTGGGGCTTTGCTTTCTGTAGTGAGCCTGGCCCCTGCCCTTCATCTGGGATCCCTGAACCAGCCAGGTAACAGTCCTGGATCACTCCTGTTAGGCTCAGGGATAGGGCTGGAGATTGGCGCCTTGCACAAACGTTGTAGTACGCGTGATGTTTACACTGAATACACGGGCTCTGGCCAGCCTGCCTGCCAAATACGCTCCGTTCTGGTTGCAGGCTGCAAACCAGGCTGTCTTCTGCCTTTGCCTGCGGGATTGGCTTTCCACGAAATGTTTCCCTGGATCCCGTCTGAAAATGATGACAGGCTTCCCCTGATGGAAGGAACTGTTCAGAGTTTTATTAGTGTCTTTACATCTGTTCTGTAGGCTTAAAATGCAAATGCGCATCTTGTAACAGATTCACACATGCTGTAGCATTGCTGGTTTCAAGGCAGTACAAAAACACCTTTGGGGCATCTTTTTTTTTTCCCCCTCCTGTTGGACTAGCCACAGTGCTCAACACTCACCAAAACCAATTTTGAGTTGCTGTATAATGCTTCATTTTAAGGGAATTTGTTACCCATTTGCCAAGCATTCCAAACATATTTCTCCAGAGCACTGTGTGTAGGTTTAATGTAAGAATTATCCATGGCTATTGGATCAGCAAGTTAATGGTTGTTGTGGTTACTACAGATTTGATTTTAAAATGAATCTTGCTTCATGTTAATAGTGGTATGGAGCAGGAAAGAAGATAGATTTAAACTGGTTAAACCTCAAGTTTATAGCTGTGAGAGCCTCTGTCCTGTGGACCATCTTGCAGACTGCTGTTGGTTGCAGGCAGCAACCAAACTGAAATTAAAGCTAGACAACTTCAGTGAGGTCACAGATTTCAGCCAGTGGAGGGAAAGGTCCTGAAAACCTTCACTAGAGGATGTCATGAGTTAGCATAATAGTGAAGGACTTTAAACTTAGGAAACTGATAATCAAAACCCTTCTTGATTGATTCAGTTAATGATAATTTAGCAGATTAGAGAATAACAAACTACACAAAAGCTGGATGTATATATATAAAATAGGTTTTTACTAAATCATTTCAAGACTATCCTCTATTAGCCCTTATGAAATAAGACAGACATTCAAGATTGGAACAGACTTCCACTGTTGAATCTCAATACCAGAGTTGAGAGGTAGAGGGGGGAAGCCATTAGTGGTGTATCTAACCTGGCTTACTTTTGTGTTTATTTAGCATCTTTATAATAGATATAATTATAGCACATTCTGTCTCCATGACTGCTGTTGAAGACCCTTAATAAATAAGTAGAATAAAACTGAAACGCCTCACAAAGGAAACTGAAACATAAATATATAAAATGGAGTGGGCTGAATTTGAAGTGTCAACAGCCTGTTTTAAAGTATTGTCTTTGCATTGATTTCAGTAGAATTTGTGTGTTGTCTCAAGGCAGAATTGAACCTAAATAACATTCAAGTTGGTAGTATTTTTGCTGTAATTTTAAAGTGGGAGTGAGATGAAGTATTTTAAATAATGTTTCAATGTTTGTTTTAGCATGACTAAATGCCCATTTGGACAGTTACATATTTTTTGAAAATATAACGTGTATAACTGAAAGTGTTCAAACTTGTTGCTTTCAGTTACAGTAGTCTTATTTAATGAGATGTCACACCTGTTGTTCCTTTTACAGTATATGCAGTTTGTGAGGTTATTGGATAATGAAATCCTCTGCACAAAGTGTTTGTGGCTAATACCAGTAGTACTTTGGTAACTGTTACTTTTTTCCCCACACTTTACCATATCAGACAAGATCAGAATTTTACAAATGCATCTTCTTTCCAAAAATAAGCTACTGGAAATTAGGGTGGAAAATGGAAGGAGCTGAACTGGTCTTCCCTTCCCTTCTTGTTGACCTGTCCAGTAAGCCAAACTGGCTGACCATTACTTCTCAAGCCAGGTGGGCAACCAGCAGTACCTGCTATGTCCCGCAGCTAGAGGGTTAACAGAGCAGTCATAGTTTTTCGCTTCTCCTTCCCCTATCAGAGCAGATGTCTGTTTTCATTGGGGAAAAAAAATACCCTATGTGTATTTTCAAGGAAAGGGTTTTTGTTTTTTTTTTCTTTCAATTTCTACCCCTTCTCTCTTTCCTCCTCCCCCACCCCATTCACCTCAAGAAAAGGTGTTCCTGGGAGGGCATGTGATACCCAAGAAAATATACTTTATATCTGTCTGTTTTAAGTTTAACAGGCTAGAGCATGAGAGATGACAGACTTAATTCTCTGTGTTATTCCTAAATCTAAGCAAGCAAATTAATAAGATAGTTTCAGTATCAAAGTCAGCTGTTTACAAACCAATCATTAAGGCTTGCTCTTATGTAATGACTTTAATAAATGATAGTGTAATGTGCAGTTATTTATAAATATGAACAAATAATTCTTTAAAAATTGCCAAACCATATTTCTAGTGCATAGGTATGACAGGTCTTAATTTGACTGCTGCCCCTCACTTTGTCTCCACATCCCCATTAGTTCGGTGTTTGCTCTCTGCTGTCTTGCTCCCTTTTTTGCTGTGACATTTATTTATTTCCTTCTTCCTTTTGATTCCTTTTTTCCTGTAGTTTTTATGGGTTGGTTTGCTTTTGGTAAGGTAGTGCACCTGTTTGTTTACTTAGGGAAGTTGATGGAAATTTCTGCCTTCCAGATGGGTCAGAGAGGGAATGCAACCAGCAGTCCATCTTATCTACTGTCTGGTCAGGTGATACAGCCACTCACAGTAGCTAGAACATTGGAATTGCTGTATTTATCTCAGGCCAGTAGGGTACATGTTGGTCAAAGAAATGACAGTTGACACTGGTTAAACCCAGATGTATTCCAAATTGTCTGCCACAGTTTTTAATATTACTATACTTAGTTTGTTAGAGAATGGATTATGCCCTGAAATATCAGGGTTTATAGCACTATTTTTTTTAAACCTACTTGTTGCAACTTCAGAAGTTCATGTCATTATTTGTCAATCCGTTATTTAGGTCTTGTAAGTCTCTTCTTAATATAAGCTAATAATGATGAGCTCAGTTTGTTGGTTATGTTTCTGAGACAAAATTTGGTTTCACTTTCATTCAGTCCCCTTGTTCTCATTTAAGTCATGGGGAGGATAATTTCTGTTCTCGCTACCATTCATTTATTAAATACCAGTATTGTATTTTCCCTCCAATTGACAAAGAAAGACCACCTTAAAATCTTTTCACATTTTTAAAATTTCTTTGTCCATTTGCCCACCTTTGGTTTCTGTTATATTCTGTTTTAAAGTTGAAAGACCTGAATACAAGACAATAGTCCACATGAGACTGTACCATTAATTAATGAAACTTTCTATTTCCAGAGTTTAAAAAAAATTATCAAATGTCTATTAACTTGAAGACTAAACCTACCTGCCAGGCCAAAATATACAAACTTTCCATGCTGTGCCTTTTTCAAAATGCTTTCTCCCTGACTTCCATGGCCTGAAGACCCTGTTCTTTAAGTGACCAAATTCTACATCCTTCTCAAGTCTGTGCTGCTCCTGTGATAAATTCTGCACAGCCCTTCCTTTAAAAGCAGCTAGGTCTACACTCCTGTAACTATAAGTGAGCGGAAGCTATACTTATTCTCCCCAGAATTAGGAACTTGGATGCTATCCCTGGTCTATCCCATTTTCTAAATATTGTTTGCTTTTCTGATTGCTACTTATCTCTAGACCATGACAAAGATAAACTGCTACTCAAGCTGGTTATGGATTTTTTTCAGTTAAACATTCTAATTGGCCAATTCCAATTCATAGACATGTATATTGGTTTGAAAATTCTTGTAGGGAGGTTTTCTCTTGTCCAGGGTAGAATTTTTGTCCAAAATGAGAGAAAAGAAAAGTTTGTAAAGTTTTCCCCTTGACTCACTTTAGAAATCAATTGAGAAGCATCTGTGAAAAGTTTGGTCTATATTATCACTTTATGGAGAAGTAAATATGTAATTACTTGAGCTCCATTGGCTATAATTGAGAGTAATGGACTGAAGTTAAAAGGAACATCTAAGATGAAGGGTGGGGGGAAAAATGTTGACATTTAAATGTCTTAGTCTTTCCTTTGAAATATGTGCTCTGTACCACATATTTTTGGGCCCTCCTACAGACCATTTTATATGAATGTTTTATGGATGGGACTGAACAAGTTCTGCTGTCCCAAAATTAGCAGCAGAATCTACCTTTGCCTGTATATTGCAGAGAAGTACGCCCAAATTGAGTTTAAATTATTTTTAAAAAACATCCTCTTCTAAAGTTTCTGTTAGCTGAACTATTGAGGATGTATGTAGTGTTTACCAAGTCTACGCACAGTCATGTGGTATTCAAGAGATGATTTTTAGGATTGTGAAGAAAAACAGCTACCTATGTACCAGTATCTTTGTGTCAGTTATGTGCATGTGCATGTACACGTGCACATATACATGGCCTTGAGCTTTAGTAATTTAAATGATGATTCTTTGCTCGAGTCTAAAATAGGTTTATATGTTTGTTGCTGACTTGCAAATTCAGCATGCTTTGCGAGTAACAGCCATCCCCTTTTCAGGTCTGTTAATCTGTCCTGAACTGTCCAATTTATGATGGGTTCTTTCTATTTTGTGTTCAGTTAGTAGCAATACAGCTTCTTCAGACCAAATAACAGCTCTTCACACTGGATTCCCTGTATTTTTTTTCTTATTATTTCTGCAGTGACATCCACATATTCATGCTAGCCTTAAATAGGTTTTTTTTACAAATGTCACTTAGTGGATAATTTATTCTGCAGGACAAATTTTTGTGGCCATATAAAGAAAAAAATCCAGCTCGACTCTGAGACAAAGGTGAGTTTTTTCCAACTGATGATTTAAAAGAACTTCTGGAAAAGCAAATCACTATTATACGGAATCATTCCAACATAAAATGTAGAATCACACTGACCTTATTTTTTGAGTTGTTGTTTTATAGAGTATAACTGTACTTCCAAAAATAGAATGGAGAAAATCCTGGGTTATATGAGGCTATCTTAGCATGAGGCTGAAGTAGTTATATTTTACAAATTCGCTGATCATGTTTTACAAAAATTTTTAAAACTTGACAAAGTAAAAACCTCTCAAATTTATTATGCCATAAAACCCCCAATTCCTATATCTATTTTGAGAATATAATAGCTTGCATCAACCATTAATTTTCCATAATTTTTTTTTTTTTTTTACATGAAGGTTAACAGTGGTAATGTCTTACAGGCTTTTATTATTTTTAGTACTTGTAAATATGCTTCATAAGACACCTAAGGCAAGCTTCTGCCTTGAAAGACTTTACTGCCGAGGCACCCTATTTTGCAAAAAGTTAATGTATAGAAATAACTCTTATGTGCATAGAGTAGTTTTATTTACCTAACTACTAGCATGTGTTGCATACTTGCGTAATTGACTGGAGTATCCTTGAAGGACATGAGTACCTAGCTAAATCAAAGTGAGACAAAGGGATTTTTGCGGGCTGCACATGGCGCATGGAACCAATTTTGCAGTCTTCTGCAACAAGCCCCCCCCCCCCGCCCCCCCCGCCTTTGCTGCTGGTTGGACAAGAGACAAAACCATGGCATAATTAAATAGCAGAGTCCGCGGAAATATTTGCTTTCCTGACTGACACTTCACTGAGGCTGTCACTAGCTCAGCTTCTCAGTAGCTCTCTCTCTCTCAAACCACATGTTTGACTGCAGGGATTGCCATTCTTTCTTTATATTCCAGTAAGCTTTAATTTTTTTTCCTGGGCAGTTTGTTGCAAAATTGAAGGAAATGCCATTTTTCATGGTGATCACAGAAACTACTGTTTTTTGTGACTTCTGTGAAAATTGTGAAACTATAAGTAGGTCCCTAAGTGTAACGCATACATTATGTAGATTTTTCTTTAGTGGTGGGGATAAAGTCATGGGTTATAGAGCTAACTCATCTTGCACAATATTGTAATAATTGTATGTTTTGGGGCTCTCTTCCTCTTTCTCCCTCTAAATCATATAATAAGGGAGGAGTAGGTACAGTGCACAGGTACCAAGAGCAAAGTGAATAATACGGTGGTTGGTAACTTGTTTTTAGAAGCGTGTCTGTCTGTTGAATGCCTCGGGTACAGTATAGAAGAAAATATTTTGGGAATAGAGAAATACTGAGGTTGACTTATTTAACCGAATGGAAAGAGAGAACTCGAAAGGAGAATAATTCAAGGATAGGCAAGAAGTTCATTATTTTAAGCATTATTGTGTGGGGTTTTTTCCACATTATTTGTATTGTCTTGTCAAATGTGGAACTAAAGATGTATGCAAGATGATCTTGCCTGTTCCCTTGACATTAATTCCTGAAGCTAGATAGTGTCCAACAGATGCTTGTTAAAATGCTTAGGCAGGGTGGGCAAAATATGGCCTGCAAGCCAGATTCAGCCCGCCAACAGATTCAGTATGGCCTGCCAGCAGGCAACCACCAACTCATTGAATCTGGCCTGCTGGCATCCAGTGGCTCCAGCTCCACCTGTTTTGTGGTGCTGGGCAGGCAGACAGGGCTGCTTCTGCTTCACTGAGTAGGCAAGCCATGCTATTTCCATATGGTTAGCATTGGCTCTTGATGTGGTGGCATCAGCTCTGGATCTGTGTGGGGGGTGTCTGCTGCAGCAGGCAGGCAGCAGTGTCAGCTGTGAATGCCACTAGCAGTTTCAGGAGCCCTGACATAGAACCTTGTCAGCCACATCCAAAGCTGATGCAACTACCCTTCAGGGTCCAGAGCCCTGACCTGGAATCTACCAGCAGTGTCAGCTGTGGACCCAGGCAGGAATTTCTGCTGCACCAGGTGTGTGGTGGCATCAGCTGTGGACACCATCAGCATGTTCTGTCAGGGCAGAAGTCCCCCATCGGAGTCTACAGCTGACTGTTGGGGGCTCCTGGTAAACTACTGTTCCGGCTGGGTTCTGGAGGGAGAGAAGAAGGAGAAATGTATGTGGCCCTTGACAAATGAGGTCACGAAAACTCACTGTGTGGCCCTCCAGCCAAAGTAATTGCCTACTCGTTCGTGGCTTAGAGTGTGCCTACAAAATCAGTGCAAGACGTTGTCAGAGGTGCCAGGGTGAGTTCTGGAGTTGGAAGCAGTATAGCTGTGGTAGTGTGGTTCAGTACAATGCTTATGTGGTTGTATTGCTTCCAACTCTAAAGCTAGTGGATGCAAAAGGTTATCTGCGTGGCATTTTCTTGCTTCAGGTGTACTAAATGGACTATTTGCAGCAATGCACTGTTATTTATAGAAATGCCCATAAGTTAGAATATTTCTGGGTTTTTTTATTCTGCTATTTTGAAAAATGGTTTCATGACATTCAACTTTACAATTCCATTGCAAGTCTTTACTTAATATTCCTAATTCAATAAAATATATTTTAGCAGTTATTTGGCTAGGTTAATGAGATGGAGGAACATTGCACGTGCACATTAGTATGGTTTAAAAAAATTTTTTTTTTAAATTTGCCATTTTTAAGTTATCCTATCTAAGGATGTGTCCATACAAGTTCTCACATGCCTCTTGCTGCATCTCAAAGCAGTTTGAGTGCGTACGCGGCAAGAGGCACTCTGGGAACAAAAATAACCTTCTCCACACTGCATATTTTCAGTGGGGGGGTCAAAATTTGATATCTGGATATCCAAGTATCAAAATAAAGCACCGGGGTGGAGGGGGAAGGGAAGCAGGACAGACAACCAGAGGCTCAGGTCCTCCAAAGAGACGCTCTGGTAGCCAGCTACAGCATCTCTATGGCTGCCCCTTGTGCTGGTGCTGAAGCATGCTGCCTGCCCATGTGAGGCAAACTGGTGCAGGCTACAGGCACCTGGACCTGGGCTCCATTTCAGGTAAGTAAGGGGTGGAGGGGGCTGTGAGGTGCAGAAGACCTTGGGAGGGGTGGGTTACCTGCCCGCCCCCACCATGACTCGCACCTCACCAGTGACAGCAGTGGCCCTCAGGGCCACACCCCTTGTGTGGTATGGGGCAGCGTGCCTCGGCCCCGGCCACCTGGTACTTGGCACTGCTTCTGCCTCATTGCACGGGTGCAGCATGGTGCTGCATGGAGTCCCATGCCTTCAGGCAGCTCTGGGCCGCTTGGGCTGTCACCCAGAGCTCCATGCCGCACGTGGGGACCACCTGTCATGCTGTACCAGGTCTTGCATGCATAGAACCAGCTGGTCCAACAGCATATGGAGCTGTGCGTGCAGGACCTGGCCCAGCGCAACAGATGATCCCCATGAGCAGTTCGGGGCCCCAGGTGACAGCCCAAGTAGTTCAGAGCTGCTCAAAGGCACAGGCCCCACCCTCGCAATATGGCACAGGCAGCACCAGGTGCCAGGTAGCTGGAGCTGCACTGTGTTGCCCCATGCCATGTGGTGGGGATTGTGCCAGGAAGCCCTGAGTGCCATGATGGCGGCTGCTGTTGCCAGTGAGCTGGGGGGGGGTGGCTCTGGCCCCTGTGGGCATGCTTTGGCCCCTGCTGCGGGGGCAGTCCATGAGCTGCACATGTGGGCTGCTCCCTGCTGGGACCAGGGGAACCTCCCCTCCTGAACAGTCTCCCCATATGGCCCCCCGGACCCGCAGTCCCCCCCACAATCCACCCACAAACCTGATGCCCCCAAGCCACCCCCACAAATCCCTCACCCCCTTACCTGGCCCTGTGGGTCAGGAGTGAGGGGACTCAGGCAGGGGGCAGGCTGTGGGTTGAGAGTGAGGGGCAAGGACGGGGTCAAGACACTGGCATATCTGCTGCTCAGCGCTGCATATCTTGGTAAAAGAAGGGTATAGGGGCAGCTCTGACTTTTCTATGACAAAAAACACCAAAAGCAAATGCCAAAGTGAATAGATATTTAGAATCTATTTTATGAGGATGATAGTAGGCTTCCCAATTGCTTTAAACTTGTAAACGTATTAATAAACCATTGCCCAACTGATCTCTCTGTATATAGTGGCATTTCATTTTAATAATGAAAAAACGCTATTTTGGGTATTTTAATGAGATAATTTGGCTTTCTTATCAGAGAATTTGCAGTTTTTAAATGGGGAACACCAGGTTCTATCGTGGTGAGACAAGTGGCAAGACCCAGGCAGAGGAGTCTGTCCAGGGCTGGCAGTGGGGACTCAGCTGGTGGGCAAACAAAGTAGCTGACCTGTTGGCAATTTGGGGCCAAGAGGACACACTTCAGAGTGGGGCATTGCAAGGAGCACATCGTCTCAGCAATAGCTGCCTAGATGGCAGAGCAGGGGCACCCCATCCAAGTCTGGCAGGCATACAACCATGAGGGTCGCAGGTCCAAGGGGGCAGATGCTGTCGCAGGTGGCAGTAGCAGCTCACACCCAGGCAGCAGCCCTCACTGCCAGACTGCTGCACTACAGTGGGCTGGGGCCACTCCAGGTCTGGGCTGCTTCAGCAGTCCGGCTGGCACAAGGGGTAGTGTCCCCAGTAGAGGTGATCCATGCAGAGTGCGGGGCTTGGGGCATTTCGGCCTGTATGGGACCTCACCTCCAGACGCAAGGAAGCTGGCAGTGACGGGGGTGGGGGTGGGGGTGGGTGCTGAGTGGCCGGACGTGAAGCTGATGGCAGTGCAGTCACTGCAGCCACCCCACCCGGCTCTGTAGGGCCTGGGACAGTTGCCCCAGTTGCGGCCCCTTCCCCCCAGGAGAGCCCTGGTCCCCAGGTACCAACTGGCTGGGCCTCAGAAGCTCCTGAACTGCTTGCAAGGGCAGGTTTTTATATTGCACATGTGCTGGCCCCAGGCTCTAGCTCCCTTGGCTGCAGATATGGGAGGAGCTGAGCAGGGTTATTTTGTCCCAGGTGGCACAATTTACCTCACACCAAAGTGCATGTCCAGGCATGTGCGCTGAGGCAAAAATCCCTGGCTCAAATTTGCTGCTCCTATTTGAGCTGCTGCAAGCACACATGCTTGCGTGTGTGGATGGGTCTTAAGAGTTTATTGTAATGAGCTCTTTTTGTATTTCAACTTTCATTTTTCTCTCAGTGCTATTTACCATGTAAGTATGCAAGCTGTTTTTATAGTTAAATTCTTCCTCATTGGTTCCTTTACTGGTGCCACTATTTAAATGTACGAGGCAAGCACTGCAAGTGGTGGTAGTAATCTGAATCAAAATCCTAGATTGACATATCCGAGTTGGTTGAAAGGATTACAGGCTTATTTACATATGGTGCTATTCGGGAATAGCAGTCCCTGAATAACTCTGTGTGAACATTTATTCCATAATGAAGCATTCCTTGTTATTCTTTTAAATTTTAGATGAATTAAGTGACATGCGAACAAGGAGTGCTTTCTACTGGAATCAATATTTACACATGGAGTGTATTCAGGAATATTCACCTATTCCAGAATATAGTTCCATGCGTATTTTGATTTTTCACTCTTGCTATATATTTGGTTTTGCCATCAGTTAAGTGGAAAAGAAGAGGGGGAAAAGATTTCTCAGTTCAGTGAGTGTTAGTTTAAAAGAGCCAGTGACAAGATCATCTCAAGCCATCTGTGATTGTTTATATTTTTGCAGAAAGAACTGAGTTAACAGAGATGATTAACTGACAAAATAGAAACATACCCTGTGGAGTTTCTGAAGAGAAAAGTTCATGATTATATTCTGAACTTCATTGTGGTAATTGAATTTAAAATATTTTTTTAAATATTTGAAAATCCGCTTCTCATTTTCCTTGTCAGCGTCTTAATTAAAGATTGTTAGACAACACAGCATAGCATCATTTTATATGGAGAGCCGTCATCGATCCATAATTTCAAACAGAAAAGGCTGTTGGTTTTTAGATGTTGCAAGACACGTGCAAAATCTTCATCATAAGTTTTGGAGTTCGGAGGCAGTAATGTAGCAGAAAATTAAAGGAGACAAACAGTGTTATCTTTTTCAACACATTTGTAATGAACATTTTTTATATATTCAAAACAGTACTAAACATATTTTAAAAAGCTTTGAATTGTAAAGCTTTTGTAGTAATGTAGGTGTTTAAGGTAAGCACTCTTGTCATGGAGGAATTAATATTATGGGGCTTTTTATTTTGCTGATAATTAACCCTGTTATTGAACATGGGATGAAGTCTGATTATTCGGTCCTTATCCAGAATTTGTCTATTGAAGTCAGTGGCATTTCTCCTTAGACAGTTATGATTTTTGGATCCATGATTTGTGCCTGACTACAGAAGAAACCAACATAAGATTTTTTTTTTAGGAAGGCTTTGTCAACTGTTAACGCTTTGATATAAATTTATAATTTAATGTACTCTTCACATACTGAAAACTAGCTTCCTAAGATTACATCAAGGTGGCTTCTACCATTAGTCAAGAATGATAATTGGAATTAGTATCACTTTTCAGATTCAGTTTATTAATGGTGAGTTGCTGCTTATAGCTTAATTTCTGATTTTTACACTGAAATAGATGGAAGGTTTTTCATTTTTCTTTAAGTCTCTTAAATTCCCAGACAAAAAAACTGGTTTAAATATTACCTTGGAGTGTAGTTAAGATTGAGAGTACATACAGGCCATTTAAGGGTAGAAAATGCTGGTGGTGTAGTCATGTCTAAAACAACCATTAACTTCAATTCTCAATTTACTGGTTTTGTAATCTCAAATCCAAACAACTAACTCTGCTTTGTCATTATAGGTGCCATAACTGTGCATTTCTGTATCTTGATTTCTAGATTTTGTTGCAGTTATGTAGTATATCTCTGATTGGTAATTTCATTCTTGTAGCATCCACAGTGGCTGTTCCCATGGGAAGTAGTATCAAGGCATTCTTATTGGTCTTTAGCTTTTCTTACAAGTTGGAAACAAGGAGAGAGCCAGTACCATGTGACCATTGACTTTTAGCAGAGCATTAAGTGCTGCATGAACTCTAGTTTAGGACTACTTTGTTGTTTGGTTGGTTTGTTTGTTTTGGTGGGGGGGGTAGTTTTGTTTCATTTTGATAATTCCACCTGTAACTGTTTGTAGAAGGAACTGTGGAGTCAGAAGATTAAAATGTAAAATTCTGTTTTACTTTATCTGCCTAAATGGCAGTTTTCCAGCTGCAGAAGCAGATTTTTAGGCACTGTATGCACTGTGCAATTGTGTTGTTCCTGCAGAGGGAGTGGGGATGGGGGTCGGGTGGGGGCAGAGGTACAGAGAGAGTGAGCGAGGCAGGTATGACCTTCTAGTGGTTTAGCTCTCTTTTCCACTGCCCCTTGAATTTAATAGATGATGGACAGTACAGCAAAGGAGTTTCTGCCTTGAAGCCCTAATCCTGCAAACACTTTAGCATGTTCTTTAATTTGCGTAAGGAGTCTCTCTAAAGTGGGAGAAACTACCCAAGAGAGCAAATTGAAGCATGTATGTGCAGAATGAAGAATTTAGTTCTGAACGTAGTCCTGGATCTGTGTTCTGAATGGTTCAGTGATCAAAGACAACTTTGGTTCCTAATCGGATTTTGAAATCATGATATCACTATAGAAGTAAAAATAGATCTTTCTCTTTTTCTTTTTTTTCCTTTCCATCAGGTTCTCTTCTTTTGGAGTCCAAAATTAATCCAAACACTGCGTACCAGAAGCAACAGGTAAACTTAGCTTTTATTTTACTTTGCCTCCTTTTTTTTCTTCTTTCTTAAAAAGGAAAAGTCATCTTAAAGGAGTTTTTTTTTCTAGCCTCCTTACTGCAAGTGACAGTGTGTTTCTCTGCAATATCATCAGAGAAATTCTTTTCTTTTCTTTTTCTTTCGTGTAGTTGTTATGTGCATTTTCTAGTATTTTGTATGTGGTAAATTTCACTGCTTTTGTATAATCAGTTCCCCATTAGTATTTTGTATAGTAACAAAAGAGAAATATCTGGAAAAATAAGAAAATACAATTGTAAAACATAAATTAGCAGGGGCTGCTAGCATACCTAAAATTCTTTTAAATTATTTTTTGAAACAATCTATTTCAGGTAACTTGATGAGTTGTTTCCTCTTCCACCCTGCCTCCCCTTTATATAAACACATTTTTTTCACAGTTTAAAGTCCTGTACATATATGTCAATTCCCATTTTCTTGGTGGAAGAGGTTTTAAAGTTTTGAGGCAGTGTTCAGAACATGTCACAGCTTTCCAAACAGCTAGAAATATTAATGCCTGCTTTTTTTTTTTTTTTTTTTTTTTTTTTGCAATTCTGGAGTTGACTGCTCTTTTGCCTGTAAGTAGTCTGCACTGCTAGCTTGGGGAGCACTTTAATGAAAAGTGCAGTAACATAGAATTTGGGTGTCTTGTAAGAAAGCATATTTATAGTGCAGTGTAGCTAGCCTCTAGATATTATGTTAGAGTTGGTTTGTATGAATAAAACTGATTAGAAAATAATTTTACCAATGGTTGAGAGAGGTTGAAAGCCTCAGTAATGAATCATGTGTAATCTGAGCAAAGAAGCCTGTAAAATTATATATAGGCTTTACTCTCTTTTAATAAAGGTTTAGAAATTTTTAGTGGCAAAAAAGAGTTCAGAATATTTTAAATGTTCAGCTTTATTTGAATAGATTTTTTTTATCTTCCAAAGATCTTCCTTCTATAGAATAAGAATTGGATTCCAAACCTCTAGGGGAGAAAGCTTACTTCTGAATTCTTATGGTTACAACCTGATGCCCCCTCTTCCTCTCTTTCCTCCAACTGGATCGGTATTCATTAAGAGAGCTGTTTTGTGTAATATTCATTGCTGCTTTTTTCATAGTGTCCCATAGTGAATAGAGGTACACTTGGTTATCTCTGCTTTTTTTTCCTTTTATGAAGCCCCCCAAGCCATGTACTATAGCAACTCACTCAACCTGAGGAGAGTCAGAATCTATCTGTATTGCTTTTTCATTGATCTAGGACTTGTATTTACTTTGAGAAATTTGCCATGCCATCAGCTATGTCTACCTTACATGTCTACTGCTGATCACATGAGTAAAGTCATTTTGTGGCCTAGATTTTTAGAAAATGAATTATTGTATCTGTCTCTACTGTAATAGATTCAGCATGAACAGAGATTCCTGACATGACAGCAGTTAGACAAATATTGATGCCCTAGAATAAATCATCTACACTTCAGTTCTAGCTTTCATGGTTGGGAGTGTCTGTCATTCATCAAGCTGGTTGTACACAGACCCAAGAAGAGCATTGGTTGGCCTTGCTGTCTGACATTCAGGCCCCGCAACGTCAGTGAAGACTTGAAATTAGAAACAACCTCATTAAATGAAACCTAATGAAATTTCTTCTTTTTTTTTTGTTATTTTGGGGGGGAGTTTTGGTCTGGAAACAAAGCAGAAATTAGCTTTTATTTTAGATTGTACAAAAGCCATAATACATGTATTTTAATTGAGGGTGATCAACTCTATTTAGGATTCTTTTCATGTCTCTTAGCTCTGAAAAACAAAATATAATGGGGCACTTGTAACAGATGACAAAGCTATCCTGGGTTTCACTACTACTCTAATAGGAAATGATATGCCTTTCCCTGTGGCTTCTGTAGCAGAATTACCACTACTGTCCCTTTTTTTTTTTTTTCCTTCTCCTTCCATTGTGAGTGTCTTTAGTGCCTCCACCCAAGTAAGTTGAGTTGGAAAGTAAAAGGCTAGAAATTTGGCTGCTCTGTCTTCAACAGGGTCTGGTTTAAGAGCCATGCCAAACCTAGACCGGGATATTTCCTGTCTTTAATTATAGTGGACAATATAAAAAGAAGGGGGAGAATTGGGCTATAGCAGCAGTTGACACAGACAGTTTAATTTGAGATCTTACAGATGCAGGGCATTCGGTGAAAGTTGTCCTGTTAGCCAAGTATGAAGGGAAAAGCCTCTTATCCAATACGCCTGAAAAAAGTGTAATAACGTGGCCAACGATATTCCCATGCTGCTCACAATATAAGTCTCCTTGTATAACAAAATAACCAAAAACCCAAAACTGAAAGTGAACAGGTGCTAGTATATACTGTATCCTACAGGAAAAAAACCAACTGTTCAGGGAACTGGAATCGGGAGGTTTTTCCAACAACTGTGGAATAGGTACCAAGTCAGCATATAGATAGTTTTTATATATATGCTCACTTGGTACCTATTCCATATACAGTGGTACCTTGGTACTCAACTGCCTTGAAACGCGTCGAATTTGGTACTAACGCATTTTGATGCGAAAATTTTGTCCCGGTACTCGTCGTTTGCTTGGTACTCGACGTGCAAGCTAGAACTTGTCGGTGTCGCTTGCCTCGTGACTCGCTACCCTTTCCAGTGGAAACAAAGGGTTTGTTTGGTACTCGTCGTTTTTGGTACTCATCGCGCCTCCTGGAACGAATTAACGAGTACCAAGGTACCACTGTATATAATATGAGAAAAGAGAGAGACGAGATATAGATGGGTGGGTAGTTGTCTATGGGGATTGGTGGGTTGGTGGGCAAGTGTCCATGGGGAAGGAAGAATGGATATATGGGTGGATAAGTGTGTATAGGAATAGGTGGGTAGGTATCTATAGGGATCTCTCTCTCTCTGTGTCTCTCAACACTGCGCATTTAGTGTTTTGTTTTGTTTTTTGTGGGGGTTTTTCTCTTCTGGCCTTGCTTCATAACCGCATAGTGTTGTTTCTAGCCCTGCTTGCCTGTGATTCTCAGTGCAGAGACTACTGGGCGAAAGCAAGGCACTTATTAATGCAGTCTTACAGAGCTACCTGTTTCTAGGGATGTGCATAGCGGGCCCTATTCAATTTTGGATTCAGCCCGAATCGGAGACATTGATTTGGATCACTGTCCCCGATTCGATTCGGCCGAATCTGAAGATTCAGTTCTGCTTCAGAGAATCAGCGATCTGAACATAGACACAGCTTTAAATGTTTTTTCTACACACTTGAAGGTACCAGCGTGGCTCATGAATGCTGTGATGCTGGGGTGGATGAAGCGTCCCACAGGAGTGCGGGTGGACCCCCCACATGCTCAGCAGCAAACTCAGAAGTGGACTGGAAGTATTTCAGATCCACCCAGGAGCAGGCTGGGAGGTCCCCTCTCCCGCAGCCCTCCAGCTCTGTGATTGGCTGTGGAGGGACCCTGGGTGTTCCCTCCCCACCCCACAGACCCAGAAGGCACCAGTCGCTGAGCTGCGTCCCCCCGGCACGCTCTCTGATAGACCAAAAAGTGAACTGGAAGTGCTTCTCATCTACTTCTGGGTCTGGTGCCGAGCACGCTGACGAGCCTCCCACGCTTCTGTGGAACGCTCCATGCATCACAGCATACATGAGCTGTCAGCTACGTAGAGATATGTAGGAAAAAACATTTAAAACTGTGTCTACGTCTGAATCGCCAAATCTCTGAATCAATTCGGAGGGTTCCGCTGCGATTTGGAGAGGTTAAAGCGTCCTCTGCTTTGATTCAGATTTGGAGATTCAGCCACTGAATCAGGCTAAATCTCCACCAAATCAGTTTGGGGACTGGAGCTTTGGACAACCCTACTGCACAACCAGGAAGACATAAAGGAACAGGTTATCCTTTGCCCATGTATGCAGTTAGAAATTGATAAGTCTTGGTAAGAGGCTGACCGGATCCTCTGTGGCTCTGTACTCTGTGGGGAGGAAGGAGAAGGGGAATCGAATCGAATCGGGGACCAAAGCTTCACACAGCCCTGCTGTTTAGCACTGTTATAGTACATCTCGCCCTTTGGGCTTACTGTGTTTTTCATCTTTCCTGTAGATTTCTCCCATTTTGGTTCTCTTTCTCTGCCTTCTCCTCCCCTGCAGCCTCCATATTCACATACAGTACTTTTCAAAGTATTAAGTTATTCTTCCTCTCAGTGCTTGTTTGGAGGCATGGGCAAAGCCTATCCTGAGTGGTACTGAATTACAAGGATCAATATCAGTATAAAGCTACTATCAGGCTTTTATTTTAAAGGCCAGATTATTCTCTTGCTTAACTCATTTTAGCATCCTTTCTTGCATTAAATTTATTTTTACCTGGTATGTTTCTGTTTCTGGAAAGTGCAGAGCTAGTACTTGTGTCTAATGGCCATGCTGTATCATTTGAAATGGAGTTCAAAGAGAGAGAGAAATTGCTTGTTTCAGATCTTTACTTCAGTGCGTCTATGTCTGAAGAATACTTCAGCAAGGCCTTCGATACGGTATCCCACCCCATACTGGTGAACAAGTTAAGAGGCTGTGACTTGAATGACTACACAGTCTGGTGGGTGGCGAATTGGCTAGAGGGTCGCACCTAGAGAGTCACTGTGGATGGGTCAGTTTTGACCTGGAAGGGTCTGGGCAGTGGGGTCCCGCAGGGCTCAGTCCTTGGACTGATACTCTTTAATGTCTTCATCAGCAACTTGGACAAGGGAGTGAAATGTACTCTATCCAAGTTTGCAGATGACACAAAGCTATGGGGAGAAGTGGACACGCCAGAGGGCAGGGAAAATCTGCAAGCAGACCTGGACAGGTTGGACAAGTGGGCAGAAAACAACAGAATGCAGTTCAACAAGGAGAAATGCAAAGTGCTGCACCTAGGGAGGAAAAAT
>JAGPOW010000304.1:28184835-28199635 GCA_030014935.1 Caiman crocodilus
AGTGTGACGAAGCCATCAGAAAAGCCAATGGCACTTTATCGTGCATCAGCAGATGCATGACGAATAGATCTAAGGAGGTGATACTTCCCCTCTATCGGGCACTAGTCAGACCGCAGTTGGAATACTGCATGCAATTCTGGGTGCTGCACTTCAAGAGGGATGCGGATAACTTGGAGAGGGTCCAGGGAAGGGCCACTCATATGGTTAAGGGCTTGCAGACCAAGCCCTACGAGGAGAGACTAGAGAACCTGGACCTCTTCAGCCTCAGCAAGAGAATGTTGAGAGGTGACCTTATGGCTGCCTGTAAGTTCATCACAGAGGCACAGAAGGGAATTGGTGAGGTTTTATTCACCTAGGTGCCCCCGGGGGTCAGAAGAAATTATGGCCACAAACTAGCAGAGAGCAGATTTAGCCTGAATGTTAGGAAGAACTTCTTCACGGTTCGAGTGGCCAAGGTCTGGAATGGGCTCCCGAGGGAGGTGGTGCTGTCCCCTAATCTGTGGGTCTTTAGGAGGAGGTTAGATATGCATCTAGCTGGTGTCATCTAGACCCAGCACTCTTTCTTGTCTATGCAGGGGGTCAGATTCGATCTATTGAGGTCTTTTCTGACCCTAACATCTATCTATCTGATTCACCTGGACTTCATGGCCCCTGGATATCTAGCGATTACTCATCTTCTTAGAAAAATAAAAATTCATGAAATAATGACCTCCCTTTCCTTCTTTACCTTCCCCCTTCCTACTTCTGTGCTTGAGTTTTGTGATATCTCATAGAAATGGTCAAATCTTTGTCCTGTTCAGACTGCTTTTTTTCTCTCTGATGGGACAAAGGAGCCAGAAAGCTGGGTATCATTGAACTACCTTTTATCTGATCCTTTTTTTTTTTTTTTTTTTATAATCCAGCACAAGCTGGAGCAGTCCCTAAATTAATTTAACTTGTGCAACAGGCTGTGCAACAATCCTTGCTGAAAGATTCTCCTACCTACTTTTGTAGAAAGCTTGGGAAATGTCAGCTGCACCTGGCCCATTGCTTCTAAGTTTCTGCCTGTATCTGAGATGGCAGCAAGAACTTGGTGTGGTGTTTTTACTTTTAACTCAAGATGTTTGATCCAAGTATTCCATAGCAGGAAAGTTACAAACTATCAGCTGATATTTTTAATAACAAGAAATATTTTTCTTCTTCTTTCCCCATAGAGCAAGAGACCTTTTCCATTTTGCATCAGAAAGACAAGCCAATGAAGGCATACTTGGTGTAGTGATGCATCTTTATTTTGAAGTCTATGAAAATTGTTAAGATATTATACCTTTTTGAGATTTGTCTAATGGGAAAAACTTGGTGTATCTTCTATTTTTAAAAGTGTTAGAGTTCTCCTTTTTCTAATTGGAAGAGGAAGAAACTCCAAAGGAAAAATAATTGTTGAGATGCTTATGTCTCCTGACTTCCCTGTAACTCAAATGGAGAGAAATCCTTAACTACCCTCAAGCAAGCACCAAAATTGCTACCTTCTGACTGTTTCTTTAATGTAAGACATATCGGACTTGATATAACTGCTTCCCTTCTCATTTTGTATTAATGGTATGTTCCACACTATAAAAGACACTGTACTCCCACAGTGGCCATCGTCTTCTACTAACGAGTTTACATTCTAATTTGGAGAGCTGCTTCAAGTCAGCTGTGCAATACACTACGTTTAATAGGTGAACGGTGTGTGTATATGTTAATATTCATTTAGTAAATTGTGTTAAATTTTGAATTTGAATGTGTTGTTTCATCTTTTGGTTTGATTTGTTGGGTTCCCATCCCTCCCTTCCAAGTAACCATTTAGGGCTACTAATTAATATACAAGGGGCACATCTACATGAGGTGCCTACTGCTCAGTTGTTACTGCACAGTCATTTAGTACAGTGTTTCTCAACCTTTTAAGTAGCAAGTACTGCCTAACTTCTGAAAATGTTAATAAGTACCCCAACACTCAATTTTCCAGGTGATTTTCTATTTACAGACTAATGTGTGCTATATGTTGGAAGAAGGGCTGTGTGTATAAAGCAGTGATATGACATATCTGATGTGGTGTGGATAGGGTTACCGCCTTTTACACCAGGGATGCACAACTCAGATATGTACCTGGGCCAGAAGTAATGTTGCCCAAAGCTAAGAGGGCTGAACCCAGTACCGCATAAAGTGTGGCATGCCAGTTTATTACTGGGGAATTTAAAGTGCCACGCAGTGTGTGGCACACCAAATTTTTTGCCATAGTTTTGAGAGGAAAAGAGGGCGAGAGAGTGTTTGGGTACCTGCATACTACAGGTTGGGAAACTATGATTTAGTGCTTATATAACTGAGTACTAAATGAGTGTGCAGTAATGTCCTGGGACAGTTGCCTAGTGACACTGCTCAGTAGCGTTGCATTGTGGTTCGTGCCTGGTGATGCACTGTGCAGTAAGCGTCTTGTGTAGATGTGCCCAAGATGTATTAAAAAGGAGTATTAATTGGATTATCCCAGTGAGTATGGGACACTGAACTGCTTTTATAGGGGGTGGGGAGGTAGTTAGTCATGTTAAGTCTGAAGTCAGGCAGAAGGCAAGCCAGGGTGGCACCTTAGAGACTAACTGGATCAGAGACACGTAAGCTCTTCTATTCAACAGCTCACTTTGTCACATGCTTTGTGTGTCAGGTGGCCGGAGCTGACCAGAGGATCACTAATTTAATTGGACGTCAGGCAGGCCAGCAGTGGAGAGGCGAGACAGCTTATTGGTTTTAAAAGATTATTTTATTTAGGCTGCGTGGAATGGCAGCACAGGTTTCGAGGTAGCTTGCTTGCGTTGTCACGGATAGCAAAACAAGTTACGAGTTAATGAGTTTATGAACAAAAAGGAAACTGCAGGATAACGGGGGTACGTCAAGAGGACCCGGTGACAGAGAGATATTGGTGGGTGATCAGTCCGCCAAGTTTCCTCGGTCGCGCTAGAGTTCTCCGTAGTTACTCTGCTGCGTGCTTGGAGATCTGCGACTTGGGCGGGAGCTGCATGAACCTTTGTATGTCCAGAGTGGCCAATAACGGACTGCTAGGTAGGAATAACTAATGAGGCGGAACATGACCAAATTTGGGGTAATGGTGCCATGCGGTCTTTTGTGACATGGACACTCAACTGATTTGGTTATGACACTCTGAAAGGAAGTGAGCTGTAGTTTACAGAAATTTATGCATCTTTGAGCCAGCTAATCTCTGAGTTGTTGTAGGAATGCAAGCACTGGTACATTTAAAACTTCAGGTACTATAAACATTGTCCATTTAGAATAAGGACTGGGAAGATGATTTCAGAGTGGGAAGAAGGCAGAGCAAAAGAGTGATTCCTTTCTTTTTTAATAAGAGAGGAATATAAAGCCCAGCTGACCTTTTTTTTCCTCACGGGCATACATTTTCCTGCCTAACACTTCTCATGTAGCTGAATAAAGATAACTAATTGGATTGATCAGGGCCAGAATGATTAAATTGATGCATTAAAATGAACTGTACAACATTTACCAGAGCAGACTGCCCAAAAATAATCTTTCTGTGAGGGTGTGCACTGGATAGATCTTACAACTCCGAAGGTAGTGCTTCCCAAACTCTTCTTCAGCATGACCCCATTTATGACCCCACTGTCTCAACATGACCACTTAATCCCAAGCTAGGGCCCACAACTCCCTGCCTCCACCCCAGCAGCACCCATGTCCTGGCTGCTGCCCAGGAGAGGCAGAGGTGTTGCAACCAAACCCAGCTCCTGCCCTCCCCTTTCCTGTGCGTGGCATGGCTAGAGCACAGCCCATGGGGATGGGGCATGAGGCGGAATGGGGAAGATGAAGGCTGCCTGCCCTGCTGTCCTTCCCCTGGGAGCTTCACAGCCTATTGGGTGGGACCTGTAATGGGAGAAAGTGCCACACTGCCATGGTGGAAAAGCTGAAGTACACTCCCCCCCTCACCCCTAACAGCAGCTTGGGCACAACTCTGCGCCACAGCCGTGAGGATGTGGTGCTCCCTCCTGTGCTGGGTCCCACCCATTGGGCTGCAGAGGCGGCTTCTGCCTGGAGCTGGTCCAGCCCCATTGCAGCCCTGCACCGTGCTGTGGGCGTAGAGATCTCACAACCCCAACTGCTAATGTTGTGACCCTGTCTGGGGTCATGACCCACAGTTTGGGAACTGCTGTCTTAAGGTATACAGAGTAACATAAAAGGCAGATACCAAATTGAATAAACTCACAGCATCAAATTTAGAATTTGAAGGCTTAGCATCAGCCATGCTGATAGTATATACAGAAATAATGTTTGTATGCCCTTCTAAGCCAGCTACAGGAAGTTCCTATGGTCTTATTACAGGTAGAAATCTATTTTTAATAGAAGTTCCCTACTACTGTAGGAAAAATTCCAGTACTTGGTGTAATCTTGTAGAGACAAAGAAATAACTGAATAAAAGCAGTGCTTAAAGGATCGGTAACCAGAGCATAAGTATGCCAAGAACTAAAACAGCATGCATTTGTAATGGGAGCAAAATAATGTGAGTTAGGTCTTCAGTATAGGTGGTGAATCTGTCACAGGCTAAATCTGTTCAGGCCAAGAAAGCTTCCTGTTTTTGAGACCGCATAAAACCTCTTCCTAATTCTAGGGAATGTGGAATCCTGGTCAAACATAGGGTTATGGTGTTCTAGAGAATGGTTTGAAACTTGGTTACTCTGCAGGTCAGTTTACAATATAGTTAATAGAAAACTGTGGGCAATCAGTCAGGTTCTCATGTCTTCCACACTGATAACATGCCTGCAGAGTAAACCAGTGAGCTGCGGGGTTTTTTTACGCCTAATAGGAAAGGCTAGAGAATACTATCAGTTTTATACAACAAAGATAAATCCATTTGCTGCAGCATTCACTTCACTCCATAATTCCTGCATTCTAGCTGCTGTGGAAGTATTCACTTTTAATAAAGTCATAAACTTTTTACTTTGCAGGCTTTAGGAGTGCTGACAAAATACTGCAAACATTAGAAATATGCTTTTTCTGCAAGCTAGTAAGCTGCTTTGGGGTAATACTGACTTTTCGTTGGGTTGGGAGAAATTGAGATTGATCACATCCCTACCAAAAGACCTTAACTTGCTTTAGGCCTCCTCACCCCCGCTCCAAAAGAACCCAAAACAAAACAACCCCCCCCCCCACCTCTTTAAAGTGAAGGGAACTGAACTGAGACAGATGTTCAGGGTCACTAATTTTGAAAGGAGTGCCACATCCAACTACAGCGAAGTAACTCTTGATATGTAGTAGTAGATTTAAATTGAGTTTAAGAACACACATGCAATGCTAAATTTTAAGAAGGAAGGCTGAAATGTGGCTGTGGCCTATATCAGTACATAGGGCTTTAAAAATCAATACTATGCACTTTTAACATGGATGTAATATGGTTACCAGAATTCAGCCCAGCAGCTCAGTATTATATTTTGTTTTGAATGATTATCAAAAAATGTATAGCAAATGAAGCCACATGTTCTTAAGAGTAAAATAAAGATGTAAGTAGAAAAGTAGTAAATTTAATATTAAAAACACAGCTTCACTTGAAGGGACATAGGAATAATTTTTGGTTGGGATTCTTAATTTTATTTCAGCTGAACAACTAATAAAGGAGGATGTGAAAGAGAACATCTATTTTGATTACCTCAAAGAAAAAGGAAAACTTTTGTAGGACAAGGTAGTTGTTGATGCATCCACCTGGCACTATCACCAAAATGTCTCAATATTTAAAGCAGCTGGCAAACGTGCATGATTCAGAATAAGAGAGTGCATTGCACAACAGCAGCTTGTTGATAATCTTCCCCTGTGTGTTTGGAAAAGATCTTGCTAAGAAGTCTTTAATAGATGTTGAAAAACTGAGGTGGGGGAGGGAGGTGAGGAGATTGTGGTTTGTTGCATATAAAAATCTCTCTTTAGTGGTTTATCAGTTCCCTCTGATTTGGCTCATGTCCCTTTGCTATGGCTTGAGCTACATAACTTCAGTTCCTTATACAGTATCAAGAACATTATTGAAGCAATGGAGCAACATGGTGATTTGAGGTAAAATTAATAAGGACTCTCATGAGGTGAGTTATGAGATCCTTCATTGACTACCACTAACAGAGTTTGAGATGCTGATTTTGGCCCAGCTCATTGAGAGGTCTATCTCCACCACTGATTTTTCTGTATTTAGAACAGTGTGTGATTACAGCTTTCGTTTGGGAATATTAAGAATCCCAACCACAAAGTAAATGCCTTCTTGGGGAACTGAGCCAGAGTTGCCTTTAGTGACCCCAAACTGAGGAATTTACAAAAAATGGCAGAATGCAAAACCTGCCTCTCTCAGTAATACATCCATAAATGTGTGTATACACTTTTTCATTCTTGGAAAGGGGAAGAAGAAAGCAAACCTGTATAAATTACCTGTTTAGACTTACTGCAAATTTATGTGGTTAGAAACTGTTGTTAGTCCCATTTCAAAGCAGTTGAGGGATGCAGAATAGCAAATTTACCTTATCTCAAGGCAACAAGAAATTCTGGATCTGAGTATAAACCTGTTTTCAGATAAAAGCGAAAAGACAGACTGAATGAAGGTTACTATGCTTTTGATCTCTTAAGTGCGGTACATTTGACATCAGCAGCCACCTCTCCCTCAGTGACTTACCTCACAAGGTACTTAATCTGCTTGAAGGACATGTGATCTACCTTAATGCACTGGATGTAAATCTAACTTTACAGCTTTTAGAGGGCAAATTAATCGCATTTTACAAGTATATTGCATCTTGTATGCACAAATCTTGTAAGAATAAAAAATGAAACTGGACTAATATCTGTCTACTTTGAGCAAAAACTATAAAAGTTGACTGAGTATCATGTTCTCTAACACAGAATTTTTCAACATGTGCATTGTGATGCAAAAGTGGGTTGCAAGAATATATGCAAGGGTCCAAACAAACTTTAAAAACGGATTGTTCTTTAAAGGAGAAAAACGTGGGAAATAGAGGCTTTCCCCTTGCAGGCTGGCAGAGTTCCAGCCTACAAAGTGTTACTTGGGGCCCTCAGTGCCCACCCACCACCCACCCTCTTCCCCTTACCCACACACTATGGGGGCCTGGGGCCTAGAGGCAGGGAGCAGCAGGTTGAGAGTAAGGGGCACTGGGTTGGGACTGGCCATTGACCTTTACAAATGGGTCTTGATAAAATAAAGGTTGAGAACCACTGATATAATGAGAAAAGTTTTCTCCTTTTCACCACACATTGTGGATTGGTATAACTATATAGCTGAATATTCTCTTACTAGAGTTGCATATAATCTTAGAATAAGCCATTATACTGCTATTTTGAACAGACACAAATATATTTTATAATCTTAAATCTGTAAGCGACAACATTTGAAAGCAGCCAGACATATAGCACTTCAAGTTGGAAGACAGCAGTGTGGGAAATTGATTGTCCTTTTATCAGCTTTAACAGAGTGGCTTTTAAGATGTTCCCTTATTCAGAGCATTTAGTAATTTTCACAAATGGAGCACTTTGGAAACTGAATGTTGGGGAAAGGTGGCAAAGGATGATGTCATCTGAGCTTATCTGAAAAGTAGGAACTGCTCAATAAGATGCATCTTAGCAAGAAAGACCATCCATACCTATAAAAGGCTAAATTAAAGCCTCTGGGCCTGCTCTGTTTTTTCTCTAGAAATCAAACAAATGTATACATTTCAGGTTGAGCATTAAATTATGTGAACATTATGTTTATCCTACATATTTGTTTCCTCCTTGTTGTGAGTTAGTTCTCAGCCCATCTTACTGGTCATGTCTTTGGTACAGAGGAAAATGTGTCTTATCTTTTGACTTTGTTTTGAAATGGCTAATTATGCAATCCAGCTACATGTTGTTAAATGAGATTTTTATGTAGACTCCTGAAGTTTAAGTTGTTACTATTTAAGATAAAGCTAATCTTGTAAATAAACCAAAGCTAAGCATAATTAGGGCTTCTGGGACCTGGTGAAGTACATGTAACAGAAACTTTTAATATAAGTGGTGCCAATCTTTTCTTAGGAGAGTGTTCGAATTGGTGATCTGTTCTGTAAAGGATGTTGTTGATTGCCTGGTTTTTTTTTTTTCACTTGTGTATTTTGGAGGTGATCTTCCTAAATCTCTTGTTTGTGTATCACCTCTTCTTCAAATCTCTGGAAAAAGAACATGTAATTGGTTTGCCATTTGCAAGCTAAACCTGGTACAGGTTTAAAGCTGGATAGTTGATCTGGTAATGACAAATGAGGATATCTTGATTGACTCCTAATAAATTAGGATCAAGTGCTGTGCTACTTGATTTTATAATTTAATTTAAAAGGAAGAGAGAGAATTTGGGATTAGATGATTTAGGAGGGAGGAAGCAATGAAAGTTTGTTTTTTCCTTTAAAGGTGCCTTTAAAATCTGTCTGCTTTCCCTTCATGATTAGCATCTGTTTAACGGTAGAACTGAACAAAAATCAAATTGTCACTTCATTCTATAAATGGTTCTTCTAACTTTTCATTTTGTTTAAATGTATGCTTTTAAAATGAATTAATACAGAAGTTAATTATTCCAGAGGATGCAGGTTATACATAATGTTGCCCAGAAGTGCAACATTGTCTAATTCAAAATTTTGAACATAAGCAGAAAAATCCATCTTTATTTGTTATATACTGTGTATTGTATTTGACCACAAAGGTTGTCTTTTGTTATTAGATTTATATGAATAACATTTCAGTTCAGCATTTGGGTAAACTTTACAAAAGAAAAAGTAATTCCTAAATATTCAGTTGTTCCTAAGATGAAACTAATTGTTCTAGAATAAATAAAGTAAATTGCACTTACCCTGAAAATGGAACTGTCAGAATCCTATTAAAATTGACATGTATTGTTAGCCCTGCTTAAAGAGTGAATTGATACATTGTCTGAAAATGCACCCTACTGCTGCTCAGTTTCCCAGTCTCTATTTCTTTCTATCACTCCTGCATGCAATACATTGATTTTTGTGAATTCCACACCCATTAGGCAGGTTTGTTTGTAAGTGGTAAATGAAACTTGGTGTCTTTAACCAACTTTACATAGTGGCGAAAATTTCATGCTTTCAGATTTAAAACTTTGAGGGTAATAGAACATGCTGTTGAACTATATTGTGCAAATAAATAGTCCGTTAGCTCTGTGTTTATTGCAGGTTTTGTAGTTGGTTTCAGTTAAAAGGCCTTTTAGAAGTATTTTTCTATAGTATCTGGCATTATATCAGCATAGCATTTAATGGGGGATGACAAATCTAGAAGGTGACTGGACTTTGATTCTGCCTAAGACTTATGGATGTATTTATTTTTGTATGTTATGAACAATGTCATTGAAGTCCACTTAATTTAATTAATCAGTTGTACTTTTTAGGTTTTTTTATTAATGAAGGGAAGAATAATAATTTTATTCTGAAGATAAAAAGAACCTGTCAGCTCTATGGTATTCTGTGCAGTTTCTAAATTGCAATAAGTTACGTTTAAAATACTTCAGTTTGCTGGGTTTTTTGGGTTTTTTTTGAATACTGTCCCAAAGGATCTGGACATAGCCATACAGTTTTAAAATATATATGAATCTGTATTGTGTGTTTCCTTTCAAATTTTGGTATCACTGCTGTTCTTGTTTGGATGGATTAGGCCCCTAAGCTTTATTAAAATCTGTTTTATCTGAAATATAACTCATCTGAAAGATGCTTCTTCATCTCTTTCAAGGACACTTTGATTGTGTGGTCTGAAGCTGAAAATTATGACTTGGCACTTAGCTTTCAAGAAAAAGCAGGATGTGATGAAATATGGGAAAAAATATGTCAAGTAAGTTTGAAAATAAAAGAATATCTTAATATCTCAATCATGTTATTTATGAAAGACAGTGTCTTTTTAAGTAACGCTTCTTTCTTTATTAAGAAATGTGCTTAGTCTCTCCTACTGTACCTCTTACCCTGACAGTAAAAAGCACATTAAGCATGCTTCATGTGCCCTTTCCCCCAAAATCAGCCCTCCAAAATTGGGGTGCATGTCATAAGCGGGGAAACTGATTTTACTTTGCTGGAATAGAATAAGCAGACATTGGGCATTTATATACATGCCGGGGTGGGGAGGAGGTTAATTAGCTCATGTGACAAGCTTTAGGTAAAGTGTCCCTGCCACCATTTTGAAGCCTGGGGATGCTGATACTCTAGATGCAGAATGCTGATGGAGCATGGTAATTGCCACACTCCAGCAGATTGAGTCTGCTCCTGTGTACTGGAATTACAGCGTGTCAGAGCAGCCTCCCTGCTCATGTATAGGCATCCACTGATTCTTGTTTGCCAAGATGCCTGCCACTTCTGGAGCTGCAAACAGCAGGGGCAGTGTCTAAGTGTTAACCCTCTCATTGGCACTGGGAAAGCAATAGGTTTTGGCTGAAGAGCCATCGAGCTGGTTGAGGGTGAATGAGCTGCTGCATCCAGTTTGTAGTATATTGATTAAACTTGTTTTGATATAAGACTTTATTTTTGACATGGACTTACACAGCAACTATTTATAGCCAAGTAATAACTGCCTTTGCAAGGATCTGGGCTTAGTCTTGTTGCTCTCATGCTATACCAGGAAGTTCCCTACTGCCTTACCTAGGCTGTCTCTTGGGATACCACAGTTCCTGGATACCCGTTTCCAGAACAGATTTACTTGCTTCATGTCATGACTGGAAAAAAAACTGTTTTTCTGCATTCCACTGCCTGTTTTATTTGGAGAGAGAGAGGTGGTATGTGAAAAAATATAGTAAACTGCATTACATTCTTAACAGCTCTTCTATATGTGCTTTTATTTATTTTGGCTCCCCAGAGCCAAAACATGTAGACAGTCCAGATGAGTCTCCTAATCAGTTTTATTAAAATGATTTTGCTGTCAAGGAGTGTAAAAAGGGTAATTTGCCTTTCTCCTGGAAATACAACTTTTTAGCTATATATTAAAAAATGTCTGAAAATTAAAAATGTTTGTTAAAATATCTTGTTTTCATAGGTTCAAGGAAAGGACCCTTCAGTAGATATTACTCAGGACCTTGTAGACGAATCTGAGGAAGAACGCTTTGATGATATGTCATCACCTGGTCTAGAATTACCATCTTGTGAATTAAGTCGGCTAGAAGAAATTGCAGAACTTGTGGCATCTTCACTGCCTTCACCGTTGCGGCGTGAAAAACTCGCACTAGCACTGGAAAATGAGGGCTATATTAAAAAGCTCTTAGAAATTTTTCATGTGTGTGAGGACTTGGAGAACATTGAAGGACTGCACCACTTGTATGAAATTATTAAGGGAATCTTCCTTTTGAATAGAACTGCACTTTTTGAAGTCATGTTTTCTGAGGAATGTATAATGGACATAATTGGATGCCTAGAATATGATCCTTCTTTATCACAGTCACGAAAACACAGGGAATTTCTGACAAAAACAGCAAAATTTAAAGAGGTGATTCCTATTTCTGATCCAGAGCTGAAACAAAAAATACATCAAACATACAGAGTACAGTATATTCAAGATATGGTTCTACCCACTCCTTCCGTGTTTGAGGAAAATATGCTGTCAACGCTTCACTCCTTTATCTTTTTTAATAAAGTGGAAATAGTTGGTATGTTACAGGTAAGTCTGAGACTTAAATTTTAATTTTGGATTCATGGGAGTAGAGTAATAATTCTTGGAATGTTACAGATTTCTTTTTGGAGCCTTGAGTTGCATCTGGGTGTCAGCATCATAAATGTGCTATGTGCAAGAAATGCATAGTGTCTGGGATACTGAGCTACAAAGTTTCTATTCTGCTAATGAAATGTGAACTCCCTAGGCTTTTACTTCTAGATTAAGTACTTTACCATGATGTGACCTTTAACAATTTAAGACTCCATACTTGTATTCCTACACTGCTGTTTAGGGTCACTTTTAAGGTCTCGCTCAAACAACTTGAGCCCCATGAGCAACTACGTCCTTGTCTACCAAAGCTGTCAACATTGTTTTTTATTTCTTGAATACAGCCTAGAATGTATGCCACTAGTTTTACAGAGCCCTCTAGGAATCAGTTTGCGTATTGCTTATGTCTGTTTATAGGCTGTCAAAAAAGAAGTGGAGGTGCAAGAGAGCTGAAAGTTAGGAAATTGTGGGATTGCTTTTTGGGCTTAAGCTCTACAGTTTGCAGACAAGACACTGAAAAACGGGGATGACTGATCAGCAAGCTAGGAGTTCACTCAACTTTGTACGTGGATGTTCATCAGAGATTCTGGGGTTAGGTTGAACTGGTGTTTTTGCTCTGAGAAATTCTGAACATCTGTATGCTTATGGTTTCTCCTAGGAGAGGATTAACTGTCTGCATGACCTTAAAGAGAGGGAGATGTAGTAGACTGTGTTATGGCAAGAATTGGAGGGTGAGAGAGCAGCAGTAGCATATTCTCTCTCAGTCTAGGAGAAGAAGCTGAGGCAGGAGGGGTGTTTTAACTCGCAGGAGAGGTAGAGTGAATGAAATAAAAACCTTCTGAATCTCCTTCCTTTCTTTGAAACCATAACCTTCTGGGCTGCTTCTCTGTCCTTTTTGAAAACAACTAGTGAACCATGTACTTGTTGACACTTTCTCTTCTGTTCTCTCCTGTTAAAGAATCATTGGTGCTGAGCCTATTATTTTCTTTTCCTCCAGTCTTACAAAAATCAAGTGGCTCCTTGGTTCCACTCAGTGCGCTCATCAGTTAACACTACTGTTCAGCCTGGATGAGTAGGTTTTAAATCTCTGGATATGAATATCATGTTAGAAATACTTGATTTACTTAACAGTACATACAGTCTGGGCAGGATTGCATTAGCCTTTGTGGAATTCACTTTATTTTACCAAAAGCTGAGTTTTTATTTTAGAGTGTTTATAAAATACATCCAGAAACTTAAGCTCTGTCTGCTTTATGTGGACATGAGGGAAGCCCTTGGTTGACCAGACAAAATTATTTTTTCCCTGACAGTTAATTCTGTATATAAATTAGAAGTTAATCTTCACCTCGGAAGCTACTGTAATGGCATGTGTTTAGTGCTCTTTTCCCTCTTTCCTATCAGCGCTGGTTGGATACTGGAACTTCTGTTAGTTTTAGGGGATTAATGCTTTTTATAAGTCATCTTAACTGAGGAGTCAGGCTGGTACAACTGGAACTCAGGATAGCATCCAGGATTAAGGACAACAAAAAGTCCTTTTTTCAAGTACATTGGGAGCAAGAAGAGGGCACCAGACAATGTAGGCCCCCTGCAAGACACAAATAGTAATCTTGTGATCACGCCAGACAAGAAACTGATATTTTTAACAGTTTCTTTGCTCCTGTTTTCTTGAACAGGGACTGGGATATCCCACCTACCAGAGGTAGGGACAGTCTTGGGGAGAGCTCTCCCCAACCTTCAGTCAGCACAGATGTAGTTAGGGATCTTGTGGAAGGGCTAGACATTTTTAAATCTGCAGATCCAGATGCCCTCTACACAAGGGTGTTGAGGGAGCTGGCAGGGGTCATTGTGGATTCCTTGTCCTGGCTGTATAAACATTCATGGTCATCTGGCCAGGGCCAGGAGATTGGAAACTGCCTAATGTGGTCCCTATTTTCAAGAAGGGGAAGAAGGAGGACCCAAGTAACTATAGGCCTGTAAGCCGTACCTCAGTGCTCAGGAAGATCTTGGAAAGAATCATCAAGGAGCACATCTGTGGGGGGCCAGCAGGGGAGATCATGCTCAAGGGCAATCAGCATGGATTCATCAAAGGCAGGTCCTGCCAGACCAACCTGATTGCCTTTTATGACCAAGTAACTAAATCCTTGGATGATGGTGTCACTGTGGACATAATCTTTCTAGACTTCAAGAAGGCCTTTGACACTGTCTCTCACCCCATCCTCATCAATAAATTAAGCGACTGTGACATTGATGCCTGCACAGTTGGATGGGTAAAAAATTGGCTCATGGAGTGCAGCCAGAGAGTCGTGGTGGATGGGTTGTACTCATCCTGACGAGATGTGAGCGCTGAGGCACTCCAGGGCTCGGTCCTTGGGCCCGCACTGTTTAACATCCTCATCAGCGACTTGGACGAGGGGGTGGAAAACGCACTGTCCAAGTTTGCTGGTGACACTAAGATGTGGGGCAAGGTGGACACACTTGAAGGGAGAGAGGCTGCAACTAGATTTAGACAGACTACAGAATTGGGCAGATGAGAATGATGGGGTTCAACATAGACAAATTCAGGGTGCTGCACCTTGGGAGAAGGAATCCACAGCATGCATACAGGCTGGAGAGTTCCTTTTTGAAAGCACAGAGACAGAACGGGATCTTGAAGTCATTATTAACTCCAAGATGAATATGAGCTGCCAGTGCCATACCGCAGCCAGCAAGGCCAGCCATACCTTGTCGTGCATCCAGAGGTACATCTCAAGCCGGTCCAGAGAAGTGATACTCCCCCTCTATGCGACTTTGGTCAGACCACAGTTGGAGTACTGCGTCCAGTAGTGGGTGCCCCACTTCAAAAGGGATGCGACCAGCCTGGAGAGGGTTCAGAGGAGGGCCACCTGCTTGCCCTCCGAGGAGAGACTGAAGGACCTGAACCTGTTCAGCCTCAGCAAGAGGAGGATGAGGGGGGAGCTGGTGGCTGCCTACAAGCTCATCAACAGCGAATAGTCAGAGCCCTTTTCTCCCCAGCACCACCTGGGGTGACAAGGAACAATGGTAATAAGCTGATGGAGAATAGGTTTAGGTTAGAGATCAGAAGGCAATATTT
>JAGPOW010000304.1:28199735-28250709 GCA_030014935.1 Caiman crocodilus
GCCCTTTTCTCCCCAGCACCACCTGGGGTGACAAGGAACAATGGTAATAAGCTGATGGAGAATAGGTTTAGGTTAGAGATCAGAAGGCAATATTTTACAATTAGGGCAGCCAAAATCTGGAGCCAACTTCCCAGGGAAGTGGTACTCACCCCTACTTTGGGCAGATTCAAGAGGCGATTGGATGATCTTGTGAACCCAGAATTCATTCCTGTCTGTAGCAGGGGGTCAGGCTAGATGATCTGTTCAGGTCCCTCCTGATCTTAGCTACTATGAAACTATGAGTCTAGGGTTTGATGTTTAGAGGAAGCAAGGTATGAAAGAATTGCATGCTTGGCTTTCTTCCATGTCCTGGTTGTTGAGGTTGCAATGGTACTGCTGCTGACTGCACGTCAGTTTGGGATTCCTGGCCCGATGAAGGTAGGTATGTAGGAGAGAGGGTTCCTGTTTTTTATTGTATTCAAATGCATGGCATTTACGTAAAACATAAGACAATTTGCACTCTTGTCTACAACATGAGGGCCTCTCCCTATGCCATCTGTACCTTTCTTCCCATATATTAGAGCTGTCTATCTGGTTGCCCACAAAGGATTAAATTAAGGCCCCCATAATTCTACCCAGTCTCTACTCCTGCCATCAGTCCGGCTGCAGAAGCAGCAGGGGCTCCTTCTCCTCGTGGCTTCTTCCCTACCCTAGGTGGCACAGCCAACAGTGCTGGGAGCTATAGCATAACTCAGAGAGTGATCATGCTGCCTTCGTGAAAGGGGACAAAAATAGCCATAACCTCAGCAGTGGCTGATCATGCCATGAGGTGTTGCCCTTGGTGTCCTGCAGCTGCCCTGGGTACAGAGCTGTGTTGCTGTGCGTCTGGGTAAGGGAAACTGTGTATGGCCTGAGGCACTAGAGGAGGCCACAGGTGGGGAGCTTTGGGCAGGGTGGGGCACCTGGACACACTGTTTAATGGGGGGTGAACACTAAGGTGTATGGTGCAGCAAGGGTGAGCATGCAGTCCTGGGGGGTGCATGGCCTCTGGTCGCTTAGAAGTTGGACAACTCTGCCATTCATTATCCTTGTCTTACACTTCAGTCTTGTTCTAACATTGCGTACTTCACATGGTATCTCAGCCAAATCCTCTCTCTCTGTGTATGTTTCTGTGTTAGAAAAATAGGGCAAACTTTGATAAAAGGGGGGCTTTTCTTAGTTGGCCCCAACCAAAATCTCTTTTGGCCTTGAGTATACTAAAAGATGGCCATCTTCATGGGAGAGCTTGAATACTGATACTGTTATCTTTGACACACTTTGGTTGTTTTGAGATAAAAGGGAGTAAGTGTTTTCATAAAAATACTTGTTTTAGACTTTAGCCCAACATTGTCTTATTCAAAGTTTGACAGTCAAATCCCCCAGTGATTCTGCAGAGACCATGCTCCTACATTCCAAGACTGCAGGGTCTGAGCAAGGTTTCTCTGAAGTGGTTTCTGGTAGCCAGGAAGTACTTTGACAGGAGGCATCAAAATGTGTTTCTCTCAGTGACGTGTGTGTATTGTTGCAGGCTGTTGTAGTTGTAGTTGACTGAGTGCCAAAAACATAGAATGGATGTCTGTTGAGTTGTGTACATATTTTATAAATGTACGGTTTAAAAAAATCACTCTTCCATACATTCTTGGGGGTAGAGTGCTAATAAAAATACATCTTTTGACTGACAGTAAGCTATGTATATAAAATAAATAGGATTCAGGAAGGCTGAGCTGGTTATGATCAGGCAGCCATTCCCATTATATAGATGGGTTGACCTAGGTAGGTAGGTAGGTGTTTTTCCATCCATGATCTTGTTTTACCTTTCAGATCAGTTTTAATAGCCAACTGAAGTCAAATGCTCAAGTCATGAAGTTGCAATACTCGTGTCATGGTGCTTTCTGTGTGGATGTGACTTAATTTATGGATAACTCAAGTTAATTGCAATAAAGGCAGGTCCTCAAATTGGGAGACTCTGGGAAGTTAGCAAAACAAATGGTTCTCTGACATCCTGCATTTGATAACGTTTTGAAGAAAACTGGAATGATTAAAAAGAGAAAATAAGCTTCTACTTTGGAGATGACAAGTAGGAAGATCTTAGCTTAAAAGGATCATCAGCAAATCCAAGAAGAAAAAAACAGATCACCTGATAAGTCAGTCTTTGATCTTTTATTCTTCCCACCAGGTTAACTTACTCAGCATTCCTAGTAACTTTTACAGAAGTGTTTATCCGGACTTTTTCTTCTGAAAAACAGTGGTGCATTTATTTATAATAGTATGTAATTATAAATTAGAATTCCAAGTTGTAGATTATAACTTTGAAGTCTGCATTTTATCTTTTTAAATAACTTTGGTCAAGATCTCTCACTATTCTTGATGTCTTTGATTATCACAACATGGAAAAAGCAAAATACATAAAAACCCATGCTGCCAACACACTAGCTTAACTGTTTGCAACCGTGAGTCGTCATCTGTATTATGATTTGCATAGCAGAAATTCCTTATAAGAGCATAGTGCATAGTGCTGTGGAACTGCATACAAGAAACCTTGGTCACATATACACAAGACACTGACCATAGTCATTTAGTACTTGTTTGTGCAAGTATGAAATGACTGCATAGTAACTGGAGTTACTCTTGAGATCCTGCTCTTGAAAATTTCCAGGGATGGAGATTCCACAACTTCTCTAAGTATCCTGTTCCAATGCTTGACAACTGTCACAGTCAGGAAGTTCCTCATAATCTTCAACCTAAATTTGTTTTGCTGCAGGTTGAGACTATTGCTTCTAGTCCTGTCTCCTACAGGGGCAGAGGACAGGATGATGGGTTGTCCTGTTATGATTTCTGTAGAATGCATCTAATGGATGTTACTCATTCATTCTGAGGCCCATATGAAAAGACAGCTCAAGATCAAAGAGATCAAGGCGCTTGATGTTTAAAATAATCACTTATGTTTAGTGTGTGAGGGAGTGCTTACCAACTGCAGTATTACAGCAGGAGAAACAATAACCATTGTATTTCTCTTCTATTTTTTTTTTCTTGTACCTTTTCTGGTACCCTTCTTTAACTCATATGTTTTCTAATCCCAAACATTGATATGTAGAAAGAAAGTAGGGCAAGGAAAATGTTCTTCCCAGTATAGGTTGTCTTGTTTCTTTTTGTTTTTGAGAGCACAATTTCTGCTCATACAAATCTGTATACCTATGAAATATGTGGCAGATGAAAATTAAATATTTTTCTGTGCAAATAGCCCTGATTGAGAAGTCTCTTAAGAAATGCTGTTTTACAAATTACATCAAAAAACCCTACAAAGACTGAACAGCTCTGATGCTCACTTTGGGATTTTACTTGGCTTTTCTAGATAAATTTTCATCAAGGTCTAGATGTTAATAATAGGGTGGTTGTTTGTTTGTTTGAAGCAGTGAACACCATGTTCCTATTTATATGCACTTCAGTTTGAAGTATAACTGCAAATATAATTGAAGTATATTTCTAAGTGGTATGTGTGTATGCAATATATAGTACTGGAAAATTATGTACAGGTTTCCCTCACCGACTAGTTTTAAGTATCCACGCTTAATATTCTATACACCAGTTTGGCTACCATGGTATGCAGTTTTGAGTAACCACCGTTTTCTGTGGCCGCACATTAGTCTGCCACCTGCCATTTTTCCCATAAGTCTTTTGTCTAGCCGATCCCGGTTTTGCCACCACAGGAACTTTCAGGAACCTAACCCCAGAGATTGGCAAGGGAAACCTGTATTTAGTGATTTCCCTCTGTTTACAATAACCTAGAGCTATTTTATATTTTTTTAAAATAAGGTGTTTGTTTGAGTAGCAGAAGACAGGAACTTTCAAAACTATTCAGTTCTGTCCAAGTTTTATATTAACTTGACTAGGATCAGGGTTAAGTCAGGACTGTGAACTTTTGAAAATGCTATCTGTAATAATACTACATATTTAATTGAGGTTTGGGAGATGTGGAATTGTGTGATATAATACTGCAATTAAGTATGTGATCACTATATTTCAGTAATTATACAATGAGGCTTTGCAGGTTTTTTTTACCCTTTAAGGTGAAATGTGCCAAATGGCTTAAGTCGGTGGAGGGCAACCTTTTTGGCAAGTGTTCCACAAATTTAGTTTTTCACCCACCCCAAATACCACTCAGTCCCTTTCTTCTGCCTGCTCTGCTGCTCTTTGCCCAGTCTCCTTTGCCATCTGCCTTCTGACCTGTATGCTGCTGGGCTGCCTGTCTCCTTCCTGATCTGTTGCATGCCATACCAGAAGTTGCCTGTGGCACTTCTTTCTGCAGGTTGACCACCCTTGGCTCAAGTAATCTGGGAGCTGAAGTCTTATTTATTTTTCAGTGAAATGAGGATTTGAGATGTATGAGTTTTGACTGCTAACCTTCAAATGTAAAGTGGCTTTTTTCAGTAAGAAATTTTACCTGGTTCTGTGCAAGTTAAGAATCATTTTACTATAGAAATTGTACCATGGGTTAGTGAAAAAGTGTATTCAAGATTTTGTATATTCTGCTTATGCAGATTCACACTAACCATGGTTCTGACATTTCAGTTGAATGCAAAAATTTGCATTTTTTCTGGTGGTGTTAACTCCGTCTGCAGTGTTAATTGTAGTTAGAAGTTGTAGTTGAAATTAGAAAAATGTAGGTCATCCACTCACTTCCAGTCCTAATAAAGAGAAGAAACATGCTGCTGCTTGTATTTTACAAAGGGAACAAACAATGTCAGAGACATGGCACCTGTGAGTTCTGCTTTACCAGAAGGGATTGTGTTACTGGTTTAGTGGCATCTTGTTACTGGTTTCAGTGGCAAGAGAAGAAAATATTTAATTTCTTTCTTCTGGCTGGAGGTAGGATTACTGTTCTAAAGTTCATTGTCTTATTAGGAGGAGACTATCTGAATTTTGTATGCTATTAATGGTGAATAACTCAGAACTTTTCTCTGAAGGAAATATTTCTCTGAGAGTTTGCTGTAACATGTTTTTTTGCGGTGTTTTAGCAGATAACTGTCATGCAGTTGTCCTGTCCTAATTATCACCAGCTATATTTCAGTTTGAAGAATCAGTAAGATTCCAAAAATGTTCTTCAAACTTGTTTTTTCTTTTAATTTTGAAATAGAGTTTTCTTATGAATAGTGTCTGGATTTATTCCATAAAAGTATTTAGTCCATTTGTAACTGGGAGATTTGGGCTATGCTGCTGTTTCTCATTTGAGCCAGGGAGTAACAGTGAAGACCAATGGGAATATTTAAGAATAAGGTTTTAAAAAGAGACTTGGGTTTTGACACTGTTCGTATTAGGTTACTTACATTCTTACTGTATTGCAATGTAGTGGTTAAATAGCTTTTGAAAAAATTCTCATCTTTGGCACACAGAAGGGTTTCCTAGACCAGCATTATTAAGTACTGTATAGAATCATATGAATCTGGAAGGAACTTCAGGGACCTTCCCTCTGGCCTGGGAGTGTCAAACTCGACCAGCCCTCTGAGCCAGATCTGGACCACAAATCTCCTTGTCGACCAGATATGGACCTGGCAGGGCAAGGAGCTGTAGCAGTGGAGGTGTAAGAATAACCATCGCTCCCCCCATCCCACTGTTGACCCACATTCACAGGGGGCTTCACAGCCAAAAATTTGCCATCAGGCTCCTTCTCTGTGGCAAGGAGGTCCTGAAGCTGCACTTAACAGTCTCTAGTAATGGAGATTCCACTGCCTTTCTGAATAATCTTGTTCCAGTGCTTAATCGCACCTACTTGGAAAGTTCATCTTCATTTCTAACGTAAATCTCCCTTGGTACAAATTAAGACCATTACTTTTGTCCTGTCTCCCGTGGACCTGGAGAATATTTGATTACCATCTTCTCTTACTGTATTTAATCAAATAGAAAACAACCTGATTATGAGATGACATCCATCCCTCCCCCCAAAATAATTGGAATAATAGAAAATTAGGGTAAGAAGGGATCTCAGGTCATCTAGTCCAACCCTCTACTCCAAGCTGGACCATCCCCAACTAGATCATCCCAGCCAAGGCTTTATCTAGATGTGTCTTAAAAACTTCCAAGAACAGAGACTCCACAGCCTCTCTGGGCAACCTGCTCCAGTGTTTTACTACCTTCCCAGTGAGAGAATTTTCCTAATATCTAATCTAAATTTCCTTCCTGCAACTTAAAACCATTTCTCCTTGTTCTGTCATCTGAAACCACTGAGAACAGTCCAGCTCCATCCTTTTTCAAAACCCTTTTCAGGTAGTTGAAGGCTGCTATTAAATCCCCTCTCTCCTTTTCTCTAAACTAAAATAAGCCCAGTTCCCTGAGCCTCTTCTCATAAGTCCTGTCCCCCAGCGCCCACACCATTTTTGTTGCCTTCTGCTGAACCCTCTGCAATATATCCACATTGTTTCTGTAGTGGGGGGCCCAAAACTGAACACAGTACTCCAGATGTGGCCTCACCAGTGCTGAAGTAGAGAGGATTAATCACTTGATCTGCTAGCAACACTTGTACCAGTGCAGCCCAAAATGCCATTAGCCTTCTTGGTAACAATGGCACACTGCTGGCTCATATTCAGCTTATTGTCCACAGTAACCCCCAGGTCCTTTTCTGCAGAGCTGCTTCCCAGCCAGTCAGCCCCCAGCCTGTACTCGTACATGGGATTGTTCTGTTCTAAGTGCAGGACTTTGCACTTGTCCTTGTTGACCCTCATGAGATTCCTTTTGGCCCAATCCTCCAATATGTCTAGGTCACTCTGAATCCTAGTCCTACACTCCAGTGCATCCATCTACTATTCCCCCCCAGCTTGGCATCATCTGCACTCTTGCTGAGGGTGCACTCTATGCTATCTTCCAGGTCACTGATGAAGATGTTGAAGAAAAAATGGCTCCAGGACCGACCCCTGAGGCACTTCACTTAATACTGGCTACCAACTAGCCATTGAGCCATTGCTTACTGCTCTCTGAGCCTAATTCGCCTAATTCTCCAGTAAGTTTTCTATATACCTTACCACCTGTTCATCCAACCTGTACTTCCTTAGCTGTGAAAATGTTGTGGAAGACTATCAAAAGCTTTGCTAAAATCATGATATACCACATCCACTAGTCTCCCTGCATCCACAGAGCCAGTCATCTCATCATAGAAGGCAGTCAGGTTGTTCAGGCATGACTTGCCCTTGGTGAATCCATGCTTACTGTTCCTCATCACCTTATCCATCTCCAAGTGCTTAGAAATGGATTCCTTGAAGATCTGCTCCATGATTTTTCTACAGACGCAGGTGAGGCTAACCGGTCTGTAGTTCCCTGGATTCTTCTTTTTCCTTTGAATATGGACACTGTTTGCCCTTTTCCAATCATCTGGGACCTCTTGTGATCACCATGATTTTTCAATGGCAATGGCCTATGGCTGTGCAGTCGCATCACAGCACCCTTCATAGATTCATAGATGTTGGGGTCGGAAGGGACGTCAGTAGGTCATTGAGTCTGACCCTCTGCTCTGGGCAGGAAAGAGTTCTGAGGTTAGATGACCCTAGCTAGGTGCTTGTCCAGTCTCCTTTTGAAGACCCCCAAGTTAGTGGAGAGTACCACCTTCCTTGGAAGCCCATTCCAAATTCTGGCAGTCCTTACTGTGAAGAGGTTCTTTCTCATGTCCAACCTGAATCTGCTCTCTGTCAATTTGTGGCCATTGTTCCTAGTTATTCCAGGGGGTGCCCTAGTAAATAGAGCATCTCCTATTCCCTGCTCCTCTCCTCTGACGAATTTATAGGCAGCCACAAGATCACCTCTCAGCCTTCTCTTGTGAAAGCTGAAGTAATCTAGGTCCCTCAGTCTCCTCATGTATTTGAAGGCTGGGGTTGGGGTAGAAAGGAGATTGAGGAGGGCGTGCATTAAAAAAAAATGTTGATTAATGTAAGGATAGATGGAAAGAATGTAGCATTGGTAATAAAGCATACTGTAGGGAAAGAGATCAGAGGGTGTAGACATGGAAAAGAGAAGAATAAAAGACATTACAATTTGCACTGCAGCTGGGAAAGTGGAATGAAAAAAGGAAAGAATGGTTTGTAACCAAGGGAAAAAGGATGTCTGAAGTTTATATTTGAAAATGGTATTAAGCAGAAAATTGATAAACACTAAGTATGATACATGGCTTGTTAGGCTTTTAACTGTGGGAGATGGGGATTTGGGGAGTTTAATATTCTGAGGGTTAGATATAAAATTAGCAAGTAATCAAATGTTGTCTTTCTTTTATAGGAAGATGAGAAATTTCTGACAGAATTGTTTGCACAGCTAACAGATGAAGCCACAGATGAGGAGAAAAGACAAGAGTTGGTAAGAATTTTAATAGTTTGTTTGAAGTGATGGTTCTAGCTGACTGAATTTTCTTATTTACCATTCATATGTTTTTCTAAATTTCAGGTAAATTTCCTTAAAGAGTTCTGTGCATTTTCTCAGACGTTACAACCTCAGAATAGAGATGCTTTTTTCAAAACATTGTCTAATATGGGTATACTGCCAGCATTAGAAGTTATTCTAGTAAGTAAACTCAAGATTTTTTTCCAAAATGACTTTCTAAATATTTTCTATAACTATTTTTATAATTTTTATTTTAGAAAGGTCAGTTGGTTGGTTAAAAAGTTAATAAGACAAAACTTAAGTTATGCAGCTTTCTGAAGAACTCTTATTTGTCCTATCACATAGGAAATATTACCAACTTGCAAGTCAGTTGATTTAAAAAGTAGTAATAAATCTTTTGTGGCTTTAGGCTTTACATCATTTATTCCCCTCTCCATGTTTTTGATGTGTTGTCACTTTCCCATCATTATATGTTTTTCTGTGTACCCAGGGCTAACAAAATTGACCAAATAACAAGGAAAAGTGTAAAATTATATATAATTATATAAATAGAGGTATCAAATGCGGGAGAGAGAGAGAGGGGAGGTGAAGTTGCTTGTGTTTCTTTAAAAAATGACTGCTTCATGTCTTCCAAGCTCAGGATTTTATTTTTGAAAATTTGTAAGTGGTTTTACTTGACTTCCCAGGGTATGGATGATGCACAAGTACGAAGTGCAGCTACTGATATATTCTCATATTTGGTTGAATACAATCCATCCATGGTACGAGAATTTGTCATGCAGGAAGCTCAACAGAATGATGATGTAAGTAGGAAGTCCTTTAAGGTGACTTTTTAATTTTTTTAAAAGAAGGTTCAAACTTGCAACTCCATTAACTGAAATTAAATCCTGTTTTACATGGTTGCATTTTACAAATGTATGCTACAAATAATTTGAGTTTTTAAAATCTTCCTTTTTAAATAAAAACCATTTGGAAACTTCTTTGTAGTACCCTTCACTGCAGTATCTCCAGTGAAATTGTATAACTGTTGACATCTACAGCAAAAGCTGTGTTAACTGGCACTTTGTTACCTGGAAAACTCTACTAACTTGCATCCGAGGGACGTGGCAAAAGCGAAACCAGAAGTACCACTTCTGGGGGACTGCCGGTTTCGCTGCAGCAAGCCAAGTTTTTCTACGTCACGTCTTTGGTTCATGGCCTGGGGCAAAGCAGCCATTCCTGGGGGATGCCAGATAACAGAGTTTTTTTACTGTAAAAAATTTTAAGTTAACATGTGGAAGGCTGCTTATAGTCTGCTTGGGTCCCAGTCCTTGAAGCAGTTAGTTGTGTACCTTAGCTTTAAACATGTAGACAATACAAATAACACGCATATGGAAGCGAAAGCTTCTCATTTTGTCTAAAGCTAAGCACATGTCTTAATACTTGGAGAATTGGATCCTTAAGTTTTTCTACACCTGTCAGTTTGCCTTTCAGAGTACATCAAGCAATATGTAAATTTCAGACTTCTTGTTTAGTTTCAGGTGGTGATGGTATGTCATTAGGCCTTTGTAATATCTTTTGCCCTGAATATATACCAAAGTATACAAAGCTTGCATTTCTTATAGGGAAGAAAAGTAATATACAGTAAAGTAACTTATTTGATTTAATGAACCTTGCAAACCTACAGTAGGAATTTAATTTTGTATACAATAAACAGGAACTCTTTTTAAATGTAAGTAAGATACAGTATTCATCAATTGTTAGTTGACAAGTACAATATTCTGGACACAGATGTAATTCAAGCTAGAATAAAATAATTTAGGAAAGAACAACAGGGAAACAGCATTGGCAAGGGAAATGCAAGGATAAAAGGTAGGATTTTTTTTTAATCCAAAATTCCAAACTAGTTTAATATTAAGGATGATATGTTTGGTAAATTATTAGCTTGTAGAATCAGAGTTCTATAACAACTTGAGAGAAGTGTCAGTTTCCAGATAGCTCTACTAATGCTGGTAATTGCATGTACATGTACAAAAGAATTATGTAAGAATGTTAAATCGGTTTGATCCCTTTCATGCAAATGCGCATATGTTTTGAGTAAATTTACATGCAAGTCATCACATGCGTTCATGTTTTTAAAGCCATGTGTGTGCACTTGTAGGACTAGGGATTTTCTTTTAGCAATAACAAGTAAAATCCTCTAAAAAAACAAAAAACCCACCCCATTATGCATGTATATGTGTATATATAGAATTTGAAGCACCTGCCTTCTCACTATATGTCTCAAGTTTTTTCTGCAAATCTTTTTCCTGTTATAAATTTTCATTAGCCAGTTTTTCTATTTGCTCTGAAAGCTTCTCCATGATTAAAGCAGTAATATGACTATTTGTATGCCTAATATTTCATTGGAAGTTTCAAAAATGTATTTTAAAGATCTGGTTGTAGTAGTACTGCGTTGTGTAATATTTTTATTTTTTACAACATTTTTAATTTTGGCCAGATTTGACTGATTTCCCCTTTAAAAAGGGACTTTCGTTTTTCTTAGTTATAAATTGTTTTTTGTCTCTGTCTTCCTTACTAGGATATTTTACTCATTAATCTCATCATAGAACATATGATCTGTGATACGGATCCTGAACTCGGGGGAGCAGTCCAGCTCATGGGTCTGCTTCGAACTCTAGTTGATCCAGAAAATATGTTAGCAACTGCCAATGTGAGTTCTAAATTCAATTATGGCTGGTTTCTTGAAATGTTAAACGCTCATGGTAATGTATATTGGAAATGCAGGCTTCAGTATTGAAAAGCATTTTTTTTGTTCTTTAGAAAACGGAGAAGACAGAGTTTCTGGGTTTCTTCTATAAACACTGTATGCATGTTCTCACAGCTCCCTTACTGGCTAATACTACCGAAGATAAGCCTAGCAAAGGTGAGACCCAGCAAAGTTTGGCTGTCCTGTCCAAGCCTATTGAATTTCAGTATTTAATGCTGACTACTTATTAAAGGGTGTATGGAACTCTGCATGATCAAAATAAGTATATTTTGGATGATTAATGTCTGATTTGAACTAAAACAATGATTATGCATTGTAAAACAATGAAAAGACATTAGAGATCTCTTTCTTATGAGGTGAACACAACATTATTGTTCCAGTTTTCATCTAGCAAAGCACTTAAGGCATCTATGTAACTTATAGTGTATGAGTAATCAGGTCAACTTCTTATGGTGCATAAAATTATGCAGGTGCTTAAATACTTTTATTGTCAGGACATATAATTATAGAGGATCCAAAATTTGTCCCAATAAGCAGTCCTTAATAATACCCTGAAACTTTCTAGAGTAATTGCCAAGCAAGTTAAGATCTTGAACCTTAGCCAACATTAAGGAGAGTTTGAAGTCAAATTTTGTTACTCCCAAAAGCACTGTTGTAATAGCTTACACCTCAGCAATATTTTCAAACCAGCTAGTGTTACATTTAAAAAAACCAAAAATGAATCTGCCTGAAAGGTTTTGTTTGTTTGTTTGTTTAATTTTTCCATTGTTTTTGTCTTGTTCTTTACCTTTTTGTTTAACGTTGGTAGCTTTCCAATAGCTTCGTCTTTAATCTTGCAGAGGGATGTCAAACTTCTCCTGCCCCCTGGGCCACATCTGGATCACGGGGCTCTTCACATGCTGAATTCTTGTTCAGTGGAGCTCAGTGTCCCAGAGTTAGTTGTCAGGTCCCACCCCTGCTTGCCCCATCCCCAAATTCCCTTTCCCACTGCCAGCCCAACAGGCCACACAACATAGTTCCATAGGCTAGTTCTGGCCCACAACCTATACATTTGACACCCCTAATCTAGTGTGATTGTTGTATTCTAGATTCCTAAAATAGCTAATGTCTTTTAAATTTGTTTTACATCTTTTAATAAGAATAATATACTGACAACAATTTTTAGAGTGGACATGACCTAAGATAAAGTCCAGGATGATATTTTAAGACGGCGGAGACTGGCCTTTTTTGTAGGCATGACAAAAAGTAGCCCTGCACCCTCCTTGGGTACCACTCTAATCTCCTTCGTCTGTCTGATCTGCCATTCTGCCTTCTGCTCCATTCTCTGTACTCCCTGCCCAATCTCCTGCTCTGCCTTCAGCTTCCTGCCTATTTGCTGCTGTGCTGTTTGCCCCCTTCTTGAGCTGCTGTATGCCTCGCACACAGGCTGCATGTGCCACTTATGACACTTGTGTAGCAGATTGGTCACCCCTGTTTTAAGATGCATTTAAGTAGGCAGACCCCCTTGCATAAGGCAGTTATAACTGTGTTCTTGCTAATATAGCTTATTGTTCATCAGACCAGTGTTATAGTGGCAAAAAACTCATGTTGGTATAAGCATGTGCAGTATAGAAGGGTTGCTTGATACAGCAGGCTAACAGTTTTAGGGTAGATATTATCAGGTTGCTAGTGGACTTTTATATGGGTTTTTTTTAGTTTTTGTGTTTGGTTGGTTGGTTTTTTAAGGGCTAGATGTAGATTCCAGCTTTCTACCCAAAACTAGTATAACAGTTTTTACAGTGAGATTTAAAGATCCAACTTTGTGACTGTACCTGCAAATTTAGATTTAGTATTTGAAAATAGGGCCCTAAGTATTTTTTTAAAATTATGTTCTTGTTAATAAATACATTTTTTTATTTATAGATGATTTTCAGACAGCACAGCTGTTGGCATTAATATTGGAATTGCTAACTTTCTGTGTAGAACATCATACATATCATATAAAGAACTACATTATTAACAAAGATATCCTGCGACGAGTATTAGTTCTTATGGCCTCAAAGCACGCTTTCTTGGCATTATGTAAGTTTTTAACTTGTTTGTGTGATGAGTGTTATTTGTAATAGTGGTATTTTGTTGGAAAATATGTACCTTTACATAACCATAACCTTCAGTACTGAAGTTCCATCTTCATAACTATATCACTTATTTCTCATACCAACCTGTGGCTGTGTCATTTAGAATTACCAAATAATTTTGTATTTATTGTTGGGGAGGGTAGCTGAAACTTAGCCTTTTTTTAATGCAAGTCATATGAAGAAAAGTTGAGAGAATAAGATATGCTTAGGGAAAAGAAATGAAAAGAGAACATAGCAGTCTTCAAATATTCAATAAGCTGTTATGAAGAAGTGTGGAGGGGGATGTTCTACCTTGCCACAGAGGGCAGGTCACCAAAGAGATGGGTTTTAATTTTATCAAACCAGATTTAGATGAAACCTCAAATAGCTTTATACCCTGGGAAGAATAGGACAATGGAATAAAATGCCTAGAGAAACTGAGGAATCTCCTTCATTTAAGGTTTTAAGGAAAAGGGCCGAGTACTACCACAAACCGTTGCTTATAGGAATCAGACCATTCTGTATTTGTGCAAGGTTGGATTAACTGACCTTTAAGGCCCCTTCCAGCTCTGTGACTTTACTTTAGAACTGTCCAACTGGCAGCCTGCAGACTGAGCCCATGCAACTACCTCTCTCTGGCTTGCAGTGGGGGAGGGCCTTGGAGGTAAGAGCTGAGCAATGGTGGTCAGCCCCACACAGTTGGAGGGGTGGAATCCCAGGGGCCTGTCTGCACAGTGTGCAGACCAGGGGCTGCCCCAAAGTTTGAACAGTCTTGAGTTATGTATTTAATTTAGTTCCTGAGAGAGTCCTATTATAAACCAATTTGCAGCCTTCTGTAGCAAAGGATTCGGCCCACAACAGGTCATAATGCTTTTAAAAACTATGGGTTCCTTTTTTAAATCTCTGGCTTTTATCTTGTGAATCATGCTTGTACACCTAACAGTGCTGCCATTGCATGGTATCCCACAGAATCCTTGACAAGATCTCAGGACAGTCCAGGGTATCATGGTACCCTTGTTGAGAATCACAGTCTGTAGATCAAGAACTATTTACTTGTGCTTGTGATGTTACTTAATTTTGGAAAGAAAGAACTTTTGGAAGTAAATGTCAGGTTTTGTTTGGGTTTTTTACTTGCTAATAAAAAACAATGCACTTCAGTGTCAAAACTTAATAGGCAGAAGGTTTTGAAGAACAGGTCTTTGAAGACCTGAGCAACTAGTTGAGTAGTTCCTTCAGCCTTTCCAAAAAGTTTGTCTCTCTTCATGTTCACAACTAACAGTTGGAAATGGGAAGAGAAGTAACTTGTAGTTTAAAGTGCCTTTTCAGTTAGGCTAAGTGACTGTTGAAAAATCCAAGACTGAATTGATTCAATCTTTGCAGGTTAGTCTAAGCTGCATAGACTAAACTGATAAGCAAGTGAACAGACGTTCACTTTCAATTCCAGAAATGCAGCTGTATGCCTGCAGTGGCTCAAGCCAGAAGCAAGGGGGTGCTAGAGCACATCTCCTTGCTTAGCTGGAGCAGACAGCTTAGGCAAGGGGTGGGTTGCCCACCTGTGAGGGGGGGAGTTTGAGAGAAGTGCAAAGCATCCTGGGATGCTGGGGACTGAGATTTGATTTGAATCTGGAGGGGATCTGAAGACAGAATTCAGTAAACTGATTTAACCTAAATCAGTTAAGTCTGAAGCAACATCCTTCCAGCTTTATCTTAAACCGGCTTCAGCCATTTTGAAAGTAGTTTATGTGCACTGAACTTCTGTTGTGATACAGATTTGAACTGATTTCTGATCACTTATACTGTTTTATGTGTAACTCTGTCCCTAGCCTTTAAAGATCATGTATGATTTTGATAGAGTTAGGACCCTTCAATAATCCCATTTCACATGTGTACAGCTTATCTAGTTGGAGTACTTTCAAAGACCTGTGGAGGGAAAATAGCCTGTTTTTAGATGTGCAAAAGTAAGCTTTTGAGCTCTCAAAGCACCTTTATAGAAGCTTTCGAACACCACAAAGAAAGCCTCAAAGGCAGGCTTCAAAAGGGATATAAATAGATCAAGTTTCAGCATTTTCTTCACTCAGAAAAACCATTTCCTGTTTAATGTTGATGACCGTTTACTTTGTAGACAAAGTCAATGAAACAGACTCAAGTCATTTCTTTGAAAAAATAGAAATGGTTAGGAGGGGGGGAAAAATGACTGTATGAGTCCAACAGTGAATACTGGTAATGAATCTTGCAATTGTGAAATGATTTTTCTTTGAAACCCTGAGTTGTTTCAATGTTTTAACAGTTAGCATGCTAGCATCATGCTTAGGTTAGTGTTACAGTTCATTTAAAAAACGATGATCTATACATCTAGGCTTGAAGGATTTTTCGATGAGTAGATCATTACACACTCAATTTGTACTTGTTAAAAAGGTTTTTAACCTGTTGATACAACATGTATCAATAGTATGTAATAGTATACAATTTATTGATAAAAAGCAAACTTTCTTATCTGTAGTCCATGTGAAATAACTGCTGTTTTGGTTTATTTTTAATTCTTTCTATAAAAATAATTGTAACTTTCAACAACCACTTCCCTGGTTTAGGTGCCCTTCGTTTTAAGAGAAAGATAATTGGGTTGAAGGATGAATTCTACAACCGCTACATAATGAAAAGTTTTTTGTTTGAACCTGTGGTCAAAGCATTTCTCAACAATGGATCCCGCTATAATCTAATGAATTCTGCCATAATAGAGATGTTTGAATTTATTAGAGTGGTGAGTACTATTATAAGATCAACATTGTCAAAGATGTAATACATCATATAGCTTAGGAGTTTAGATTTTAATTTTGAGACGGATGCAGTTATTGGTGTCTAATTCTGCTGATGTTTAAATAAAATGATTATAATGATGTGACCAACAGAAATCTGAAATTGATGTAAAGTTTCTTGTCCAGAATGACTGACTGTTCTGGAAGTGCATTTCTTTCAGAAATAAATGGTAATGGTTGCACAATGTTGAAATTGCATTCATTGTTCCCAGATTTGAAAATACTGTCCTTATTGAAATCTATTATATAAACTAATTCTGGATTGGAATTAATATTGAAGTAGGAATGTTTAAAATTACTTAAAGGGATATACTAAGTCATTAATGCTTGAGAGAGAGTCCTGATGGTCCACTCATAATTCTTTATTAAACAATTTGTTGTTTCCCAAATATAAAAACCTAAAAAGGATTTTCAAAGCAAATAACAAGTTAAATTAACAGTAATCTGCACATAGGCCTGCCTTTATGGTTCACTTTTCTACTTGCACTGTAAGGATTTTGCTGTTTGCAACCCACTATATATGTACCTTGCAGATCTGTCAGTAAAGTATGTGTTTTGCACCCCAGGTCTAGACTGACTGAATTCTGTAAAATATGGAAATAATTACAGAGCAGAGAGGTAATTCTGTCAGAAGATGGAAGTATGGTGGTTTAGTTTGATAACATTGATCCTTCCAGATCATGGTGTATGCATGAGAGGTCATCCAGACCTTTGACACACTTGCCTAGGCAGGGGTTTGGAGGAGTAGAGGCTGCCCAGACCTCCTATCTTCCCCTTTAGTCCACTGAGACAGAATCCAAAGGCCAGACTGGATCCAGATGTTTGGAGCCTCCATAGCCATAGTTGTACAAGTATCCCAGAAATCAAACCCAGGTTTCCCATGTGGCAGGCAAGCAGTCTACCACTGAACCATAGGAGACTCAATATAAATGTAGTATTCCCAAGATTTTAGCATGTGGGAGTCTCTTAACACACAGAAGGGTTTGATTATCTTCCTCCATGGCACTGTTCCCTCACTACTGTCTTCACCCAGACTAAGTAGATTTAAAATTTGCATGGGAAAAAGTCAGGCTACTGAGTGGGTAGGTGGTTGTTGAATGGGGGGAGGCGGGGGTTGCTAGAGTATTTGTAGTGATGTCTTTTTTTGGACCAGCTGCTTGCGCAGGGGGTTAGATAAGCTTTCAGGAACAAAGTTCACATCTTCAATTGAACTTTGTCTCTGAAAGCACATCTAACGTCTCTCTCAACTATTCAGTGGGTCCAGTAAAAGATACATCGCTAAAAAACCGTGGCTTGTATATTTCCTATACAATCAAGGCTACAATATCATTCCAGTCCTACTGCTGTAATGGGGATGTGCATTATTTACCAATAATGTACCATTATTTACCCCTGCTCCTGTGTTTTGAAGGTTACTTGAGAAATGTAACATGTTGAGGGCTTTATTTAAGTGTCTTTGAGGCGAGCATCTTTGTCACTTAAATGAGGCCTTAGGTGGTTAAGGCTAGTGAAAATCCTTGTTTGAATGGAGAAGGTGCTTGAGCTCCAGAGCCAGAGCACTTCCCCCTGTATAATCCTAGTTTCCTGCAAATCCTCCAGGAATCTGAAATTAGGAGTTGGCCACAGACCTCATTCTGTGGGGAAATTAAACCATCTTTTCTTTTCATGTGTATCATGGCCCCAGTCGGGGAGAAGCACCACATAGGAATACTTAAAGAAGTTATTTTTCCCCTTCATCTTCTCTTACCTGCACTAGTGTGAGAGAATATCCTTTTATTACATTACAGAGAAATCGTGAATTATTTGCTTTTTGATCTGTTTTTCTCCTTTTCCTTAATGTCATTGATATTATTATGATAAAAACAAATTGACCTCTTCATATACAAGTCTGTGGAAATTAAGTACAGGTATTTTAAGTCTAGAGTGGATTTTCAGTATGCTTGATTAATGGCTATGTAGAAAACTTACCTTTTTTTTTATTTCAAAAACTATAAAAAATCCAAAACTGTTACTCTTAAATCTCTCTTTCAGTCAGATTACTTATTTGACGTGCCAGATTTTACCCACAAATGTATTTGCTATATTTGTTAACTGAGCACTTTTAGGACATTTTATGAATATTGCATCTTCCTTGTTTTTCCTTTCCTGTTGTATTAAAAAAACATACATCCATACATTTGTTTTCCTTTTCTTTTTGAATTAAGTCACTTGGTTTATGGTTGTATTTCTTTCCTATAGGAAGATATAAAATCATTAACTGCTCATGTAATAGAGAATTACTGGAAAGCACTGGAAGACGTAGATTACGTGCAAACATTCAAAGGATTGAAACTACGATTTGAACAGCAAAGGGAAAGACAAGATAATCCAAAACTTGACAGGTAAATATTAATGCAAGCGTTTCTGTGCTCTAGTAGGATGTAAAAATAATTCTAATAGCTACTGTATGATACTTGGGCATTGCTGAATAATCTAATTGATAGAATGTTTTCCAGAACTGTTTGCTTAAATCTTAAGGGGGGTTTCAGATTGTAATAAATGCAGAAAGACTTGCACAAATTATCTAATTGAGGTTATTAGTAACTGAACCTCTTTTGCTTAAAAACTTAGATTTGCACTAGATATTACAAATGATTGTCCTCAAATAATATATTTGTTTGAAAATCTGCAAATGAATGCTGAAGCAAGGGAGTAAGATTATAGCAGATTTCTTTTACTATATAGGGTATTTTGTAACACTTCTCTTTGTGCCAGATCTGCAATTTTAGGAATTCTGGTTCATGCCAGATAATGTGAGCATTTTAATAAAAGTAAAACACATACCCTAGATTTTTTATGTTGGTTCATATGTGTAGGGAAGAAAACATGCAGTCTGTTTATTTAGATGTGAAAACATGTTGGTTTATTCTTGCACTTAGGTAGACTTACAATAGTAGTTGGGCTTCAGACATTAAAAACTACTTGTTCCCCACAGCATGCGTTCCATTTTGAGAAATCACAGATACAGGAGAGACGCAAGAACTCTAGAAGATGAGGAGGAAATGTGGTTTAACACTGATGAAGATGATATGGAGGATGGAGAGGCAGTGGTACCCCCCTCTGATAAAACTAAAAATGATGATGATATTATGGACCCGATAAGTAAATTCATGGAAAGAAAAAAATGTAAGTGACTGGAAGGAAAATATTTAATTGTCTAGTTTAAATGGAAGGCTTAATTTGCATTTTAAGAAAACAGTTGTTCTGTAAGAGAGGATTTTCCTGTATTTTCATTCAAATTATTACATTCACCTTTAGTACTTATACAACTAGACTGGCAGTTTGTTCATTCAGACCAAAAAACCTTTTCATATTATATACAAAGGCTTAAAAATATAGTTTTGTGTTCTGAATGAATTTGTTTTTCTTAAAGCACTAAAATGAGAAATACTAGGCAACTAATCAAGTTGTCATATATTTTGTTTGCTCAGATATATACCTTATCAACTTGTCTGTGCATTAAAGTAATACCGCTAATAGAATATATATATATATGGGCAACCCTAGCACTCTTAGCTGGTTCCAGAAAAAATGATCATTAAGCAGAAACGCACTAAGCCAAACCCATTTCCCCATAGGAATGAATGTAAATAGAAATAATTGGTTGCTGCCGCTGCCTCTCTAGCCCCAGGTGCCAGCCTGGATCTGCGCTCCTGCTGCCCAGCCCAAGTGCTGGCGCAGGCTCTGCACTCATGCTAACCCCCACTTGCTACTTCACACCACCACTGCCTTTCCTCACCTGCCTGCCAGCTACTTCAGCCCTACGTGCCAGCCTGGGCACCGGCACTCCTGCCAGTTCCTGCTGCCTAACTCTGGACACAGGCTCTGCTGGTCCTGGCCCCAGCGTGGGCACCATACTTTCCACCACTTCTTTCCAGCCCTCCGTGCTCAGGCCCACCCTCCACCCCACTTGTCACTGCCACAGCTGCTTCTCCCTGCGCACCCCGACTTCTCGCTGACTCCATTGAGCGCTATAGTAAAACTGGCTGAGTGTGCAGTGAAATCGGGTATCAATTTTAAACGAGCACTTACTGAAACCGCGTTAAGCGGGGGTTGCCTATACTGGGTTGTAATCCATGACTACAGCTCTTGGGTAATACAGTAGTATACTTGAATAAATCACTGCACTCTGTCCACCAATGTAAATTAAATTAGACATGTAACTACATGTTCTATTTTCAACACGCAGCAGTACTCCAGTGCAAATAAATATAGTACTTAAAATATATTTCTTTCTTTCAGTGAAAGAGAGTGAAGAAAAGGAAGTCCTTCTGAAAACTAATCTTTCAGGTCGTCAGAGCCCAAGTTTCAAACTATCCTTCTCTGGTGGTACAAAAACTAACCTTACCAGCCAGTCATCTGCAAGTAACTTGCCTGGGTCTCCAGGTTCCCCAGGATCTCCGGGTTCCCCAGGATCTCCCGGATCAGTTTCTAAAAGCACGTCTCAGATGGCAGCTATTACTACCAAGGTACTTTTTGAGCTTCCTTTGGGCAACTTTTATTATAGCAGAGTTGGAGCCAATTCAACCACCTGTATAAACCTCAGTGAATTCCAGTAGCTTAAAGACTAATTATTTTGTTTGTGTATAGTTTTTTCCTTGTATATCATATTTATCCACATCCAGGATGACTTGAATTAAAGGCAACCCCCAATAATTAGATTCCATTAATGGAAAATTATAACAAATTTACAATTTTCCATTTATAAAATCTATTTATTGGAGTATTGTCATTTAGATATGTCTCCAAACATGGGGAGGGGGCAAACACCATCTTGCTCCCCCACGCACTTGCCCACTCCTGCCTGTCCCCTGTCACTGCTGCTTCCCCCCCACTCCTCACCAACCCAGCCATTACTGCTGCCTGATTTCCCCCATTCCTGCTGTTGTCCCATCCCACTGTGCACTGCTGCTCTATCCCATGACCTGTGTTGCCTACTGGGCAACAGCATGGGTCAGGGAATAAAGCAGTAGCGTGTTGGAATGAGGCCACAGCACATGCTGCTTCTCTGTTTTCTGACTCTCTCACTTGCTGCCCAGTCCCCCAATCATGCTGCTACTGCAGCCCTTAAACCAGCTGTTGCCAATCGGAAGCATGGGTTGGGAGGGGGCAACAGCGCTGTACTGTTTCTTCATACCCTGACCTGTGCTGCTGATTTAGATAGGGAAGCAACATGTGCAGCTTTGCATCCCCTAACATGCTGCTTCCACATCCCCTGACCCATGCTGCTACTCAGTCAACAGAGTGGGTTAGGAATAGAGCAGCAGTGTATACTGCTGTCCATCCCCTACCCATGCTGACTCCCTGTCCCCTGCCTGATTTTTTTCCCCGCCCCCAGCTATTGCTGATGCTCACCCCCAAACTGCAGTGCAACCCAATTTTGTACTCTTGCCATGACTCCTGACTTGCACTCACCACATCATTACTGATATCATGGCTTCAAGCAGCAGCGGCATCCCAGCAGGTCCTGGTCCTGCTTCTACCCCTGGATAGAGCCAGAGCACTAATACTGAAAACCAAGATGAGGTGTGTATTTCTCCTCTCCTGACTGAAGAGGGAAACCTCATCTTGGATTTGAGTAAATGCGATTAATACAAACGCACTGAGTTTTTAATTATGACTATGAATTTGTGACCAGTGTTTTAAAAATTAAGTATCAGGTGTTTATTTGATTCACTGTTTTGCTTTTGCCATGACTTGAATTATGAAATACATATAGCAGTTTACATTCAGTGAATTTGGTAGGGATGCTCCATGAGCGGAAATAATTTATACTTGAAATTGTTAATGATAACCTTGCTAAATTTTGCTGTATATCACCTTTTGTCCCCAGTAGTAGTTTTATAATAGGTGTCCAATATGCTGCAGCTATTTTTTTTATCTATGAAAGGAATTAACTGTGGCAAAATACTCATGAAGGTGTCGTCATTGCAAGCCACCACACACACTTTTTTAAAATCTCACTCTGAAAGAAATTCAGCTTGCTTTTTTTCAATTGGCATTTTGGCAAGGAATTTCCTGAAATATTGGGAAAAATGATAAAAAGGGTCACCAGTAACTTTACAAATATTCAGAAGGCACATTTTAAACTCCTACAAATCTACGTTTTTAAATTAATTAAACTATTTTTCTATTCATTTATATTTAAAAACACTTTTATATGCTGTGTTATTTGGCTTTTGAAGTTGGGGGAAATTATGGCTTATAGATTTCATATTAATGCAGTACAACAAAAATGGAATTGACTGTTAAATTCTTCAGTTTCTATAATGCCACGTGGATTTTCTTTGCAGCTGGCTGTTCTCTTAGAAGCTTGAAAATTGATTTTGCTTCATGGGTACTTTTTATTCACTTCAGATTCTCTTTTGCCTGAAGTTTTTTTTTTTTTCTTTCACCAGTTACAGCTGTAACTTAATCATTGTAGCTTTAACTCCTTTGGGTCTGAATTTCCTTTTCTTTACAAATATCTGAAAGAAGGAAGCCAGATTCGAATGAGAACTAAATGAGTCTTTTTCCCAAAATTCTTCTGGAGGTTGAGGGAAGACACTTTGTGCCATCTTTGGAAGGAAATAGCAGGTCATTCTCTCCAGACCTGGAAGCATGCATGGAATATAATTCTTTTTCTTGGGTAAATTAACTAGAGCTAAAAGCAGTCTGCAGGGCTGTGAAATGGGAGATATTACTAGGAATGGCTAATAGATATGGAAAATGCATTTAAAAGGTTAGCTTTACTAATGGGTCATCAAGACCATTGAAGAGGAGAGTGGGTTATTAATAGACCTGTGCGAAGCAGTTAGTGTTTGCTTCAGATTCAGCTTTGGGGGACAGTGATTCTAATCACTGTCCCAAATCAGTTAGGCCAGGCCCATCCCCCACGCACTCTCCCAGCTCAGCAGTGGCTGCCTCCATTCACCCCAGCTCCTGGCACTTGTGGGGGGGGATCCCCAACTCACTGAGTGCTGCCCCATGCTCTGTATGAGCCCCCCCATGGGGAAACAAAAAACCTGGGACTTACTGCTTCTCCCAGCGGGGGGGCGATTCCCACTGCCCCATGCCACATGGGGGGGCTCTTCCACAAGCCCCCCAAGGCCACTGCAGGAGCAGTGAGTCCCGGGACTTTTCTTGGATCTTTGGTTTTGTTTTTTTCTTTAAGGGCCAGAGTTGGCCGGGGCTGAGACTGGGGGGGGGGCAGCAAGGATCGCATCCCCCACCCCTTCCCAGTGAGCACTGGAGCTTTTTTAAAGTACTGGGAGCTGGGACAGGCTGGGGGAGCAGTGGGGGCTGGCAGGGGTACCCCCATGGTTCCCCTCCCCTGCCCCTAGTACTTACCAGCTTGGAGTTGGCTGCAGCTCCCTGCTGCTGCCACCGAGGACTAGCTGAATCATCAAAGCGCTCTGAATCTTTTTTGAAGGTTCAGAGAGCTTTGAATCAATTCAGACCTTTTAAATTGGTCTTCTGATTCAATTCTGATTCAGAGATTCGGCCACTGAATCGGGCCCAATCTCCTCCAAATTGAATCACCACCCAAAGCTTTGCACAGCCCTAGTTGTTAATACCTATACAATGAAGAAATATGAACAGGAATCAAGTAGATTATAATGAACTATGCAGAAATAGAATAGAAATGCCCCTGCCCTTCCTGAGCAGTAGGTTTTAAAGTTTGGGTGAAACAGGAATCAGTGGACCCACAGTCCACTGAATCCAGCCCTGCATGGAGGCATTTCCTTTTTCCCCAAGTTCTGGTAGGCCTGCTACTTTCCCTATCCAGATGGATCATGTTAAACCTGACACTCCTCCAGGACTTTCCTTTTTAAAGGTTCCTCAGATTAGAAAGATTTCTGCTGAACTTGAATAAATGAGGTTGTCCACCTCTGCCTCTCTGGCTGCCTAGATCACTGAGGCATATAGGAGAGGGGAGCCGTGCTTCTAAGCAGGATTATTCATCTAAGGGTATGCAAAGCAGGCCCTATTTGATTATGATTCAGCATGAATCAGGAACAGTGATTCAGTTTGTTGATTAAGATTTCATACACATTAGGGCTGGAAGGGACCTTGGAAGATCAAGTCCAGCCCCCCCACCCGAGGGGCAGGAAGTCAGCTAGGGTCACAGGATCCCAGCAAAATAAGCATCCAAATTTCTCTTGAAGGCATTCAGTGTAGGTGTATGACAGATCACTGTCCCTGATCTGATTTGGCTGAATCCAAATCTGAATTCAATGCTGATTCGGAAAAATCAGCGATTCAGACATAGACACAGCTTTAAATGTTTTTTCTGTGTACCATGTGAGGTACCAGCATGGTTTGTGAACACTGCAATGCTGGGGCCCAGGCAGTGTCCTGGGGGGAGGGGTTGGCCCTCTACATGCTTGGCGGCAAACCTGGAAGTGAACCGAGGGTACTTCTGGTCCGCTTCCACATCCACTGGGGGGGAGCTCCAGCACTGCCCCCTCCGGCTTGGCGGTCAGCCACAGAGGGACCCTGGATATCCACCCCAGACCCAAGAGGCACCAGTTGCTGAGCTGGGTGGGTGCAGGGGGGGGGGTCCCCAACATGCTCCCCAGTGGCCCCGGAAAGTAGACTAGAAGTGCTCCTGGTTCACTTCTGGGCCTGCTGCTGAGCGTGCTGGGGAGCCCCCTGTGCTTCAGTGGGACAGTCCATGTGCCCCACCATCGCAGCATTCACGAGCCGCCTGCTACCTAGAGGTATGTAGAAAAAACATTTAAAGCTGTCTCTCTGTACGAATCACCGAATCCTTCGAATCGTGTCAGAGGTTTCAATTTCAATTTGGAGAGATTAAAGGGTCCTCTGATTTGGATTTGATTTGGATTCAGAGACTTGGCCACTGAATCGGGCCAAATCTCCACCAAATCGAATAGGGGCTGAAGCTTCGCACAGCCCTATATTCATCTCCTCTAAACAAGATTGGCTTTCATTGACCAATATTTGTTAAAAAGTTACTGTCCCTTCTTCTGTGGTTTTGCTTGTTTTTAATGTGTATAAAATGGCTTTTTTCTTACGTTAGGAGTGAAAATTCAGATCCAAAGATGCATTTTTACCAACATATCCTTACTGACTTTTTTACCCTGATGATAATTCTTTTTGCTGTTATGCACACAGTCCTTCATACTATTATATGTAGATGTTTTATATTGCCAAGTTGTCCTTAGGAAAAGGCTTTCTTAAAGTTTATTATTTTAATTTTTATGCCTTCTTGCATAAGGTACCTTTTTCGTGATGTAAATACATTTTCATACATTTTCAGTGTTTTAATAAATACCCATTTAAAATAACATTGGAATTCAGCTTTCTAGTAATGTTAACTTGTTCTTATTTTATCTATAATATATACACAAGATATTAAGCTTGTATAAAAATTACTGTAAACAGTGTTAATATAGTAAAAATACATGTTTCTTTGTACACTGTGATTGTTACATTTGTGCTTTAGCATAAAATGGCCAGATTTTTTTTTTTAATTTGGTTCCATACCATTAGACACCTAAATAAAGTTCTTGAATTTTGGCAGATGGCAAGCAGAGATGTGGGTTTACTGGAAAATTTTGAATTGGAAAATGCTCTAAATAGAGCATAATCTGATTTAGCCTGTTTATTTGACTTATATTTGACTGACATTCAGTAAACAAAACTACAAATGTTAATTTTATGTCCCAATAGCTACAAGTATTTGAACTGAAATATTTGAGTAGGAGGAAAAAATAAACACAGAATACTTAATGTGGTTTAAATGTTATATTCAAACAAATTCAAAGCTTTATGTGGAAAGAAATTATTTTATTGTAAAAATGTAAAGACCATACACAACAGCATGTACTTCCCTTGCGTTGTTTGTTTAAATTAAAGAAAAAAAAAAAGCCAGGTCACTGAAAACTGTTGACACACTAGTTTTAGCACACCCAGAGAACTGTGTGTGATATGCCATGGTTGTCCACACATCTACTTCACCAGAGTTTAACTCTCTTCCACTGAGGTCATTGTGGCATCTCCAGTTTCACTGTCAGTATCTGTAGAATCACTTATTAGTTCCACTTCAGAATCAGATTGAGGCAAATCTGATTCAGAACTACTTGAACTACATTCTCTTTCACTAAACGATGGCTTTACCAATGAGTCTATGGGCAAGGGCAACTTATCATCACTTACCTTCACGAATTGTGCTTCTGACTGATTCTCCAGAAGCAAGAGCTTTTGAGAAATAGAAACAAGCTTATTCATTTGTTCGTGTGTTCCTCCTTTTAGTCTTGATTGAGCTGAAAGCCTTCCAGTTCTCTTCACAATAACTACTGTTGGTGGAATGCTTAGGATCCTTAGCGCAATGCTGGACAGCAGTCAGGTGTTATAGTAATCCCTTCTACCATGTGAGAGGAGACATTCTCTGCAGCCCACGAAATGATGTCTTTGCTCCCAGGTTTTTCTTTTGTGCGGTACTCGGCAGTGTCTGTCATCATAGCTATTTCGTCAGTGTTGGGGACATGCTTAGCTATTTCCATAATTGTATCGAGAGCAGTTGATAATTCATCTGATAAATGTTGTCCTCTGTTGAGGATCCAAAAGGTTTGCTGCCAGGTGAACTGGATGAGCGGAAAACTCAGATCTCTTAGTAAACATTTGTTTTACCACCACTACTACTACTACTACTACTACTTTTTTGGATAGAGGTGAAGAAGGCAAAAGCTCGATTTGGATTTTTATTCAGTTGTCTGAATATCTCTGGAACATTTGAAAGGCTTGGTGCATCTCATTCAGGTTTCTTGATAACATCTGAAACTGGTAGTAGCAAATTGAATGTTCCTTGAACTCAAACCCAGACACATCATTGTCAATAATCTGCTTCTGAATGTTCATGGGAATAATCTGGGATACTGTGTCATCTATTGAAGCACACTGCAAACAGTTCTTTCTGCACAGCAAACTATATAAGCACTTTGTAGCTTTCCTTCCCCTGCTTCTCTTTCTGTAATTTCTTCAAAGTCTGATTAGCAACATGATTGTTGAATATTTACACAGTTTCTTTGCAGTTTGCCATTATTGTGTTCATTCACATTTACTGTGTCTTTTGCCAGAAGATTCAACCCATGAGCAAGGTAGCCAGATACTATTAAATGAGGATACTTTGCCTTTAATATTTGTCACGCAGCTTCCATGTTACTCGCATCAGTTACAAGGGCTTGTACCCTGGAGGGACCTGCACTTTCCATGTCTTCACTCAGTAATTTGGCTATGTGTTCCCCTGTATGATGAGAAGATTTGGTAACAGTTGCTTTCAAGGATATGAGTTCAGGTGTTGCTAACATAATGTTCATTAAAGGATTTCCTTGTGCATCAGTCCATCCATCTGACATCGGAGTCAATAATTCTGCTTGACCAGTCTTTTGAATAACCATTGTTTGAACTCATCACACACTCTCTTAGTATGACAAAACGATAACATGATGGTAACTATATGATGGGTGAATTAGTTTGTAATGTTCCTTCCAGTATTGATTTTTTTTCAGTTATGGAAAGAGGTGCACCACTTGCAAAAACAGCTCAAGCAGATGTCTCATCTGTCTTGTCTTGATCTTCTTTTGACATTTTGTCTACAAAGATTGTAAAAAGCTTGACTGTCTTGAACAGTTACTTATGGTAGATCTCATGTCTGGTGACAGTGATGTTAACAGTGAGGATCCTGCTTCTTTCCCCAGACCTGGTAGCACAACATTTTCATTTTCCATTTTTTGTAAATCTACTATTTCACTTGAGCTTCCAAGTTCCTGCTACAAAAGGGAGGAAAGATTTCTATTTTGGCCTATTCTAGTCTGCCTTTATCTATCAGAAGTAAGGGAAGCAGCAGGGAGCTTGCTTCTCCCTCCCTGCTAGAAAGAGCACTGCAGCTCAATTTGCTGTTCAGTTGCCCTGGAACTGCAAAGCCAAAGGGATGTATAGTCTGGTCTCTGCCATCTGCTAGAGGACTCGGCTTGCTCTGCTGGGTTGAAATAGTTAATGCTTTATTTCGTAACTTTAAAAAAAAATTATTGTTAAACCTAAGCCACTTTGGGTGTTTAGTGCAAGCAGAAAAGCAGGGTACAAATATTTTAAATAAATAATAGTTCAGAGTTGTATTAACACCTTTTAATATTATAATGTTTTAAAACAATATAAATGCTATTCTGTACCGTGTGTTTGTTTAACATTAATTTGTTTACTTGCATCGGATTCCTAAAGTAGACTTTTCTCAGATGATGTTGTTCCACTACTTCATTGTATTAGCTTTCTGTATCTGGCTTGTACTCTTTCAGGACAGTTTCTACATGTTATTAAATGTTTCTTCATTCTTATTGCGTTGGTAGCATGCTCTTGCCTGCAGTATTTCCATCTACCAACTTTCTTCCTTCAGTGGCTTGAACTTCACTAATTTTTTTCTGATTTAGGCATTATTGTGACTACTTCAAACCAAAAGCACTAAAAAACTAACAGATCTTATGCAAACACTTCCAAGTTCCCCAACCCAAGAAAAGAAGTGAGACACTGCTCTATGTGTTTGCTGAACTGAAAGTGAAACAAAAATTAATCACAGTTGTAGCTTTGGTTTTGACTTGACATGCTCAGCCAATTAGGTAAATTTCATAACTTGATTTTTGTTTTGGATTATTATGTGAGTGTATTTACCCTCCTGTTTACAAATCAGTAAAACATATATGTACTCTCTCTCACACTTCCTAGGAAATAATCACCTGAAAAACATTAATTACAACTTTGAAACTGCCAACCTTACCTAATATTGTATTGGCATCCATTCATTGTTACTAACGAATTTTAAGAAACAATGAATTTTTAGAAATGGAAAATTTCCCACGGAAAAATAAAGCATGGAAAATTTCCCAGAAAATTTTCCGGCCCACATCTCTGGTGGTGAGTGTCTATAATTCCCATTGTAGTCCTATTAGAGGTGCCCCAATATGTTGGTCCAATACCAGATCGGCACCAATATAAAGAAAATTGTCCATATCGGAGATCGGCCTGATAAATTGGCTGATTAAATGGCCCATGCATGCATGTAGCAACAGTGCAGCAAGGCAGTGAGGAACACTGCCCAGCAGCTTGGAGTGCTGCATGCAGCTGGTAAGTCTGGTGTTCTAGAAGGGGAGCAGGGAGGGAAAGGGTGTGGAGGGGGTGCAGATCAAGGCCCCCACAGTGAAGGAGTGGGGCAGGGGAAAGCACTGCCCATTGGGGCGGGGCAGAGCTGTGGCTCATCAAGGGTCCCACTGCTGCATGTGGTTTGTTCAGCGGCTCATCTGATGCTCATCTGGTGGCTCCTGCTCCCACTTCTTGTCCGGGAGGGCGTGGAGGGGGGTTGTTCCCCAACCCCAGATCTGTGCAGAGTGGGGTGGGGCCGGGGCTGCACAGGGCTCTTCCCACCTCGTCCCACGCAGATCCAGCGCACCTTCTCAGACCAGCAGTAGGAGCAGTGGTGGGATGCACCAGATAAGTGGGCAAGCTCCAGATGAGTTCCTGGATGAGTGGTGTGTGGCAGCAGGAACCACCCTCCCCATGCCCCCAAAACAACCCATCGCTCCATCACACGTCCCCCACCCCCGCACCAGATGGGCAGTGCTTGCCCCAGCCCTACTCTTCCCTCACCACAGAGGCCTTGATCTACCCCCCACATGCCCCTTCCCTCCCCCTCGCCTCCCCTTTCCACCCTAACAGACTTAACAGCTGCACACAGCTCCAAGCTGCCAGGGTGGTATCAGAAATTGGATTTGTATTGACCAATATGCCTCCTTAAAAAACAACTATTGATATCAGTCCCAAAAATCTATCAGAGCACCCCTAAGTCATATATGGGCTAAACTTCAGAAATCTGAAAGTATTGTAGTAATTGGGAATTCTGAGAGTTCAGTATCTCTGAAGATCAAATTATTTATTTAGATCTGGATACTCTAACCTCAGGTCCTCGTGTTTCACTTAACATGAACTCACTTACAATGCTGTTAATTGTTTAAATTGTGTGACCTTCACATCTCATTCATGGAGTTATTTAACATATAGTACAGTTATTTAAAATTACTATATTTTAAAATTATCATTAGTGAAAAGAGACCGTGTTATAAAACTATCTTAATTGATGATTCAATTTGAAGGATGTTCCATATTGTCTTTGAAGTGCTGCCAGATCACTCATTGCTGCAGTCCAGTTCTCCATATTTCCGCCTTTAAACAGATAGAGCTGCAGTGACTATTTTTGCTAAGCAGTTTGGATTTTCTTTAATTTCAACCTAATATATCCCCATTAGGTAGGATAGTTTCACTTGGTAGAGCTCTATTTTGGATGTATACTAATAAGTGCTTCCAGAAGACATTAGTTTTATGCTTATTGAATTTTTTTAACAAAGTTTCAAATGTATTGGTGATCCTGTAAAAATATACTGCAGTAACAACATTGTCATTTTCTTTGGAAATTAGACATACCTACTTCATTTTCATATGAATTAATTGCATCTTTTTTTCTTTTTGTTTTTTGCAGGGAGGCTTAGTGGGGCTTGTAGATTATCCTGATGATGATGAGGAAGATGATGAAGATGAAGATAAGGAAGAAACATTACCTTTGTCGAAGAAAGCAAAACTTGAGTCATCATAATGGCAACTGCCTAAGTTCAATACCAGTTGGGGGGAGATAATTTTTCCAAAACCAACAAAAAGTAGCAATCTTTTGTGAATTACTGTGTGTGACACAGATCAACCTATACAAATGGATTTCTGCCAAACAAGTGCCAATTCAAAGGAGCAGAAGAAGGGGAAATTCTACATTTAGGGGAAAGGACCTTTGAGCTCTCCAGCTTGGACCACACATTGCCCTTTTCTCAGGGAAGGAAATGGAAAAAAAAAAAAAAAGAAAGCCAACAGGGCAGGAGTTTTGTTAGTGGAACTCTGGATTGGCTGGTCAGTTGCTACAATCAGAATATGCTTTCTTGGACCATGTAGAGACTTGTGAAGAAAAGGCTCTTTTGCCATAATTCTTCACTAGTTAAGAATGCCAGCAGTTTCTTTATATAAAGAGACCTGCCTTTGAAATCATACATTCTGAACATTTTAGTCAAGCTACAACAGGTTTTAAAAACCTCTATGGGGAGGGCCGAATATAAAGTTTCTTCTTTTTTTCTTTTTCTTTTTTTTTTTTTTTTTTTTAATCTGTTCCCTTTTGCCCTTTAAACTGCAGAATTTTTTGGAGGTGGGGGATTTGTCTGTCCCTTCTTGATTAAAGATTGAGTGGAATTCTAGATGTGGTCACTTTTGTGTCATAATTTTTATTTTATTTTTATTTTTTATTTTATTTTTTTGCCCCCTGAGTGTATGCTTAGTTGTTGAGTATATATTTGGGACCATTAAAAAAATTTTGATGTAATATAATCTCACTGTTGTGCTGGTACCTGTTTCACACTGTGTAACTTTGTTCTGCATCACAATTCTTAATATGTTTAGGATTTTATGGAAGATGGTATAGTTTTTATTGAAAAAAAATCTTGCCACAATGTGCATAAAAAGCAATACTATTTTGTGACTAAATATTTTATATTAAACTTTACATCAGCAACTGTCTTGAGAAACTATTCAGGGAAATAGGGTGGAATAGAAAAGGTGAAGAAACCTTATAAGTATGAAATTAGTATTCCAAAGGGACTTCAAAATTTCATAACTGAAAACAATGATAGTAAACTAACAAATCAAAATGGAGGATGAATGATTTAGGAATAATACTATATTGACACATTTAACTTCTAAAAATAAAAAAGAATAATTAAAAATGAAGAAAAAACTGCTTTTATTGGTATTTTTTTAAACCTCTTATTCCCTTTGGAATACCAGTTTTAGTGATGTAGACGATGGTTCCAGAATTACTTACCAAAATACCATCTATTGAAATCTATTCTGATATCTAACTGAAAAACAGTAATTAAACTTTGATTGCAACTCAGTGACCATACTCTTCCCCTGTTTTCCAAATCAGAATAATATTAATTCTTAGTAAACTGAAATACTATGTATTACTTCCTAAGTTGCTTTTACAAGTGAGGAGGGATGCAACTAAAATAAGCAGTAAAATTGTACAAATATTAAGTTAGAAGTTTGTTTGGAAAAGAGTGAAACACAAGATGTTTTATTTGCATAACCAAAAATTGATCCCCTGTCTTCATTCACCACAATGTCATATACTTTTATTCTGCTGTAAATTAAGATCAGCAGGAAACCAGAACTTGACCCCACACATGAAAGGAGCTTAGCTTTTTGCCTCAAAAGTGATGCACTGCATGCTTGAACAAGGAGTTAACTTTTGTTCTCTGGTTTTCTCTTTCCAAAAGAAAGAGGCTTTTGGATGTTGTGCCAGGTATCAGTATTGGTAAGCTTCAGCTTTCATTAATGCATGCATTTCCAAATTAAATGAAAGACCACAGCATAAAAAATATGAATTTGTTACTCTAGCATAAAATGAGAGTTGTTTTCACTTTGCCTTATTCACCTTTTCTTCCAAAATTTACTTCTGATATTAGTTCTTGAGGTCCAACAATATTTTTAATTATAAATTGTATTCAGAGTGCGTGGTATTTGTGAAGGGATAATTTTCAATAAGGGAGGTTGGGTGGACAGAAGAGAATGAAGCCATCTGTTATTAACAGAACAGGTACTACACACAGTTGTAATAAGAGTTCGCACACTGCACTGTTGTCTCAACACTTGCCTGGAGGGATTATATTTATGGATCAGGCTGTTTCAGTCTACCTGGGTTTTCAAATGTAATTGGTTAGAAAAGTTTCTAGGAATTCTGAAAATCTGGACAGCAGTAGCTTAGTCTAAAAATTATCATTTGTTTGAAAACTATTTACTGTTTCACCATTGTAATAAGAGCACTGCTCTTAGGTCTGGATGTATCTATGAAGTAACAGCGGTATGATATCCACCTGAATGCATCATGAAGGCAGAGCTACCCCTGAGGTAAAGGCTTTAGGAAGAACCTTACTTTTATGCAGGAAATACTGCTGGCCCTACAGATACTTAATTTCCTTTATGTCTGGGGCTGCAGGTATGGCACTAGTTGGCAAGAAAGAAATACCAGGGGATCAGCCTTGCAAGACATCATGGCTAGAATCCTTTACTGTGCTAGAATATGTGAGAAACTTGGGATGGAAACAAGGTGTCAGAAGATTAGGGTAGAGGGAAGTAGGATGTCCTGGTCCTGGTCCTGGCTCTGTTGTGATGCAGAGATCTAGGATAACATCAGCAAAGAAACCTATAGCCTTGCAATTTGACATCAGTTCTTTAATTATTCTGAATTTAAATCCACCCCATGCGGTCCTTTTTCTTAAGACTCTGCCAACTTTTGTCTGTCACCTTGGCATGTAGGTTTAATTCCAAGTTTTCCCTCCCTTTTGATAGTAGTTGAGAGAAGGATTTCTTTGGTTGGCCCTTTTTGCATATTCCTTCAGCTTCAGTAGCAGACGTTATGGCTTCATTCTCTTGAACTGTCTAAAGAATCTCAGCACTTGAATTATTAAGTTTAAAATTTAACATAGTATGTTTAGACTAATGTTTCGTCTAAACAGCAGTGTAATTAGAGATGTCTTTTAAACTACATGTTTTGTGAGGAGCTAAAAGACCATTTCAGTGCCAATGACTATATCTGTCATAGCTTATCTACCTTTACAGCCCTGTCAACTGTCTTAAATTACGTCCCAGTGAGAAGCAAGTCTATCCCTGTATTTTGTTTTAACCAGCTGGGAAAGGAGGAAAAAGAAAGATTTGGTTTTGCCAAATGGTTCCTGTACTTTTTTCATATAGCTGTTTAGCAGCAGTATTTAAATTTATTACTTTCATTTAAAAATTGATTTGTAAAGAGACCTGTTGAGTGCATAAGACTTCTATTGAATGATGCAAAGAAAAAAGGTAATGTAGGAGACAGTGTTTTACCACATCTGGCTTTCTTAATGTAGTTATAATATAACCAACCATAGAATGGAAGGGACCTCAGGAGGTCATCTAGTCCAACCCTCTGCTCAAAGCAGGACCAGCCCCAACTAAATAATCCAAGCCAAGGCATTGTCTACCCAGGTCTTAAAACCCCCTAAGGATGGAGGTAACCACAATCTCTCTGGGTAGTGTTCTAGTTACCCCCCTTAGTTGAGAGGGTTTTTCTTCATATCCAACCTAAACTTCACTTGCTGCAGCTTGAGACCATTTGTCCTTGTTCTGTCATCTGCCACCACTGAGAACAGTCTGTAACCACTGCTATTAAATCCCCCCTCACCATTTTTAATGTCCTCCACTGAACTCTCCAATTTGTCCAAATCCTTTGTGTAGTCGAGGGCCCCAAACTGGACAAAGTATTTCAGATGTGGCCTCATCAGTGCCAAATAGAGGGAATGACCACTTCTTTTGGTCTGTTGGCAACATTCCTACTAATGCAGCCCAGCGTACTGTTACACTTCTTCGCAACAAGGGCGCAGTTATTGGCTCATATTCAGCTTATTGTCCACCATAACCCCCAGGTCCTTTTTTCCAGAGCTGCTGCATATCCACTTAGTCCCTGGGCCTTTACTGGTGCATGGGATTGCTCTGTCCTATGTGCAAGATACCTGATATGTCAGGTATCTAGGCTGTAGTCATATTGGTCTAGAGGCAAAAGGAATCAAAGCTTGTGGAAGAGGTGATATGAATTTTCATTTCTACCTAAAAGAACTTTTACAGTCTCTGCTCTTTCCTTTACCTGATGAAACTAATAATAGATGGCTGACATGATGCTGATACATTGTATCCAACTTTGTTCAGCCAGAGAAGATATTAAATCTCATCCTTTAAGCATTTTACTAAATGCATATAAGGGGTTGGTGTTAAGTTCTAATAATAAGTTTAACAATCACTTGATGAAAGTGCTTGAAACTAGGTTGAGAATCTTGGTATGAAATAATAACCCAAATTTGATAACCTGGACACATAGTAAAAGATTCATTAGGGTTTTTGGAAAGTGCAGTTATGCTCCTGAATGATGAAGGGGGGGGATTGAAAAGGAGGTTTTTTAGGTAGCTGACTGAGTTCTTGTCTGATTTTTGTTTACCACTGCTGCGGGTATATTCTTATACTACTTAAAGGCACTGCAGGTATACTCTTATACTACTTAAGGCCTTGTGCAGTTGTATTTACTATGTAAATTTAAGTACTAACTTCTTTCAAGCTGAAGTGAAGCCCTCTACCACAACAGAGGAGAGGAGAGATTGAAATCAGGAAAATCTTTCCTCCTATATGAAAGATGACCACTTACATTGGATTTGGCTACTTGAATGTAAGTGAGCCAATGGATAGTTTCAAAACTATCTTGGTATAATCTTAAATACTAATCAGTCAATCAAAGCATGCATTTACATTGTGGCTCATAGTTTATGATTGGTGTCAGCAATCACGATGTGCATTGTTTTTCATCTTCTAGGTATGTTTGCTGTGTAATTTCTTTTCCAGATGAAAAATCAAATTTCTGTCCAAGATTACCTGCAACTAATTTGAATAATGTTCATTTCATACCCACTGAGTGCATCTACACATACAATTAGCACAAAGCAATAAACTCCAGTGCATGTTGTGCTGAAGCTTTTTGCACCTGAGCCCTGCGTTTTGAACATTTGCTTAGGACTGCAGTACATTGAGCTGGGTTGGAGCAGTCCCAAATAGCAGTTGGGGGGATCAGCCTGCCAGCCTGGGGCTGCTCCAACCCAGCTTAGTGTGCTTTGGAGGGGCTGGGGCATGAGGGTGCTCTAGTGTGGGGCTAGCTGACTGGCAGCTGATGCACCGAAGCACCTTTGTGCCCCAGCCAGCCCTGTTGGTTGGTGTCCATACATGTGTTGCTGTGCACTAAAGAACTCTGCTCTAGGATAGTACTTGTATTTACAAGTACTGACCTACTGCAGAGTTGATTAGCTTCCTGCAACCTAATAGGGCCACACATCTAGGGCTTTTTTTGACCTATAACTGCTGCACTGCCAGACGCTTTGAAAAGTAATCAGTGCTGCAACACATGCAGTTACATAAATGGCGAAATGTGAATCAGCATGAAGAAAATAGCTGTGGTGCGCTTTTGAAGTAAAACACCTCGGACGTGCTTTAGTTTAAAGCGTGCTGCTGCCATTTTATGCACACTGTATTTTGCCAGTTATACAACTGCACGCGGTACAGCACAGTGTACATCTGCTCACATGCAGAGCAGACTCAGTTAAGTGGCAGATCTCTGGCACGTTGAGGGACAAAATGGTACATGTGTAAATGCCTGCTGACACTGAGACTTCAGTGTGGAGCTAATTAAGTAGCTCTGCAGTAAACAGCTCATGTAGATGCACTCACTGACTACACAAAACAGAAGAATATGGATCCATTCACATTCTGTTGGTTCATAACCCACTTAGTTCATAGCAAGTTGCTAAATTACATGTGAAGGGTTTAGCTTGGGGTCAGCAACCTCTGGCACCCATGCTGAGCATGGCATTGGGGTCCATTTTGCTTGGCACACTGCTGCCAGCTACAGAGCCCAGGCTGCTACCAGCAGGTGGCTGGGAGGCTGCTAGCCCTGCTGCAAGCAGCCTGGGCTCCCTGCTGCAAGCAGCCTGGGCTCCCAGCTGCAGCCAGCCCATGGAGACTGCAAACAGCTGCTCCAGGCTCTGGCATCTCAGCACTCTGGCACCTTCCAAGGGTAGCTATTGTGGTTTTTTCAGCACTCTGGCCAAAACACATTGCCTAGACCTGGTTTAGCTGTTTGCTACAACTTTTCACTTCAAGGGGAACTGCTTCTCCACTCAGCTGGAGCTCATTAATGGTTCTTCCCAGTGGAACAGTGAATTGGATCCCTTTGAAATAAAAACAACAGGAGCACTTCAGTGGTCCCAATCAGCTGTTTCCTGTGTCTCTGTATATTCCCAGCAGTTCAGGGGGGTATGAAACCTAACAGTGCAAAGAATTTAGGCTGTGCTGTGTTGGGTGGCTCTTTAATGGCTATGTTAGGTGAAAAACTGTTACTCTGGAAGTTCTAAGGCAGATCTTTCTGGATTGGAAATAGTTCACCATTTCTTTAAATTAATGTAGAGAGTATCACTGATTATGATGACCATGCTGGTAGTGCAACAGGGATGTTGTTAGCATAAGTGAACTTCATGGTACAATGGCAGTATGTTGAATAGTAAAGGAACAAGCATAGATCTCTGAAGTGCACCATTATTAAGGAGATGTATCTATTCAAAAGAATGATGTGCCCAGGTTTGCTCAATATTGTGGCATTAAGCTAAATATAATCAGTACTTGTTGAATTGATTGAACAAAAATAATGCAAGAAGTAATCTTGATAAGATACTTAGTCGGAACATTTTAAAATATATTACCACTGCTTTCACTTATTCCACATGTGAAAATTGCATTTCATTGAACGATCATAGTCTAGTGTCAAGAAATTTGTTTCATTTCTCTGACACTTTTTTTCTTCCTTCCTGTTTTCAGGAAAAAAGTCTGCTCTGTCATTAGGGTTAGTGGATCGGTCAGTGTTGCTGAAAGCAGCAGTTCTTATTGAAGAAAGCTGCCAATGAAAGCCACTGTGGAGCACAGATAGTGAAGTACATCTGCAGGCAGCCTCAGGGTGGGGATAAAGCACTCCTCCATCTCTTCAAGACCTAGATCATCTGCAGCCTAAAATGATGGAAATTGAAATGTAAAATACAGTAGCTGTTTGTATCACATTCAAGAAAACTATTAGTGGTTCATGTTTTGTAATAAATACATATGTAACCTTCAACAGTTTAAGTCATATGTGCAGGTGTTTTTAAAACAGCATCTTTCTACTTGCTTTAGTGTTGCATAGCTTAATCTAGCTATACACTTGTATCTAAAAATAGAATCATAGAAAACTAGAGTTGGGAGGGACCTCAGCAGGTTAAATACCTGCAGAAGCATGACTTAGTGTGGGTCATATTTTGTTACCTGATGTGGGAAAGGATTATATTTTTTTCCTGCTGAAAGCTAAAAAAGGTAGTAGGAAGAAATTAAGAAAATAAAGATGGCTGAGTGGTCAAGCAGGCTATAGTAGATGGCTACACTTGTGCCCACAAGTCAGGCCTCTTGGGGTGCAAGAATGTGAAGTACCAGGAGAGGTCTAAGGTACTGAACAGGACCTTCCAGTAAGAAGATGAAGCCATTCCATTAAAGAATGGACACAGGTTTGCCATTGGGGATTTACATGTCAATTTCCTATAGGAAGCCCAACAACTATCAAGCCCAGTAAAGACAGTGGGCTCTTCTTTATTGTCAAGATGGACATTTCCTCGAATATCAAAAAACTAGAACATACCCTGCAGAAATGACTATTATCTTGCCCATTTGAGTCCAACAGATTTAATAGGAACTGAGGGCCACATCTGAACTGCTCAGCAGATGGCCACTGAGAGTCACCTTGCCCAGGTTGGTCCAGCATATTGTTATTAGGTACCATTGCTTATGGATATCCTGTTTATTTCTATGTCCTCCAACATCCCCTCCTTTACCATCTTCAGGTAACAAGGTCTTCCCCAAACCCTTCTAGTTCCCCCTAGTGAGTTTATAGACAGTCACAAGGTTCCCCCTCAGCCTTCTCTTGTGAAGGCTGAACAGGTTCACATCCTGTAGCCTCTCATTGTAGGGTCTGCCCTGCTGTCCCCCAGTCATGTGGTGGCCCTCCTCTGGACCCTCTCAATGTTGTACACATCCCTCTTGAAGTGTGGTGCCCAGAACTGGACACAGTACTCCAGCTGCAGCCTGACCAGCGTTGCATAGAGGGGGAGGATCACCTCCTTGGCCCTACTTAAGATGCACCTGTGGATGCACAGTAAGGTCCAGTTAATCCTGCTGACCGTGACCTCACATTGTCAGCCCATGTTCATCTTGGAGTCGATGATGGCTTCAAGATCCCTTTCTGCCTCCATGCTCTCAAGAAGGGAGTTACCCATCTTATAAGTGTGCTGCTGATTACTATTGCCCAAGTGCAGCACCCTGCATGTGTCAGTATTGAAATGCATCCTGTTTTTGTCAGCCCACCCTTGCAACCTACCCAGGTCTTTCTGCAGTCTTTCCCCCTACTAGCGTGCCCACCTCACCCCAGATTTTGGTATCATCAGCAAATTTGAATCGGTTAATTTTCACCGCATCATCTAAATTGCTGATAAAGAACTTGAACAGCGCAGGCCCAAGGACTGAGCCCTGGGGAACTCGGTTGCCCACTTCCCCCCAGGTCAAATATGACCTGTCCACCACCACCCTCTGAGTACAACCCTTCAGCCAATTAGCAATCCATCTGACTGTGTAGGCATCGATGCCACAGTTGCCTAGTTTTTTTAACGAGGATGGGGTCAGAGACAGTGTCAAAGGCCTTGCTGAAGTCCAGAAAGACTACATCCATGGCAACATCTGCATCCAATGCTTTTGTGATCTTATCATAAAGGCAATCAGGTTAGTGTGACATGACTTGTTCTTAATGAAACCATGCTGGTTTACCCTCAGCACCACCCCTGATGCCACTCCATCACAGATGTGCTCCTTGATGATCTTCTCATTGAGGTAAGACTGACGGGCCTATAGTTGTCCAGGTCCTCCCTTTCTTAAAGGTGGGGACCACATTGGCTGTCTTCCAATCATCTGGCACCTGGCCTGAGCACTATGAGTGCTTGTAAAGCCATGCCAAGGGCCCTGCAATAACCCCTACTAGCTCCCTCAACACCCTGGGGTGGAGAGCATCCGGACCTGCTAACTTGAACACATCCAGGCCCTCCAGAAGCACTCTAACCCGATCCTCCTCAACCTTGGGTCTTGAGGCATTCTCTTCAAGTCCGTCTTGAATCATGGTGGGGGAGTCCCAGTCCCTGCACAAGAAAACTGAGGTGACGAATTTGTTAAAGGTGTCTGGCGCGACCACCAGATTGCCCAGCGTATCTTGCAGGGGTGGAGAAGAAGTAGGCACACGGTGGCAGAGGTAGCAGTGGGGGAAGAGGGAGTGTGGGCCCAGGCCTGATGTTGTGTGAGGGGGGAGAAACGGGCCTGACAAGGGTAGGGGGTAGTGAAGCAGGCCCAGCCCAAAGCAGCAGTGGCTGAGGGAAGGGAGGAGTAGGCCTCGTACCCCGCCTTGGTCCTGAGCCCACTCCACCACCCCCACCTCACCAATGCTGACTGAGCCCGTTCCTCCTGCTGCAGCAGCCTGGCTCCTCCCACCCTGAGGCCCATCCTTCCCCACCTCAGGCCCAGGGCTACTTCTCCCCTCCCACTACTACTGTGGTGGGAATGGGGGGGAACAGGAAGGAAGCAGAGAGTGAACCTGGTCAGGAGGGGACATAAGGCTCCATTCCTGCCCACTCTCCTCCTCCCCATCATTCTTGACAGGCAATTGGCTAGTGTCAGTATACCTATACAGAGGTTTCTGCCATTGCAAGTACTCTTCATCCAAATCCTCAGTGATGCCACTTGCCAGACTTCAGTTGCAGAGCTGTCTTTATGGCCCAGTGGGCAGGACCTGGCACAGGAGGGCAAAACAGGGCAGTAGACTTGTTGCTGCTGCCAGAATCCCCACAGCACCAGCAGCATGAGGAGTAATGGATTTGGGGGTGGGGGGTGGGGAAGAGGCATGCTGCCTTCACCTCTGCCAGCCATTTGTACACCAGGCTGCAGCTCTACCCCACTGCCATGGCCCAGCTTCCACCATTCCCCTCAGGCTGCAGCCCTACTCTGCAGGGGAAAGGAGGGGCAGTGTGGGCAGCCTGAGGGGAGCAGCAGTTAGGTCATGCCATGGCAGTGGAGTACAGCTACAGCTTGGTAAGCAAGAGGTTGGTGGCAGTGAGGGCAGCATGGCCTCCCCCCCATCTCTTACTCCTCTCACTGCTGGCAGCATGGCTGGCATGGGAGGTCCTGGTGGCAGAGGTGGCAACGAGTCTCACCACCCCACTCTGTCCTCCTGCACCAGTTCCTGACTGCTGAGCCACAAAGGAAGCTCCTGTCTATGCCAGTCCAACTAAGCTAGTCTGTGCCCTCAGCCAGCTCTCTGGACCTGCTTTCCCCCTCAGACTGGCCTCCAAGGAGTCCCTGCCCACCAGTTCCTCAAGTGAGTCAAAGTCTGCTTTTCTGAAGTCCAGGGCCCTTACTGTGCTGCTGTCCTTTCCTTCAGGATCCTGAACTCAGCCATTTTGTGGTTGCTGCTGCCTAAGTTGCCACCCACTACTACATTCCCCACCAATTCTTCCCCATTTGTGAGGAGCAGGGCTAGACAAGCACAGTTTCCATGCAAACTCCCTAGTGAATTCTTTCTCCCTTGGGTCTCTAGTTAAGCAAGGGGCCTAAGCCTTAGGCTACCTATTGAGTGTTAGCTAACCTACATATATTTAATATAAGTAGCTACTCTTAATTAAAGGAAGAGCTTACCTTAAAGCCTCTCCTTCAAAGAGGGGGCAACAAACAAACTGATCTGCAACCTGTCCCTGTTTATTTCCTTCCTCGTTGTTCAAGGTGTCTTCTTTTATACTCCACTGGGCCTGGACTGGCTCCGCCCCCTTGTTAGAGCTTTTGTCAGATGCAGCAGCACCCATCCAGCCAGCAGCACTCCTAGCTGCTCAGAACACATGCCCAAATGCACAGCCCACCAAACAAACACAGGCATCCCTGGATCACCTTCCCGGATAAATTAATGAATATTCTCATAACTCCATACTGATTGAGACAGTTTTGGCTGACAGACTTGTTAACCAATGTTCTTTAATATCTCCAGTACAGCCTCCAATATAGTTCCCAGACATCAAAGCATCACAAAAATGCTCCATCCAGACCTGGTCCTTCTCCCTAATAGAATGAAAAGGGATTGTTCCCTGCAAATTAAGGAAATTGTGATAGACATCAGGAAAATATATTCTCATGGTTCCTAGTATGTTTTGAGTCCTGTTCAAGGCATACTACCAAAGACTGAATAGCAATCACACTTGAAGCTGGCTGGTCATTTATTTAGCTGAAGTCTATCTTTCAGTCAATTCAAATTTGCCATCTGCTTTTGCAGTTGTTTGGCCTTTTCCAAGTGAATGATACAAAGTTTCTCACAGAGCTGTAATATACTTATCCATTGGTAGGAAAGCATTGGTTTTTCAGTTTACTTCTGAGTTTCAGGGAATCTAATTTGAACAGCTCTCAGTGTTTCTGTTTTTATGTCACCTCACTGTGAAAACTGAAGATTATTTAATATGCTATTCCATAGGACATCGTGGTGCTAAAAAACATCATTCAAAATTTTTCTAAGTTTCTCTTGGAATTTCATCTTAGCCAGTCAACCTGAAACCATTCCAGTAAGATTCTTGCAGTGTTATTGGCTTTCAAGTGAACTTTTTTACAGTTAAAGAATGCCACCTGCAAGAAGCTCGTCTCCTCCCCTCAGTCCTCCATGCACACAAGTGTCCTAGGATAATTAAGGAGAAACCAAAAGGTGAAGCATTTAACTTCCTAAGTATCCAACCCAAAGATAAGGAAATTAAAGTTAAGCTGCTTCATAACAACATCCTTTTTACTCTGTATAGTTCTCCTAAAGCAAAAAAACCCCAACCAAGATCTTGGAAAAAGTCCTTATTGCATATGTTGAGAAAGCTGTCAATTAAAGTGGCCCTTTGATTTGTAGTTTTGTTTAACCTGGAATTATGCATAAAGGGCACAGTTGCATCATATTGTGGGTATGTAGAAAAGAACAGGGCTGGCCCACAATTTTTGGGGGTTCCCTGCAAGAAATAGTTTTGGGACCCCTGACACGAAGAAGCTGACAGCAGGGGGGTGGGAGTGGTAAGCAGCCAAAGAAGCTGACAGCTGTTGGGGGCAGGGTTTGCAAGCAACTGAACGTGAAGCTGACACTGCAGGGGGAGAGGGGGTGGTGGCAAGTGGCTGGACTTGAATTTGGCATCGGCAGCATCCTGGGGGGCGGGCGAGTGGCTGGATATGAAGACAGTGGGTGAGGGGTGGGGGTGAGCAGCTGGACATGAAGCCAGTGGCATCACGGGTGAGGGGCTGGATGTGATGCTGATGTCTGTAGCATCATAGGGAGTGGGGAGGGGGTGGCAAGTGGCCAGACACAGGAAGCCCTTCACTGCAGGGCCCCGTGCAACTGCAGGTTTTACAGGATAGGGCAGGCCAGTGGTGAAAAGGAGCAAGATCCTATCTTAAGTCCTTATCACAGGAATTGCAACAGTTGTTTCCTCTTTAATGCTAGGAAGATAAATTACTGTGGCTTCAGGAGGATAGCTTCAGTTCAGTGTGCCTTGTTTAGGAGAAAATTGTCTGATTCAGTAACCTTCTCTGGTGCAAGTTTGAAAGTGTCTAGGAGACTGTGGATTTGACTTTAGGTAAGTGAGACATTAGGGAAAATGTATCTATATCATGTAAAATTCCTTATGCCTTCAGCAAGGTTTCTGCTCAAAAGCTGTGTAGGGACACAATTCATGTATGGAATGGACTTTGTTGACTGGCAGTGACTGGAAACTGGCCAAGCTGGCTTCAGTTATGGCCACTATCAGCAGTATTTCTTCCTTCTTCACATGCTTGCATTACCCCAGCATAATCAAATTAAAGAGGATAGAAATAGTATTTGTGTTGTCAGCCAGCCTCTCCTCACCTGGCTGGAAAAAGCAATTTCTCTAGGGAAGAACTTCTAGGCAGTAACTTCTGGTACAGCAGCTCCTGTTGAAGAAAAACATGGAGTCAGAAGTAAGAGTCACCACTCTAAGAATCTCTTCCTTTCCAACAAGTAGGTCAACCTAGGAGTTCTGAAAGCGCTGCTTCCTGCCCCTGTGCCAATAAACTGGCATTCAGTTGCTCGGCTGCTTTTCTCATTCATCGTTAATGAGTTTATGACCCTTTATCAAGAACTTCATTGTTGTTGCTGAAGGCTGCAGAACCAAATCCTGCCCTTCAGCTCAAAGCACCAAGTGCATCCCAAACAGTGGACATTTTTATTTTGTGCTATAGTGACTTCTTTTTTTTTTCCCCACTTCCCTCTCCCCTCCGCCAATGATATTTGTGGCAGCATCCGTATCATCTGCTGTTTTCTGGGATTCAGGTATCCCTAGCTGGGCAATGCCGAGCTATCCCAGAAACTCTGGACAAAAGCAGTTCTCTACATGTGGCCCTATTTTCAGGCAAATGGGATCTATTAGCAACAAACTCTTGCATTATCAGAATACAAGACACAACTGAACCAACATTTGGGTCTCTGCCCAGTCCAGGGAAGACACAGCTCCAACACAGGAATTGAGTATTATGGGAATGTGTCTAAGGATGATGATGAACACTATTTTATCCTGGTGTTCTTTTCTCTCCATATATTTAACTGAATCTTCGGCTTCCTGCAGGAGAAAGGACTTGTACATAACTTTCTTTTCCTCCCTTTATGAATCAGGAAAGTTGCAGGGGTGCATATTGCAAGATCACAAATATGACTACAGCTGCTGGGCGCTGCAGGGCTGTAGTGCTCACTTTGCCCAACATCCCTGGGGGGGGAAGTGTCCATGCCTGGCCCTACTGCACCCTGGCATCCCTGCTTGTCCTGACTCAGGAGGGGCTACTGTATCCTGGGATGCTGGAGGATTTCAACTTGAGTGAAATAGCTGTAGGGAATGGCCACACTTTAATGGAACAGGAGCAAAATTAGGTGGATTAGAGATAATCCTGCCCTGGAGTGATGCAACTTTGAAATGAAAAATGAGTACTTTAAGATGCTTGGTGTTAATGGTCAAAAGTGCAGCCAATCCAGGGGTTAAGACTGCAGAAACTGCCTAAATGGATCATGTAACAAAGTCCTAATGCTATTAAACTACCTCTCTCCATTCACTGTTGGGGCCTTTCTTCTACCTGAAGTCTCTCCCATTATTATTGTGAAAGAGAGAGCCACAGGGGACAAAGGAGCACTTACTAAAGATAGAATCAGCTGCCCTGGCCCCACAGCCCCAAAGGGCCTGGCAGAAATCCTCCTTAACCAGGTGTTTCTGGAGGGGAGGGGCCAGGAATTCAAGCCTCATTATAAAGAGCCTGGAGCAGGCAGGGAGGGAGAGCACAGGACCAAAAGGAGAACCCAGCTGAGCAACACTGTAGGAGAACTTGAGAGCAACCTGGAATGCTGGTAGGAGGCTCCTGCAGAGAGGGAGCTCCGCAGAGAAGACTTAGAGGAAGGATTAGTGGACTGGCAGTACCAGGAACTGCTTGTGATCTTGCCAGCAGCAGCAGAACCCAGCTGAGGAAAGTACTGTAAAGACCCTAAAAGGGATGCAAGAAAAAAATATCAATGGTGGACCCAGTGTAGGGGGTGGGGACTGTAATGACACCAACAAGAGGCTCATGAAGAGCTGCCGTAAAGATGGGAACAGGTGAAGGAGAAAGTAACCTCAATGAGTGTGTGTGGGGGTGTGTGTGGTGTTGCTGCTGCTGCCAGAAGATGGGCGAATGATAATCCAGAATGGGAGCACTTGGTTTCTTTATTTTGACAGAAGCCCTGAGAGAGAACCCAATGGCTGAACAGCGATGAAAAGACAACTCGATACCTGGTGGAACGGGTGAGGGTGTAGGGGATGGTGGAGCCCTCAGGAACAAAGGACAGTGGACAACAATCGACTGGAACTACATGCCCAGGTACTGAATCTACTCCCATAAATACCAAGTTGTGGCAGGAAAAGATGTGGGTGTGTGGACCTCTAGTTGGGACTCATCCCTGCCATCAGCCAATGGGCTGAGGTCCTATGGGGATATAAACAGAAAACACACACACACACACACACACACACACACACACACACACACACACACACACACACACACACACACACACTCTTTAGAAAGAGAAAACAATTGGCCAGTCAGAGTTTAAAAAAGTGATAACCACTTCTATCCTGAAACTGAAAGTGGCTGGAAAAGCAAAGACTCTTGCGGAGGTGGGCTACTTAACTAGATACCTGACAATTATCCATCAAACTTATTGCCCCTCCTTCACTAAGAAGCATGTCTAGGTGTTACGGCAGGGTCCCTCAGGAGGGCCGTGATCTCCTGAAGGCCCTCCGCCCGCATCGAGTCCAGCCCAAGACACCCTCTAGTCTCACCTGCCGCAACTTTAATGATAAAAGGTATATATTGGGAGGCTACCTTTATACCGCCTTGGGTGCAGCATACTGGGACCTTCGTCCCTGCGATCTCCCAGACCCACCGGGATGTTCCCCCCATATGCTGGGTGCGCTCCAGGCACCCTGGCCTTAGGAGCCACGTTTGGCCCTACCACCCCTGATACCACCCAAGCCTCCCTGAGATATACCAGACGTTGGTGTGTCAAACTGAGTGCCCGAGAGAGGGGCCAAGCATACGTCTCACGTGCTGCCCCTGCCTAGGGGCTCTCAATCTTGCCCCTCTCTAGGGCTCTTCTATATACTCACCCACTCTCTGGGCCTTTTCTCTCTCCGGTCTCTTAGGCCCACCACTCGGCTACCCTATAATAAGGCTGGGTATACTATGCTGCTATCCCTCTATGGGATTGGAGACCACCGCAGCACCTGCCCTTATCCAGGAGGCGCTCTGCTGCTAACCCCCGTCTCTCTCGGGGTCCACCATAGCAGCCAGCCTCAGGCTGGGGTCTAATGCCGCGCTAGCCTCTTGCTAGTTTAACCTGCCCGTCCTGGGCTCCACAGTGCTGCCCCTTTGTGGGTCTCTCAATCATTGCCCCTTCGCAGGTTTCTCAAATAGCGTCCCCTGCTAGGGCTTCTCACAATGTGTCGCCCCTTATGGGCTTCTCCACGCATCTCAAAATGCTGCCCCTTGTCTGGGCTTCTCAATAGTAACACCCCTCATGGGCCTGGTGCGCTGCACCCCATTTTGCTGTGCCCTCTCTGGCACTAGAATGCACCCCTACAGGCACCAGGATCCCCACCTTACTGTGAGTCTCCCCTGAGGATATTGTGCCCCTTCCTGGGCACTAGGGCCCCACACCCTGTGGGCCCTTATGAGGCCTCCTCCTTCCCCTACAGCCTCACCCAAACCACCAGTGTATTCTAAACACTAATAAAGCAAAACACAAGCCTCTGGCTGTAACTCAAACATAAGGCACCTGGCCGTAAAAAAAGTAAGCCTCCCGGCTACCACCCCACATCATTGCTCCAGCCTCTGGAGCATTTGTGAGCTGCACTCACATTACTGTCTCTGGGAGCTCCTGCCCCTCCAGCTGCTGACAGAGAACTGCCAGCCTGACTCTGGCTCCAGGCTTTATAGGAGCCAAGCCCTGCCCCTTTGGTCAGCTGACTTCCATTAGTTGCCCCAGCAACCCTCAGCTGTGCTGCCTGACCAAACAGCTAGGGCTCTCCCCAGCAGTTTCCATACAGGAGGAGCGGTGCATCAAGGTGCGCCGTGACAATAGGCATGAAGAATAGGTTGTTTGATAATCATTCAGAAGACAAAGAGTCTGACAGGTCTGGTTCATTGTCCAAGTTCTAGCTGAGCAGCATTGCAGAACATAACAACTAGTTCCAGTGAGATCATCTTCCCAGTGAAATATAACAATTGTCAATCAACATTAATACATAGAATTGCAGATACTTGTAACCAAACCAAAAAAGAATCTTCATGTATTGCGAAGCCTTCTTAACATTTTTCTAGAACACCTGGGAATTCCATCTACTAGAATGCCTTCCACACTGTTACATTGATAATAGGGACTGGTAATGTGCTGTTCCAGACACCCTTTGCTAAGAGTATTTATTATTCTGCAGGTTTGCATCCCCAGGAGTAGCTCTGGTAATCATTAACATATTTTATCCAAGATCGGACAAATTAAAAAATAAAGAGAGACTGGAATGTACATTAGGTTCTTGTCCTGGGATCTTCTGTGTATATAATAACTAAGTGTTCTGTTGTTATAGTGGCCGGCCATTTATAGTGCTCTTATCTGCCCAGTTTTTACTTGTGGTATGTTATAGTGAATTCTCAATGTTTTGGATAATGTTCCTTGAAGTTGTGAGTGAGGATAAGAAGTGATGATTTGGGAAATTCTTTCTTTTTTTTCTTTCTTTTTTTTTAATTAATGACAGCCTGCAAATACAGGAAACGGGACAGGATGGCCCAGGAGACCCCTTCCAGCCCAATGTTTCTATGTTACCTCTGGACTTTGTTCCAGTACACTTTTGTTAAATGTGGTAGAGAATGTATCTGCAAATGCCAAATCTATCCTAGGTTTGTATTCAACTTGCAAATCATGTGTTTATAATAAAAAAAAATATCTTTTTTGAGGGAACATACTGATGCTAAATTTTTGCTTTTTGTTTAGCAGCTTTACTCTATAAGCCACTTCTCTCTAGTTTTGATATAGCGATAAGAGAGGTCTGTGCCACTACCCTCTTTGAAGACGTCCTGAATATTTACTTGTATGCTTCCTTGTGTAACATTGTAGAACCACAGGCTTTTTAATTCAGTCAGTTTCTCAAACCCTTCATTAACACGTGCATCCGTTGTCCATTGGACATTGTGCACACTGGTGCCCCGAAGATGCTTGTTTGGGCAACTAGGTTAGATGCACATTTCTCTACATCATTCATCATTCCAAACATGCACACTTGACCATAAAGAATCATATTAAAGATATCCTGAAATCAGTATCTGGTCCATGCCACGTACCAGAATCAAAAGTAAAAAAGAAGTTGCAAGTACTTACCATGTTAACAGACGAAGTCTTCTCCTACTTCCAACTATGATTTGAGGCATGAGTACTTATACCTCTTCCAAAACCAGGAAATGCCTAGATGTCAACGTTTCTCCAGGACAATGGAAATAATATCCTGTGTAGAGAAGAATCTGTTACTTTGCAAAACAGTTTGTGTAGCAGTTAAAGAAAGGATTTTGGAATCCACCAAATTCTCTGTCTTGTGAAGTGCCAAGTGTGCCTAGAAGGCATTTGAACCCACATTGCACATGCAAAAAATATCAGACCTCCTGCAGGAGAAGTTCCTCCTTCACCTAGACCAGGGATGAGCAAGGTTTTTGGGTAGAGTGCCAAAAACACTTGCAACTTTGGCTTGTAAGATGTTGGCATGCCAGAGGCAGATGTTGGGGGGGAATCCAGGAGGGGCCTGGTCCTTGTTGTGACAGTGCAGCCTTGGCCCTCTCCCCACCATGCACCCCGTGGTGCACATGCACCTGCTACCATCAACAAACTAGGCCGGGGCTCTGTGGACCCTGGTGCAGCCACTAGCATCCTCTCAACTGCCTACCACAGCTGGTATCGGCTCTGGACAGGCCCCTGCTGCCTGCCATGGAGATGAGGCTGCTTGTAGCAGGGAGGCTGCAAGCGGCTGCACTGGGATCTGCAGAGCCCTGGCATAGCTCATTACTATTGGCAAGTGCATGCACACCTCAGGAAGGATGGTGGGGGAAGGGGCCAGAGATGCAGTGCCACAAATGATTGGATCCCTTACAGCTTTCCCACAATCCACCCCAAAGCATGCGTGCCAAGCAAAATGCCTTCACATACCAGGTTCTGACATCTGTGCCAGGAGTTGCCTACCTCTGATCTAGATGAAGAACTCCAATGTGTAACATAGGGTATCAGCCAAAAGGTTTATTTGGAAGGGTCTGTGAGAAGCTTAAAACTCTAGCTCTGATGGTGAAGAGCAGACTCTGCCTCTGCTGCTGATGGCCAGAAGAGAAGGCCCCAGCAACCATTCTAATATCTCTATGCTTCCATTCCAGTGAAGAAATCAACATCTTCACTTAAGACATGCCCCACAGTTTGAGAGGGCAACTTTTTGGGGAAAGGTGCATGTGGTATGCAAATAAAAGCAGTATAGATTCACCTGTGACATGTCTAGACAGAACTCTACAATGAAGTTGCATTGAATGATCAGGTCAAATGCATGATTCTGGTACAAGAGGAAACAAGTATATTTGGGGCAAGGACTATGTTGGGGTTTATATAGTGCCCAGTATGATGGGACCCCAACCTCTAGTTAGTACTATAATACAGAAATCAGGTGCCATCTGCTACATTAGAATTTCTCAGAATGATTGAAAAGCATGAAGCACCCCAAGATTGTGAGCACCACCAAAAGGGATAGGCATGTCAGATTTTCCATTTAAGCATCATCAGCTGTTCAGAGTAATGGGAGCATTGGCCCTATTGCTAACCTTTCTAGTTGCCATTATCTTCAAAAGGAAATCTTTAGCATTATTTCCCCTGTCTACACAATAACTACACTTGTATTGCCTGAAGAAAAATGTTTTTGCTACAGGTCTAGAAATCTTTTTGTTGCAGATTAAGTTTTTCTTTAAGAATTCTTGGGAAATCATTCTTCTATCATTCTTATACTTAGTACTTCTTTGGAAGATTTTGGCATAAACAGGCATTCCTAGTGATCTGAAGATGCATCGATTTCATAGACATTAGGGCTGGAAGGGACCTCGGAAGATCATCGAGTCCAGCCCCCTGCCCAAAGGGGAAGAAGTCAGCTGGTGTCATAGGGTCCCAGCAAGATAGGCATCCAGTTTGCTCTTGAAGGTGTTCATGTAGGCGCTTGAACCACCTCTGATGGCAAGCTATTCCAGACCTTGGGGGCTCAGATAGTAAAGAAATTCTTCCTTATGTCCAGCCTGAAATGGTCTTGTAGTAGTTTATGACCGTTCGACCTAGTTGTCATCCTTTGGGGCGCTCTGGCGAACAAACATTCCCCCAAATACTGGTGGTCACCCCTGATAAACTTATAGGTGGCCATCAGATCACCCCTGGGCCTGCGCTTTTCCAGGCTAAAGAGCCCCAGGGCTCTCAGCCTGTCATCGTAGGGTCTGCTTCCCTGACCTCTGATCATGCGTGTGGCTCTTCTCTGGAC
>JAGPOW010000304.1:28250809-28268536 GCA_030014935.1 Caiman crocodilus
GGGTCATAGGATCCCAGCAAGATAAGCATCCAATTTACTCTTGAAGGTGTTCAATGTAGGTGTTTGAACCACCTCTGATGGCAGGCTGTTCCAGACCTTAGGGGCTCAGACAGTAAAGAAATTCTTCCTTATGTCCAGCCTGAAACGGTCTTGCAGTAGTTTGTAACTGCTCGACCTCATCATCCCTTGGGGGTGCTCTGGTGAACAAATGTTCCCCCAGATACTGGTGGCCACCACTGATAAACTTATAGGTGGCCATCAGATCACCCTTGAGCCTGCGCTTTTCCAGGCTAAAGAGCCCGATGGCTCTCAGATGATCCAGTTCTTCTCTGAGTTTTCATCATGGCTACTGCCCCTCCTCCTGGGCAGTCCTTAACTTATGTAGCTCTTATGACCTCATTTACCTGGTCCAATGGAGACCAGCACCTGTTGGCTGCCAGCCAACCAATTTGAAATGCAACACTGGTTGCTGGGCAGACTGACAGGTTCTCTAGCCCCCTCTTAGTCAGGTTGGTATTGCTTAGAAGAATAGGGAGTATAAGCCCCTCACCCAGGTATGTGATGCCAGTCATGTAGGCAGAAGGAGCAGGCTTCCCCCCTCCCTCAGGAATGTATCCAATTCAGGTTACCTGAAGAGATGGGATGGCGGCCCACTGCAGGGCCCGTATTAACCAAATTGTCACAGAGCAGAGTTTTTGGGGAGAGACAGAGGTGGCCTTCTGCCACATCCACCACAAGATTTTATCATTCCATTTAGAAGAGGACACTGAACTAAAACCTACCAATCTCATGTAATCTGAGCCTTGTACCAAAAATGTGAAGATTACGTACTCAAGTAGAATCTTCATCAGACTAAAATGGAAAGGAAATATCAGATTAGCAATTTTCAGGCAAGTTGCCACAGCATCTTGAGTGCTGAAAAATTCTTAAAACTGGTGTGGGGTACCATTCAATATTAGCACTCTCAGGTGTGCAAACTCCTATGTAATTCACAAAATAAACCCAGAGATTCCAAATAGGAATCTGTAGTATTTTAGACAACAAGGTTTGTAGAAGGTGGTTGTTGTTAACAAGATAATCCTGCAGTCAGCCCATGCCTAAACTTCTTCAAACAGTGCTGGCAAAACACCTCCTACCCATTCAGAAGTCCATAACAGAGTACCATCCTTTGTAGTCTGAGTGGAAACAGCCAGCTATTAGGATTCCAATCTACCCAAAACTCTTAAGGGGTCAGTTTTACAAATGGTGGTCATGCTAGTAAACGAGAGAGCTCTTGTCACCCATATATAGAAATCTGGCTAATCTCACAGAACTGGATTTCCTTTCCAGCTGCTAGCCTGCACTAAAACATGATCAAATGTGCATGGAATGCTTTTAAGCAACTGATGCAAGTGTCCTAGAGGATGGTGTACGAGCACAAATTTAAATAAGGGATGGTGGATGGTGGCTCTTAGTTGTGAGCTGAATCTACCTATTAAAGCAGAACTCATGCTATGAATGCTTGGGAGGCTCTGTGTTAGTAATGAAAGAAAAAAAAATGAAAAGCTGAAAAAAAACATTCCCCCCCAAAAAATTATTTGTCCCCAAAACCACATTATGGAATATTAGGTTTTCAAAAATGAAGGATGTTAATCTCCCAGGTGTTTGGAGGAATACTGGTTGGCCAGTGTTTAATTGTCTTACAGGACTAAAGTAATAAACCTGGAGTGGAAAGAGGAGTATCAAGTTTGAATAAAGATTAAGATAAAAGATGGACATGGGATGAGAGAGGATGGTGAATCTGTTGGCAGTACTGTAGTAGCTCTTTTTTGCATTAACCTATTTAAAGTAGATTTTGTCCATTACTGGAAATATTTCTGGTGAACAAGAGTCATATTTACAAGAAAGCTTTAATTATAGTGCAAGCCAGAAAGACAGAAAAAAAATGTTGCTGATTGCCATCAGTTAAACTTTCTTGCATTGTAATCTTGTAAATTCTCATATTCCCATCCCTCAGGACTTTACACTTAAGAAATTCACATGAATGCTGTAGCTTTGTTGATGGTTGTAACGGTTGCTAGGGGATTGTTTGAGAGAGGTGAATCATGTTATTTACAGTCAGTCTAAAAGAACATTTGGAAATGCTTCAACTTTAAATTTTTTTCTTTGGTTTGTTGTCACCCAGATACTGTATGATGCTGATGGGGGCTTCAGTAATGTGCATAATGATGATAAGCAGAGACATTCATACTTATGGATTTCTTTACTGGCTTTTTAATTCTCTGGTAACAGTTTTGTTTAAAGGCTGAAGTTTCATGTGTGCAATGGGGAGAAGTGAAAACTTGTCAAATCTTTACACAAGAAGAGATTTGGAAAGTTACAAATCACTAGAAAAACACTGCAGTTATCTATACACACACTCATGCATAGACCCAGATCTAAGCTTCTTCAGATAAATGGAGCTACTTTCCCCCCGTTTCTGTAACAGCAGCAGCATTAAAGGATAGTCAGATATTAGGCAGGAGTGAGATCTTGATGCTCAGGAGGCAGGTTGGTATTGCAAGCTAAAATTTTCATGAGACAGTAAAGAAAAGTAGGCTGACTATATACCTAAGTTAAATAGCTAACAGTAAAGATAGGAAAACTGTATGCAAACAGTTAGGGCTGAGCAGACATGGAAGGGGGAGGGGAAGGACAAATAGGAAAAAAATCTCATTGTACCAAGGGCTCAAAGAGCAGAGGAAGTTTTTATCATGCAATCTCTCCTATCTTGCAAGATTCCCTTTGTGCACTTGGGGTGAGATTTTCAAAAGCACTCAACATTGACTATGCTTTGTTCCAACTGAATTTGATAGGACTTTTTACCTTTGCTTTTAATAGCAACAGTTAAGCTCATAGGATGTGTGTGAGAAGCCCAGTGTAAATATCACCGCTCCAGGATAGGATCTGGCCTTTCACTGGTTGTTTCATTAACAAACAACCTTTTCAAAGTGTTGGATCCAGCAATACTGGTGCCAAATGTGTGGCTCAGTCTCTCGTTTCTTTCTTTTTCTATGTAGAACTGCAAGTTTTTAAAACCGAACACTTTGTTCTTACATGTGTTTAAAGGATTTAGTAGTTGTCTCTTTGTGCCTGAAGAACCGTGTTTGTGCTCTCAGAAGCTTACAAAGAACAATTTTTCCAACTGTTTAGTTGGTCTAATAAAAGATATCACATTTACCCAAAGAACCTTGTCTGCTAAAGGATTTAGCATAATTTTAAGTTATGTATCAATAATACATTTTTTTTTTAATTGGGAGAAAAGCAAAATGTTTTTTTCAAAACCTATTTTATTTCTTATTATTTGGTTAAGACAAGCACCAGTACTTATCTGTATCCACTAGATGGAGCCCATCTCCTTAAATATAGAATGAAAATGCAGGGTGAAATCATGGCCCCACTTAGCTTACAAAGGAACTTTGCTATTGACTTAAAATAAGCCTTGATTTTGCCCCTGTCTGATTCCCTGACTGGTCAATTATTTTCTCTAGAGTACAAAGAACCCTGAGCTTTCACTGAATGTAGTAACAACTGAGGTAACTGGTTCTGACTTGTATTTAGTTATAGCCATTAGATCAGTATATGCAGGTTCTGACTTGTATTTAGTTGTAGCCATTAGATCAGTATATATTTGCTTTATGTGTGTTCTGTAATCCATTCAATGATCTCACAACATTACCCGCCCCAAAATCTGAACTGTTCAGCTCCTACTCCATTTTCGGACTGTGAGGATGTACAGGTGCAAGGGAAATGCATTCAACTATTGATAAATGATGATAAATTTGCACTTATACACTATTTTTCAGACAAGGATCTCACATGACTTTATTAATGTAGTTAACTTACCTCCATATTACAGAAAGAGCAGTTAAATGTTTAGTCCAAAGTAACACAGTGAAACTGGCAGAAGGCAGGACAGGGTGGCACCTTAGAGACTAACTTGCTCAGAAAGCTTAAACTTTTGTAGAGGACAGCCAACTGGAAATAGAATCCAAAGATCCTAATGCAGCCTTACAGCTGCTGGTCCTGTGTTTTATCCAATAGCTTGATCATTAGTCTCCTCTTCTAGCTGTGGATAAACGCATCAGAAAGAAGCAGAAGAACAGATTTACAGGTTACAGAAAATTAAATGAATTTGTATAGAAATTGTTAACCAACTCTCTTTCCTTTTCAGGGTCAGGCTTGTAAGTGCCTGAGACATTGTACAAGACCCATATTATTAGGCGTGTGTTTTTTAAATCAGATGCCATTACTCTGTTTTTCTTTGGAAAATCAAAGGAGCTAGTCTACTAAAATCTAGGCAAGTAATTCCCATAGCCTGTGCCTGCCTCTGCCTAGCAGCTGTGTTTGGGACTTAGCATCAGACTCCAGTTGTAATTGACCCAACTTACGTAGCATATGTTCCCCAGCAGGCTGATTCAACAAAGCGTGCCCAGAGCAGTGTTGTACAAGCAGGAAGTGATCTTCCGCTTAGTTGACCTAACTTTTCAACTAGGGACCAGTTAAAGTGATCAAATCCGTGCGGTCTTAGCACTCCCTGTAGCTGGGTGAGGATTTTTTCCTTCCTCCGGGCCTATTAGAAAAGTCTTTCCATCGCAGAGAGAGGACTAAAGTTCTTCCCATTGATTTTTGCCATCAAACTTTATAGAAAGCAGGCTCTGGTAGCAAGGGTCTGGTCTGCATGACAGCTCACAACTGCGAGCCATCACGGGCTTCGACAATGTTCTTCATCATGTTTTAAGTTGGGTTTTAATAAGACACAATCATGAACCAGCGTATCCACCATTTAGCAGTAGACAGCTCCCCCGCAAAATAGAGGGAAAAGCCTCACGTTGTATTTGTTTGCTGCTGCCGCCGAGGTGCCAGAGACTGCCCACCACCAGGCGGGGTTGGCGCCTGGGAAGCGTGCGGACCCGAGGGGTTGAGACCAGGGATCGGGAGGCCGCTGACGGGCTTGTGGCAGGCGGTGGAAGGGGTGAGCTGAGCTAGAGGTGCAGAGACCCTACAGGGGGCAGGAGCTCAGCTCTGTGCTGCGCACCTCGGGTGCTGAGCCTGGCGCCCACAGCGAGGCTGGAGGAGCCTCGAGTCGAAGCCTTTTGCTCACCCTGAGGCGCCGGCGGGGCCCGGGCACAATCGTGCGGTGCGGCGTGGTGCGGGCTGAGCCACGCAGCTCTTTTCCCGCCGCTCAGCACCTGCAGGGTCCGGCCGGGCGTGGGGCGGAGCAGAGCGGGGCGCGCGCTTCCCCGCGGGGCTTTCCCTGGGGCAGCGGGAGGCCGGCCGGGGCGGGCGAGCACAGCGGCCCCTCGCGGGCCCAACCCCATTGGCCGGCGCCGCCCGCTCCCGGCCTCCCATTTGCGGCCGGCGCCGCCCGTCAGCCCCGGCAGAGCCGCCCCGGTCCCGCGCCGCCCGCGCGCTGTGCCCGCCACAGGTAGCGGGGCCGCGTGGGCTCGGGATCGGGCTCTGCTGCCGCCGCCGCCGCCCCGGGCCATGGGCCCCGCGCCTTTGTCTCCCGCGTGAGCGCCCCGCGCCGGCGCCGGCGCCTTTGTGCTGCGGGAGCGGAGGGGAGCCGGCGACATGGACGTGACCATCTCGGAGCTGCTGGAGCTCTTCCTGCGCGGGCCGCTGGTCACCTGGGTGAGTGCGCCGCTCCCAGCTCCGGGTGCTCGGCTGCTCCGGGGCGGCCTAGAGGGAGGGCGCGGGACCGCGGGCACGTTGCGGGTGGGGGCGGTAGGGGCCGGGTGCCCGCTTACACGCCCGCGACGTGTCCGACCCGACAGGTGAAGACGTTCGGGCCCCTGGGCAACGAGAGCCAGGATAGACTGAGTATGTACATGGACCTGGTGGACGGCGTCTTCCTGAACAAGATCATGCTGCAAATGTAAGTGGGCGAAAACGCGCGACTTTCCTGAGCTCCAACCTTAAACCGAGTTGGCCACAACGGCAACTCCGTCTCAGCTGCCGGTCAGATTTAATAGGTCCTTCGGCACCCTGAGGGTGGGTGAATGAAGGGGCTTCTGCTTTGGGAAAGTGTTTTTTCCTGTGTAGTCTTGGGCACTGTCTCAACCGCCATTAAAACCTTTTGGGTGTCTGGTATAACTTGCAGAGGTGGGTGGGACGTGTGCTGAACAGTGAGAGAAAATGTCACTTCCTCCGTTTTGATCATATTTGAAATTGGCTGCAAAAAACTTGAAAAAAGTAAATGAATGTTGTTTTTTTTTCTCTAGTTGTTTTTCTGTTTGTAAGACCCCTGGGAAGGTACCTTTCAGTATAGATGAGGAAATGAAATTTCATCTCATGAAGCTTTAATGTAGTCAGGGTGCCACTTTACTGAAGAGTAGCATCTGAAGCAGGTTCAAATAAAGTTTCCACTAGTATAACTTTTTAATTTCAGAGGAAGGTTTATCATGTCACATTAACAATATAAATAAGAGACATCAATATTTTGCTCTGGAACAGCAGACTATTTATCTAGCTTGTTTTCTTACTTTTATGTGAGCACTTGGTAAAAAGTTTGCAATGCTAATGTAGTTTAGACCACATCCTTTCCTGTTGCTGAATTTATCGCATGCATGTTCTGACAGCCTGTCATAAGGTTTTTTCTATTTGGCTCTGAGCATACAGAATACATTTCAGATAAGGAATTTATATGGAAAAATTTTACCGTTAAGGGCAGGATTTTCAACAGCTGTCAGTACTGATCACACTGCTCTCACTGAATTGAACTGCTATTGACTTCTAAAGTTAGGCCAGCATTTAGCACCTAAATGCTCATCTAAACTTCTTGCTGGGAGCTTTCTGACAGTGACTTGAGAGTCTGTGCACACATCTTCCCACTCAAGGTATGTGCTATGAAATTTGTGGCAGGGGCTGCTTCATCTCTTGTTTGCCAGTGTCAGGAACAGACTTGATGGTACTTTGATCAGACCCAGTATGGCAGTCCTTATGTTCCTGAGCCAACTGGATGTGCTATCTCAAAAGCGAGCTGAATCCTTTCTGGGTCGTGCATTACTAACAATGAAGATTCTGCACATGGAATTTAGTTCCCAGTTCTGCTGTAGTCATGGCTACGTGAGTCGGAATAGAATCCGGCTTCTCCTGAGTACAGTCTTGCTGCAGCATTAATTGAAGTATAAAATGAGTAAAATCTTATTTGAGATGATTCCAGAGGAAATCCTTTGTCACTTTTCAGAACAGTACCACTCCAAATAGAATTTACAGGAGTAGAGCCCAAACAATACTGTTAAAATGACCTGAACTGTGTGGGAATGGTAGATGATTTTGGTTCTTGGCTCTTTTTCTGAGAAGAATTGCCTTGCCAAGCAAGTAGAGCACTGTAGCTGTAATGGACCTTCAGTGGCAATAACTAAGTAGACTAACAGGAAACAATAATTTAAGGAAATTGTTGGTAAGAAATAGAAAATTTGGTGTATTTAAAAATATGGGGCACATCCATATGTGTGTGGATGTTTGGTTCCCCGGGGGCAAGTAGCAGCAGCGCACCTTGTGCCACTGCTACTTGTTCCTGGGGAACACCCATGCCACGTGCGCTCTGATGCCTGGCAAGTTGATCTGAGTGGTGTAGAGGAGGCTGAGGTCAGCACTGGGCTGTCCCAAGCCTTGCCTGGTCCTAGGGGCCTCCTGGGGCTGCAACTGTCGTGATTCTGCTGTACTGAGCCTGGCTGGCACCTGCACCATGGCTCTGAGTGGCCCAGCTCCACTTTTCAGCAGCACACACTGGCCAAATATGCACTGCACCATTTTGTTTTGTTTTTCTGTGGGGTTTTTTTGACTCCTGAATATCTTAGTGGAGCATGCACTTGGGCAGTGCAGACTTGCAGTGCGGAGAACACTAGACTGTGTGGTATGTGGCGCTGCAAATGTGTTTGCAGCGCCACATACCACACAACCACACTTGTTTGGATATGCCTGATTAGAACAGTCTTAAAGTCTAGTTAAAATAAACCCATAATCTCAGCTGCTGACATTTCTTATTTTTCAGTGGCAGAACTTCATCAGCCATTGAAATGCAGCCACCTCTAGGGTGGTTGCATAGAAATATTCACTGGTATTTTGGAAAAGGAGGTGAACAATAACATTTGAAATTGCAGAGGGAAAAGGATTGTGGCTGATTGCATGTAGTTACATGCATGCAGGTATGCTAGTTAGCATGTGGTCAGGATACCAACCATACTCTTGTGAAAAGCGTAATGGCATTTTTATTGACAACAAACAGTCCAGCCCTTCATTTTAAATGACTGCAGTGCCAGCATTACCATGGAGCACGTAGGTGGGGGAACACTAGCATGCTGTAAGTTTTGGACTAAGAAACTCCTCTTTTTGATTTAAATGTAGCAGAAAGGACTTTCTTTTTCCTTTCATAGGTGATTTTGGCAAAGCTTCTCTAGTGGTACCTTAGAAGCAAGCAACAAAGGCTTTCTAGTGACTTTATAACTTAGGAAAGAGCACTGTTACATTTATGTACATGCAGCCCAGAAAGCTGCTATCTGACCTTCACTCTTAGCCAATCTTTGGAATTCACAATGCAATTACTGGTTGCCTGTAAATCAGGCAAGCCTTTCTAAGGGTGTTTCTGCCCTACAAAGCTTTCAGTATAGCAAAATAAATGTTTTAGAAATGCTTGCTCATCAATTCTTCAAGCTCTGTCAAGGACTGGCTTTAAATGCTTCATTTGTCCTTTCATGCAGAGGTTGTCAAGGTCTTGGACAAACTTCATAGTATACTATGTGCCATATTATACTTTGAACATGCACATAGAGGATGTAATATAGTAAAGAGCTAGAGTCCTTTTGTTAGACAGGTGTCTGATCAATCAGGTAATTCTTTCCTTGTCGATTTTATTTGAAATTGTTTAGCCTTCAGGCAAAATAACCTGTCAACAGAGGTGTCTGAACACAAACAACACAGGCATGTGACTTCACACTTTAATGTCAGTTAGAGTTTTAGGATTTTTTATGTTCTCATGTAATTGAAACCCTTATCGTTTTACTGTAGCTAAACAGACTGGTCTTGGTGAGCAAGTAGTTTTCACAAGTGAAGACTTAACGCACAAAACAAAACAAAAGTCTCTGTACAAAATTTTGCTGTAAGTTGAGGCTGCAGCTGTAGATACGTAGGTGACTGTTGAACTCTGGTTCATGGTGTACACACAGGAGGTCTAGTTAGATGTGTCTGCTAGTGGCTAAGAAGGAGAGGTCTTCCTAAGTTGGAGGCAGACACTTGATTTTGCATGGAAATTGCGGGACCAGCTTCCATTTCTATTGGCTGATGGTCCACCCCACGCCTCTGGCTAAGGGATTCTGGTGGTCCCACCCCTTGCCGCTGATTGGCTGCAAGGGCTGTCTGTCGTGGTCCCATCCCTTGCTGCTGATTGGTTGCATCAGACAGCCTGCTTAGCCAGTCAGCAGTGAGGGTGGCAGCCATCTTGGGTTCCCCTTCGTGTGGCCACTCTCCCTGCGTCCCTCCCTGGTGGGCTGCACCCCCAGATTACAGTGCCTACAGATACTTTCAGTAGGTTTTTTTGTTATTTTATTGAGATTTTGTGGGCAATGTCATACTCTGTAATTTTCATAAAATCCATGAAATTGCAATTTTGGTAGGTCCCTATTGATAAGTCCAATTCAGCAATAACACAGTTGTTACAAGTTTCACAGATCCATATGTTGTCTTAATTGGAGTCCAAATTTACAGTATGCTGGTTTATTTTATTTCACTTTGCTTCCATCCTCTGGATCAAAGCTACTTCATGTTGAGTTGCACTCAGTGCAGATGCTCCTTCAGATTGGATGGGGTTCTATGCACTCCTCTCAGCTTTTTATGTTGATGTTGAGCAACTTCATATCATTTTTACATATATTGTTGTACCACCATAGAAGGTGACCGCGCTTTCTAGAGCTGTCTCGAATCTCGCTATATAACGTATTCGTGGGGATATGGTCTCCTCCTGTTCTCCTGATATAGCCAATCCATTGCAGCCTCCTTTTCTTGATAGTAGTTTCTAAATATGTCAGTTCTGCACACTCCAGTACCTCTGTTTTGTGTTCTGTCTTCCCACTTTATTTTCAACATTTTTTTGCAGACATCTCATGTGGAAGCTGTTCAGTCTCTTGATGTGTATAGCACAGTGTTGTTCAACCTTTTTTCTTTTGGAGATCCCTAAAACATTTTGAATGGAAGTGCAGACCCCTTTGGAAATTTTAAATGGAGGTGCAGACCCCTTTTACTTGTAAGTGTGGGCATTCACTTGCTTTTGATTGATCATAGTCATCTTTTGCAGATCCCTTAGACATAGTCTGCAGACCCCCAGGGGTCCATGGGCCACAAGTTGAAAACCACCGACTTAGCATATATAGTCCAATATGTAGCTCAGTGTCCCATGCAGGCCTGGCTGTAGCGGTTGTGGTGCAAAGACTGTGCAGCACCATGAAGAAGGTGGGGTGGAAGGGGGGGAGGGGGGGGAGGCAGAGACAGAGGAGTCTGAGCACTGCCTGGCTTGGCCTCAGTTGCAGTGGAGTGAAGTGGCTCAGGACAGAGCCCTCCCTCAGGCTCCTGGCGGCAGCTGGTCAGCCGGATAGGATCAGTTGGCATCTCCCCAGCCCCTCCTTTCATATTGCTCCCCTTCCATGGCCCTCAACAGTTCATCAAAACTTAAGTGGCCCTCCAGCCCAAATAACTGCCAACCCCTGCTTTAGCTGATAGTTTGCTATTATTCCATGCATGCTATAGATACTTTATTTTAAAAAAAATCATCCTGTCAAGTAGGGTTTAAGGTCAGTTTGTTGCTCAGAGGTTTGGGTCAGGAGTACAGCTGAACTCAGTGAGCTTTTGATTGCTGGACAAATGTAGAGCTGTGACTAAGCTGAGCAGGCTCCACTTATACCATAAGGCTGTGTTTTTTTTTAAATACAGTGGCCATATTTTGTCCCATGCACCATCTGGCATATTGGAGAGTGCATGTAGTGTTTTTGACTGCAAGGATGCATTTTGAATGGCTCAGACATCCTCATGGCAACGATACCATCCTTGCAAGATCTTTGGTGTCTTTCCTTTTTCTTGCCTGTCCTGGTCTTCCAGCTGTAGGAGAGGGGGCAAGGTTAAGGCTGTGTTTTCACTCCCATCCTTTTTAGACCGCTAATATCCACAAAAGGGCTAAGAAAGAAGTAGAATCTGTGTTTGCAGGCATATGAAATTGAGCCATTGTGTGTGCTATTCTACATGCTCAGGCAACAGTTGACCATAGTCTAGTTCAGTATGCAGTGCTCTATCCTGTGTTAACATCTCCACATCTTTTCAAATGCTTCCAAGTAATGCCAAGCACCTGCTTTGTTGGGCATTGTGGTGGCTGACTGACTCAGGAACGCATCTCATTTTAATAAGTGACTGATGTACTTGGTCCCACTGAAAGTCACTGAGACTTGGATTATGCTCCCAAATAATTTTTTCAAAATATAGCGGCAGGGTTGGAGTGCTAAGTGGAGCAAAGGAACCTTTAAAAAGCTGGGCTTAATTATTTTTGTTATAGATAGGCTTCTGCTTCTGTGCTAGAGCATAGCATACCATAACCTAAGCATGCACGATGGAAAGGATGAAGCCGTACTTCTGTTTTTGATTCTATTATCATTAAAAATTAATGTTACAGTCTTTGGCCATGTTGTACTAAAGGGTAAAACAGTGAATGTATGACGTTTGAGGCTGTTTATTCCATAATTTGTTAGTATAAGGACAGAACTTCTGGATTTCCTCTGAGTGTACTTACCTTAAACCAGCGTGCTTCTTAGTAAGGAAATTTCAAAGAAGTTTTTTTGAGCTGTGACTTTTTACAGGCAGTTGATTGCTACTTTGTGGTATGAAATGGGCACGTGATGGCACAGAGCTGAGTGCCTTGAGTATAGAGATTGCTGCTGTGGCAGGAATATGTTTTAGTATAAGCATATTGCTTAATGCTTTAACTTCTTACAGAAGATCCTTATTGGGAAGTGGTGGTCTCTAAATAGTTGCATGTTGACTTTTAAAATACTAATGCTACACAGCTGGACTGGAGCATTTGGTAAATAGTCACAATATATATACTAGGAATAAATTTCACAGAAGCCGAACTTGCAATAAATGAACACGCTCTTTCAATTTCAAGTGCAGTTTTCAGATTGTATAGCATTAGCAACTTAGATATCTTTTGCCACCTCTACACGTGTGATAGGAACATCAGATATGATTTTGGCTTGATGTTGCTTTTAGGGTGCAGCAAACAGCTATTTATAATTGGGAGAGTGTTATTGAGAAACACATCTCTAGTACTATTTAAAATATTTGAACTGAATATTTGAATATTTATTTTGCAATCTGTCAGGCCATTATTTAGGGTCTGATTCAGCCCTCCTTGGCTTCAACCATTATATACTAAAGAAGAGGAAGTCTGAAAGATATGACACCAGTACCTCTTCTCTGGTGTTTTCAGTTAAGTGAATTACTTCCAGGAACAAAGTACAGGCAAAAGACTACAGGAGACTCCCATTGGCAGTACTACTAATGTCTGGTATATTTGATTGATTTCAACACTTGATAAACCTCTGACGCAATTGGAGGACTTCCTCCGTGTTTGTACCAGTTATTTGCTACAAATTACTTAAGCAAGGCTTGTCATTTCAAATTAAGGAAAGAACCTTTTCATGTAATTCATAACCTGTTTTAACTGGTGCCTTGTCTCTTATGCTGTTTTCCAAACAGGTTCTTGGTACTGTCAACCCAAAGCTTTAAAAAATCATGACTCAGCCCTTTATTTTCCTTCTCAAAAATCATGAGAGTGACTGAATTGCAAAGTTGTTTTTTTTTTTTTTTTTAAATAAAAATAGCTGTTGGTTCTTTCTTTTTTTATCTTTAGGTGTCACTTGGGTCATATTTTCAGGCTTTGCTCTACGTCACCTGGCTTCCCACCTTTTGTTTTAAAATTGGGAATTGAGATTCTAATGTATTCCTATGCCTTCAAAAACAGAGCATTAAACAAAACGTCAGATATCCAAGGACTTAGGTTAGAAATGGGAAGTGCAGACCAGGGGTTCCCAACTCATTCATATTATGGGCTATGTTTTAATTCCGCAATTCTCAGGGGCCACTTGTTTACCAGTGTATGAGATCCAGGTTTTTTTCCACAATCTGTTGTAAAAGCTGCTTTTAATACAATTCAGTACTACCTGGAAACAAGAAAGGGAGCTGGTTATGATATCCTTTGTAAGTGGTTCATTGTCCTTGGTTTGTGACCCTGAGTCTTGAGCTAATTAAGAAAAAATATTTCTATGGATTTTGCCTCTTATTGCGCAGCTTATTCAACCTCTCGCTGTCATTGAACATTGTTTACTCTCCCTGGCGTGACTCCAGTTATTGTTATTATAGGTCAAGGTTTACCTTTTAGTGTGGTGTTTTGAATATGCTGTGTTCTCCACCCTTTATCGCTTTTACTTTTCTTTTTTTCCCCTCTATTGAGTTCGTTTCCCCTAGGATTTCTTGTATCACCTTCCTTCCCCCCTTTCTTTTCAAAGTTCAGCCATTCTATCATGTTGTGGTTTATCTACCCTTCCTTCCTTGCCTTCCGTAACTGCACATCTGAATGTACCCACATGTATTGCATGGAATCCTTCATTCACAGGTTAATTTCTGGTTCATTTCAGCAGGAATGGGCAATGGAGTGCTTCACTGCATCTTGCCCTTGAGATCCAATAGCAGACCCCAAACTGCTTTGTTTCAAGACTTTCTGATCCTTCCTCCCCTTTGATTGTCCCTGGATTGCTGTAGTTCTGCACTTGCTTTTGGGTATCAGACATAGAAGCCAGCTCATTCACCCACCCTTTCCATATCCAGGCAGCCAAGGGTGACTGTGGTTTTTAAACTCTAGTGAACAGGAAGGTGGGAGCAGTGGCAGCAGGATAAGCTACCTTTTCTGCTAAAAGCAACATGCTCATACCAGCCACAAGGGTGTTGAGTAAAGACAGTGTACTTTAAAAACTCATTTCAAATACCAAGTTACATAGCAGATTTTTTGAAGGTGCTGTGAACACCTGGCATTCTTAGATGCTCATCCCATTACTAATTAGGCCAAGAAACAGAGCTGGGTAATGCCAGGAAAACCTAGTTTTCAGGAACCAGTCATCTCCAATAGCAGCTCGCTGTGATTTTGCCTTTTCATCTTCTGTTGTATACCTTTATTCATCGATTCATAGGTGGTAGGGTCAGAAGGGACCTCAATAGATCATCGAGTCCGACCCCCTGCATAGGTAGGAAAGAGTGCTGGGTTTAGATGACACCAGCTAGATGCCTATTTAACCTCTTAAAGACCCCCAGGGTAGGGGAGAGCGCCACCTCCCTTGGGAGCCCATTCCAGACCTTGGCCACTCGAACTGTGAAGAAGTTCTTCCTAATGTCCAGTCTAAATGCTTTCGTATCATTGTTTCCATTTATTATACAGTAAGGATTAATATTTCATAAAAGTCTTCTGTGGTGACAAGCTGAAAAGCTAAGAGGCATTATTGTTTTGGTAGAAGGAGCTGGTTAACTTCCATCAGGTGTTTTTGAGTCTCATTGTCATTCCTTGTGTATCAGACTGATAGAATTACAAGTATAAAAGATAAGCACCTGTTAATATCAGTAGTTCTTTCTTTGTTTTATTATGACAGGATGCCACACAGCCAAAACCAGTGTCTTTCTCTTCCTGGTCATAAAGTTTAACTTAATGGACACTGGCTGCTTGATAGTAGCACAGTACTGTAATGCAGAGAGAGACCAGTACACATGGAAACAAGTGAACTTCAGGCTACCCCTTCAGTCTGGTCAGCTTCACTGCTGCACATTTCTTCCTTTTTTTTTTTTTAGCTTCCCAATTTACAGTAATGATCTTGAACACACATGCTAAGCATCCAGCTTTCTTCAGAATTGGACTGTGTGTCAATGTCTTTTTAGAGATTTCATCAGGCTGGCTGATCTCTACATAAAATGCAGTAGTCTTGACAGGGAGAATCCAAACCTCAGTGCAGCTCACAAATCCTATATTTGTGTTGTGGTGCTGCCTAGACACTTAATCTGTCTAAATAAGTACTTGTATGACCTATTGAGCCTAATGACACCCTGCACTTGGGTGGTTCTATGGTGTCTGGATATGTACTACCTGTGTTCATTGCAACAAAGAACTGACATGGTTTTACTTACAAAAAAAAAGCTTAACTTCTTGGGATACTTACTTAAAGTTTCAAACATTTTTAAAAATATTAGATCAGTTTCCCTTTTATGTGTCAATCTGAATTCAGGCTTTTTTCTAGAAGAGTTCTTATTACCTTCACTAACAGCCAAAGCAGAGCATTGCAGGCTGATTCCTATGTGGTAGAGGAGTTTGATGTACACTTCCTCTATAAAAGAATGTTGATATTTCATTAATGGATTAGCAGATAAAAGTTGTTGGTTCCCTTTTAAGATAAATTGAGGTGTATACATATTAATATGTATGTTCAGATTTGTTACTCATTTGTTATTTTTTTCATTCTAGAGGTTCAGGTCTTGTATTCTCTTTTTTTTTTATCAGAGTCTAGCTTTCCTCCTCAATTCATGTACCTTTGTTTACATTGCCATTGCACCGAGAAGTCCCAGTCAGCATCCCTCTATACTGTTCATCCATAAAACATATGGCAGTATAAGGCTTCAGTTGGCAGTCTAATTTGACCGGATGGGCAGCAGAAAAGCAGAAAGAGAAAAAAACAAAACTACTTTAGCCTGTTTGTCTGTTAAAAAGAACACCAGAAACTTGCAACACTTATCTTTATAGACCACCAAAGTCTGTCTATAATAATCTCTCCTAAACCTCTCTAAACTGTCAGGTTTTAAGTGTTGCCTCTGTGTTGTGCCTGACCTTATAACTTGTGTGTAAATGAGCTTAAGTTCTTTTCATCATGGACTGTATTCTGTGTATAGACACAAAACTTAAGTATGCTCCTTGATTCATGGGTGGATCGTGGTGGTGGCATGCTGTTGCCTGAAAGAGATGGAGAATCTTGAATTGCTTGGTAGGATTGCTTAAAATGAGCTACCTGGGTTGGTTCTGAGCAAACTGTCTTCCTGTTGTTGCACAAATACAAAGGCAATATTAAGTTGTTGGTGTGCATTGTAAGTTTGTATTTAATGTAGTGAAATATTTTCTATTTGGATGTATAAGAGACCCCTTTGTGTTGCTGTAATGTTTAAGGCGTACAAGTGATTGAGTGCTCAATAACTAACTTTTTTTTTTTTTTTTTGGCAGAGATCCTCGGCCAACCAACCAGCGTGTTAACAAACACATCAACAATGACATCAACCTCCGAGTCCAGAACCTTACCATCTTAGTCAGAAACATCAAAACTTACTACCAGGTGTGTCTTCTTGCTTTCTTTGCTTTTATTGGTACTTTGCGATAGTTGTAGTGTTTCTTTGCTAGTGCAGGATCTGGTGGTCTGTTTAAAGAAGCCTCCCACAGGAAATTTGGAGGAAATTGTATTCGTGTAAAAACAGATTCAGCTTTTATAGCCAGTCCTCTGTGATAGTGATCCAGTAAACTTCTGCAGTGGCTCATAAGTAGTTTTTCAAAACGAAAGACAAGATGGAATTTGAAAGATACTATAGTTGTTTATACCACTCTGTAGCTAGTCAGCCCTTATCCATGTTTTTTAAAATGGTAGTGTTGTTCTATAATTTTATTTAAAACAGGTAACCCTGCTTGAAACAGATTGCTTGTAGAAAACTTGGTCTCTGGAGAAAATTTTCTAATTTGTAAAGACATGATGGAAAATAAATCCATCTGTTAAAAAAATAATAGCAATTTATGACTTTTTATAAGTTTGCAGGACAGACTTCTCATTGTCATGCACTTGTTTGAAGTGCCAAAGGATTCAGTTGTTCTTTTGAGCATCCCTTGTAACATGACAGTCCTGAATATCTTGTGAATACTCCAGTTTCCTGTTTGTAGTATTCCTATTGCATCCTTTAGAATTTACTGTGTGACTAAGAATCTAATGGCCCAGTCCATGGAGTGCTGAGAACCCTAAAGTCAATTTGTGCAAATAATTTGGCCCTCTGGGCAGATAGATTGGATATGGGAGAAAAGAAATGTGATTCAGAATTGGGTAGCATGATATCTGGATCCTGGTTGCTTCTGGGCTGTCTTTGTTGTAATCATAAAGTTTGGCACAACTGTTCTGTATTGTAGAATCACAGGAAAACTAGGCTGGAAGAGACTCTAGAATATCATAGAGCCAGACCCTGTCCAAAAAAGCTGTCTGAAGCATCCTTGAACATATACTTGTTTTGCTGTTATTTTTAACAGGGAAAAGTAGCTGAGGCTGCTGGTGGAAAACTTAATAAAGATTTTTTTTCCATATTTGAAAGAGGAAACATACCACTGCTTTGTAGACTACTAGTATACCTCACTAGCTGAGCTGTGGGCATAAGCAACTTGTAAACAATATAGTAGCAGGAAATTAATTATTTTGAGTCTATTCATAAAAATCTGTTGTTATAACCAGGTTAATAAATTTTAATACTCTTGCATCTGCATGTTACATATAAAGAACTTTGTTTTTCCTTGTTACTGAGTTGCGTTCGTGACAGGTTAAATAGGTCGAGAGGCAGGTTGCTAATACAAGGTGTTTATTTAAGAACTGACTACTTACAGAGTGCCTGACC
>JAGPOW010000304.1:28268636-28286811 GCA_030014935.1 Caiman crocodilus
GCGGGGTGTAGTTGTTGTCGCATGTTGATTTGAGTTCGGCCATTTTCCCTATAAGAAAGAGCTATACTCCATTTTACTTTGTTTGATTTTATGACAGTTACATCAAGGTCTTTGGGACAAATCCAAAGCCTCATTGCCAACAAGGAGAGATTTCCTTTTAAATAACATAACATGGCCTTCAACCCCTATTAATTTGGGTGGAGTTAAAGTCTATCTGTATAGTAACCATGCTTTCTACATGTGATTGATACCAAGAGAGTCTTGTCACCTCTGCTGTAATGGCTCTTGTTGTTCTTTGAAGAATTGCTTGAATTAAAAAAAAAAAAAAAAAAAAATCTAGCTAGTGATTCTCAACCTTCTGAGACTGAAGATCCCCCTCCATAACTCTTGTAAATTGAGCAACACCCCATTTTGAAAACTATTTGTGATAGTTCTTGCCTTGTAGAGGGGCCAGGTAGTAGGGGCAGGGCAGTGGCCAGGCAGGGAGACCCCTTGCCCTCATAGCACCCCAGAAAGTCCTGGCATCCTGGCTGAGAATCACTGACTTAATGTAAAAGCTGCATTAACTGGCATCTTGGTAACCGGCACACTCTACTGACAGGAATTTCTGGCCGGCTAGCTGGATGCGGGATGGGGGTGGTGAAGATCGCATGCAGCAGCCACCACCCTGTGCTGCCGCTGCTCCATGTACAGCTGCTACCACCCCCAATTCCCACTCCACGTCTGGCTGAAAACCCCTGCCTCAGGTGACTGGCATTTTTAGATTACCGGCACCCCCCATTCCCCATTCATGCCAGATAACAGAGCTTTTACTATATATCATTTTAATTAAATGATGGTTGGCTGTTCCAGTGTTTTGCCAAGGTGGCTCATGTAGGTAGTTCAAGGTGTTTTGGAGAATTTTGCCATCTGAAACTCTTCGTGAAAATTATTGAAAAAAAACCTTCCATTTTTTTACCCTGCTGGAATTCTTAAGTGACCTGAATTTATGGTTATGACAGTCAAATAACGTAATTTAATAGCTAGGAGCCTAGTGTATGGCTGAGAACATCTAATCAATTGCAGTGACAGTCTGGAAGTGAGAGGTGAGGTTCCTGACAAACAATAGAAGAATGAACTGCTGCTTCCTCAAAGGGAAACAAAAGCTTTAAAAATACCACATTGGCCTTGGTGCTTTTACCAAATCTGGTCTATTGCTAGTTCCCTATTTAGTTGGGGGAGTGTTTCTGAAGGGGACCAAGGGTGATGTTCTGGTATGATTTTATCATCAAACAAAGGGTGTGGTGGATAATGTGAATCCAAAGGGTGCTTCTGTTCTTCTCTATTCTTTTTTCTTTCTTTTTTTTTGGTCTTTAGAACAGTTTTTGGTGCTTTAGTTCCTGCCTCCATGTAAGAAGTTGCCAGTAGCTATGAAAATGACACAATTTTTTTTTTAAATTATCACTCAAGTAGCTCAAAACCAGTTTGGCTTTTTGGCTTCTGATGAATGTTAAATACAAATATGTTCAATATGGTTGATCCCTTGTTAAAGAAAGCTTTGCTTTGGTGTCTGGCAATATTCTTTTGAAAGGAGAAGTGAGTTTGAACCGAAACTTTGGATCCAAATGCCCTTTTCAGTAGTAGGAGCAAACCTGGAGCTGAACTTTGAAGCTCTGTCTCTATGACACACCTCCTTGCTATTGAGGAAGTTTGGATCTGGATCTAATCTCTGAGGCTTGGACCTAAAAAGTGCTTTCCATTAAGGTTGCATTAAAGTTGTTGCAGTAAAATGGAGAAAAACTTTGACAGCTTTTATGGTGAGAGAATTTTGCTTCTGATATTTTGAATGGGAATGTATAAGAATCAATTGGCAACAGTGGCAGGTAGAGTTTCTACATTTCCCCACTGTCTGAGCAGCCACACTTTCACAGGCTCTCTGCTAGTGGTCCATCAGATAGCTTAGCTTATCTCTTGAAATAAAGCAATGTAATCATTCTGTTCTGGGATTTCTCACATATTAAAGAGTATATGTTACTAATGTCATTTAATGAACATCATGGCATTGGTTAGCAGGAAAAGCTGCTGATCATTAACTTTTTGAACTGTGATAATACCTTGGGAAGTTTGTGTGAAGTTTGTTCACTGTGTCAGTGCTGTGTGTGTGAGTTTCTTGCTAGTATGTGAACAAGTTAGGAGGAAGCTGGTTCCTTAATACTTGCTTTCAGGTATAAGATGGCTCAGCAAAACCAGGCCCAATCTACTGACTGTAACTAATCCAGGCAGAAGTTGATGAAAGGATTTCTGGAGAGCTGGGTGGCTCAGGTTGCTGGCAGCTATTTGTTTCATTTGTTGATGCACACCTTATAGTTTGGTCATGGGTAAATTCTTTTCCCGCTGTCACTGCAGTCCAGCTTGCAAAGAGCAAACTTCCGCCAGTTCACTTCCGCCAGTTCACTTTCTAGTGAACATGCATGCATGGTCTTTCTGTTGAGATTTGCAAGCAAAGAATGGTAATACAGAACCAAATCCTTGCAATTCCAAAGCCCTTCTTTTTACCAGGAAATTCACCTGTTGCCAGCAGAAGCAGTTCCAGGCGGTGGGTAAAGTTAAGTTGCCATGGAAAAACAGTTAAAGTGCAAGGACTGACAGAACCAAGACATGTTCAGCATCATTACAATAACCAGAGTTGGCCTAGGTTCATAGTAAATCATCTTGGACTTATCTTTTCTTAACAATTTTCTTTTAAATTCTCACAGCATTACTAGGAGCCCTAATGTGGACTAATTACTTGCATCTTTGCCAAGGTATCATGTAGCCCTACTTTGATCAGTTAGTTGACATTTAAAAACTGGCTGAGCCCAGCCAGTCTGTTAATGCTGCTATGATTACTAGTATGATAGTCTAGCTACACTGTAGAGAGGATAATGGGCAGAGAATGTGCAACATTCCAGGATGTAGACCCAAACTTTCCCTAAGCTGTAGGAAGCAGTGGAGAGCTGTGCATGTTAGGACAGTCCGTATTAGTGCAGCCAATGTTCCACAGTATGTATAGATGGTGCCTATAAAGCTTTGGAGTAATTACTTGAAATAGGCCTGGAGTAGCTGACAGGGTAAACCGCAGAAAACTGGGAGAAGCTCTGTTGAGCATCAGCACCTGGGTCCAACACATTTCCTGGGCACTGAAATTTATTTTCAGCTCTGTTTGAAAAACTAGTAGCAACTGAAGGAAAGTTTTCAATATGCTGGATTCCTAACCTTTAGAATGCCAGTCATTGCTCAAATCACACATACCACATTAAAAAATCCCTGTAGTTTGCATAAAAACTTGGGTTTGTGGGAAGAAAAAAAATGAACGTTATCATCACTTGGCTTGTGCTTGTGTGGGTTCTGAGGCTGCATATAAGGAATGTGGATTGGGAATGCCATTGGAAGAAGCATTGCCTGTGTGGTTACTGCAGTATTTTGCTGCTTATAGTTCTCGTAGCTGTGGCCGTGAAATCCATAGTTTACTAGTTTCATAGTAGCTAGGTTCAGGAGGAGCCTGAACAGATCATCTAGCCTGACCCCCTGCCACAAGCAGGAATGAATGCTGGGTTCACAAGATACTAGACAGGTGATCATCCAACCTTCTCTTGAATTTGCCCAAGGTAGGGGCGAGGACCACTTCCCTGGGAAGTTGGTTCCAGATTTTGGCCACCATAACAGTAAAATATTGCCTTCGAATCTCTAACCTAAACCTATTCTCCATCAGCTTATTACCATTGTTCCTTGTCACCCCAGGTGGTGCTGGGGAGGAAAGGGCTCTATTTGCTGTTGATTTCCCCTGATGAGTTTATAGGCAGCCACCAGGTCCCCCCTCAGCCTCCTCTTGCTGAAGCTGAACAGGTTCAGGTCCCTCAGTCTCTCCTCACAGGGCCTGTCCTGCTCCCCTCTTACCAAGTGGGTGGCGGTCCTCTGAACCCTCTCCAGACTGGCCGCATCCCTTTTGAAGTGCGGCACCCAGTATTGGATGCAGTACTCCAACTCCGGTCTGACCAAAGTCTCATAGAGTGGGAGTATCCCTTCTCTGGACCAGCTTGAGATGCACCTTTGGATGAATGACAAGGTATGGCTGGCCTTACTGGCTGTGGTCTGGCATTGGCAGCTCGTGTTCATCTTGGAGTCAATAATGACTCCAAGATCCCTTTCCACCTCTGTGCTTTCAAGACGGGAACTGCCTAGCCTGTATGTATGCTTTGGATCCCTTCTCCCAAGGTGCAGCACCCTGCATTTGTCTACGTTGAACTCCATCCTGTTTTCATCTGCCCACTTTTGTAGTCAGTGTAAATCTATTTACAGCCTCTCTGTCCCTTCGTGTGTCTACCTTGCCCCACATCTTAGTGTCGTCAGCAGACTTGGACAGAGTGCTTTCCACCCCCTCGTCCAAGTTGTTGATGAAGATGTTAAACAGTGGGGGCCCAAGGACTGAGCCCTGGGGTACCCCACTGCTCACATCTCGCCTGGTGGAGTACAACCCCTCTACCACTGCTCTCTGGGTGCGCCCCATCAGCCAATTTTTTTACCCATTCTTGGAAGATTGTTTCATGTTTCTAAGTGGGTTGGAAATACTGCTTCATTTTAAAAGTTTGCTATTAAAACACAATTGTGGAACCCGTTTCACCCTTTTAAGTGTCTTATGAGAGTTGGAGTTTACCGAAGATACAAGTTAGTGTTGGGGGAAGTAAATATGGAGTCTTTCACCAAAGGACTTGGAATCAAGATTTATTTGTGTGTACACATTTCATATCGCCATAAATCCTACTTACCCCTCCAAAACTGACTTGGCAAAACTGAGGAGGAATGGTGATCGGTTGGATAAGAGTGCCTCGCTTTTAGGATACATTCTTCTCATTCATCCTTACTTTTCTGCTCAACATCTAATACAAAGCAAAGAAAATCCCTTGACTTTGGGGGTTTTTAAACCAGGAAGTGAAATAATGTCATCACAGACACGTGGACTTTTAGCATAGGTAGATGCCATAATATCCATCCGTTTATCTAAGGACAGTTGCATTAAAATACAGGATGTTTTCAGAAAATGTTGTGGCTGTAGATTGGGCCAAGAACTGGTGCTTCCACCTAGATTGGGTGAAGTCTGGATTACACTTTGGAATTATCACTCCACAGTCATGCATGTTCTGTGCAACACTTCAATGGCACCCAAACTAGGAAACAACCTTGCTCTGTTTTTGGTTCCAGCCTGTATTCAAAGCAGCAGATGTAGAATTTTCTGTTATAGTTAGTTCAAATTCCAAGTCCCAGATTTGGATACAAGTTCTGAAGCTGGGGCTGTCTATCTGCTGAAAATATATATTTTAATGGTAAAACATGTCCCTTTGGGTAATGTTAAATCTCTCTTCTAGTAGAAAGGGCAGGTCAGCTAGATTGACGCAACCTTCTTTATTGAGCAACAAAACCATGATCAGAAATCTACACTTATCAGTAACACTGATAAGGAACGTATTTCCTTTGGCCAAAATGAACCTGGCAGATCTGGAGAAACTCCATTTCCTCCTGCATAGAGAATCAGTTTTACACATGCAGTTTGGTCCTCCTCTTCGTTTCTTGGGATTATTGCTTGGGTACCTTTTCTGTTAAATAGGCCTCTGTAGAATTGTAATTCTTAAATGCTGTCACATTCTAATGGTTTTTCAAGCTGTTTATCAATTTGTGAACACAATGGATTTTTTTTTTTCATCTTCTATTGTAGAATCTAAGGTTATTAAGCACAGAATTTCTCTCAGACCAATACATCAGAAGTTTAAACAGAAAAATTCTCTCTTACAAATTCATTCAAACTACTTTAACTTCATGAATCTATCAATATCTTCTTCATGCAATATACGACTGAGAGCACAATTTGTTCGTAATGTAGATTTATCACCTGAATTGTTTTCCCCTTTGTAATTTTGAGCGCTAAGGTGCCACTCAAAGGTGGGTCAAAGGACATTGCCATATATACGCATGACAGAGCTCTGCTAATTAGCATGCATTTAGAACAGACTTGATTAATAAAGTTTGTTGAGGGTGCTGGTGCGTACTGATTGGTGTGCTCCAGCAGCCTCCATGTCACACATTCAGCATCCCGCGTTTCAAACTGATGGTGGAGACACTTTTTAAAGCTCATTGTGGCTTGATGAGCTTTAGATACTAAAGCGTCTCTCAGAGCCTCTCTTATTAAAGCTCCCACTTCTACCTCAAAGCATGTGTATAGACTCCCACAATGTTGTACCTGTGATGGTCCAGGGTAGGGGTGCACTGATAAAGATTTTGGGGGCTGATACCGGTAGCCAGTATTTAAGAAGGCATTTTGGCTGATGCCGATCCAATTTCTTATACAGCTGCATGTAGTTGGTAAGTCTGCTGTGGAGGGAGGGAAGAGGCGTGGGGGGGCAGATGAATGCCCCTCTGTGGTGAGGAAGGGGGCAGGAGTAGGCACTGCCCAGCTGAGGTGGGGCGAGACATGGGACAGAGCCGCAGCTCATTGGGATGGTGGAGGCAGCTCCCGTCACTGCGTGAACCCCGGGAGGGCATTGGGGTGGGGGATGGGACGTGTGCCTCTGGGTCAGCACAGGGTGGGCTACAGTTGTGAGCTGGAGTTGTGACTGGTGCTGAGAGGGGGGCTACAGAGGGGGCTTCAGCCACCCCAAATTTTGCTCCTCTCCCCCCCCCCCCCAGAGCTTTTCCTAGTGCCACTGCCACTCATCTAATAAAAGAAGTAGCTGTTCATGGGGCGCAGACTGTCTTCTGCTGGGCTTCTGATATGCCTAACACTATAAAGCCTCTGCCACCCACAATTTTGATCAGATTTTCTTTTATACACATTTTCTTTATGCTGTGGTTATGAATTGTATTGTATATAATATTTTTATTATAGAGACACTCAAATATTGCAATGGTGGGTGCTAGGAAAGGGAATCCTTTATATGGGTGATATTTTCTTTGTTATTGGCCAAATGTGTTTGTTATTTATTTGGGCAAAATCTTAGTTTTTCTGTGTCTCCATTCCCTGTCTGCAAAATGGGGATATTAGCCGTAAACTTACTGTAGGGATAAAGCTGTCAAAGATTGTGAGGTGCTCAAATATTATGTTGGTAGGGACTGTATAAATAGGCACCTAGACAGGCTGCTCCTGTGTACCAGACAGAAAAGGTCTGATTTACCTTATGGTGAGAATTATTTCATATGCACTTCTAGAAGATGATGATGTGTTGACTTTTCTCCCTTCCCCTCCCCCATCAGTAAAAAAAAATCATCACTTTGGTGTCTAATCAGAGTAATTACAGATTATTTTAAGACCTGCTGTTTCATATGGTCCAAGGGGCTTGCTTTTGCATAAATGAGAATACTGTTATTGGGTTTCTAGCTGTGATTCTGGGATGCATTTAGCTGATGTATTGGATTATGTCTGAAGCCTTAATAGAGGGCTGATCTACGAGAGGCACATTTTTTTTTTTCCCCTTGGAGGCTTCGCATATATTTGAATCTTGAATGAAATAGCAACCCCAAACAGATGGAGAAGAATAGACTGGCTTGTAAACTACTTTATGGCCTGCAATTTCCTGGAGCTACAATGTAGGGAAAGGCAGAATAGACTGGCATGTGCCTATGTAGTCCTGTCTTTTATTTTGCTTAATAAGCTAGGAGGGTGTGAATTCATTGTGCAGACAAATGAAGAAACTGAGCTGAGAGAGAGGGGCCATGTCCCAAGATGCATTTGTACAGTGACTAGCACAGTGGGGCCCAGACCCTAGTCTAGACCTTTGTATGCTACTGTAATAGAGATAGTAAAGGCTGGTTAGAGAGAAGGCTAGGCTGACTAGAAATTGCTTGGGGAAGAAGAGCTGTTGGTGTGCAGCAGCTGCCCCTATTGTTCTGATCCATGGTTTTGATGGGCTTGTTTTTTCTAGCTCCTCATCAGAATTAGGGTCAAAGAGGCACTTTTTTCTGACAGCACAAGTAGGGTGGCAGGTTTAATTGCCTCGGGGTGGTCATCACCAAGATCTGGAGCACAGTGGTTGTTTGGAATAGATGCTGCAGATGGTTCCTATGCTATTTGACATAGCTGCTCAGCACTCATTGAGCTGTGCTTGACTTTCACCCTTGATAATGTATCACTAACTAAAACTCTTATAGTGCTCTGAATTCTAGAAAGTTTCCACTGTGAGCTTTATATGGGAGAAAAAAAGGGGGAAGTCTAAGGTCTGTGCTCTAATTTGATTTTTGCCTGGTAAATTTATTTTAAGATCTTTACTTATTCCAGTATTAACCTCTTAAATAGTTGCTGTGTGACTTGCAATATTAAAACCACAGGGCATCTTGCTACATAAGCTTTTAACCACAAACAGTTGGGTATTAGACTTAAAGCATATGTCACTGCATCTACACAACCTCACCAGACATTCTTGACTGTCCTGCTGCTTTGACGCAGGCAAAAATATTACTTAAATCAGTTAGCGTTTTGCCTCAGTAGGGTTTGCAGGAATGGCTTTCAGGGAGCCTGCCAATTTCATCTCTGTTGGAAAATTGCCCATATGCTGTATACAGCATATAATAGTTAAGAGACTTATTTTTGTTAAATTCTATTGTTCTGAATATCTCTGATTATAGCTACAACATCTGTAGCGCTACAAGTCTGCATCAGCTTGTTGCATTTCTGTAGTGGGTTCCATTCAATTTAGCTCTCTGCATACATGTATTTATTTTAACGGGATGTCTGTGTGAATTCCATGAATCTGCAGAACAGACCTTCTAAGTGCATAGCAGTTTCCTAAATGTAGGCTTTCTGCTTTTCTTGGCAGAGCAAAAAGAGAGGTGATATTTTCTTGGGTATGTATATGTTCTGTTAATGAGTAACTTCCCATATAATCCAGGCACAAGCTGGATGTCAGCATGTAAATCAGTGATGTATGTTATGCCATGCTAGATCTCTTCTGTTTTAGAATTTTGGTTTCCATTCTATCCAGAATCTATCATACTCAAGTAAGGGAATAAGGCCCTGATCTTGCAAGCTAATATATCCCCTTCTATGACTTTGGTAGGTTATTACTGAGTAAGCAAAGAGGTAGGTCTACTTGCATCTCTGACCTTGCAAGGTTGAGGGCCTATGTCTTTAGCTTCAGTAATACTTTTGTTACTTTTTTTTTTTCCTTTGGGTGACTTTCTTTTTCCTTTGGTAATAAAAGTAAACTGCATGAAAATAGTGACTTTTTGACATAGTTTGTATCAGCTCTATTTGGGAAAGGCATCTTGTTGCATGCATTAAACTGCAGGGTTGTCACCTAATAATCTAGAATCCAGAATGATGCAGTGGGTTCATTAGAGATTCTAAAGAAAGAGTTTATTTTAAAAATCCTTGTTTCATTTTAACTCAGAGAAGCAGCTGTGTAAGCACTACATCTAGAGTTTCTCAGCTATTTGAGCACTACTGTTTTCACACAAGTTGAGTATGCGTGTGCTGGTGAGTATTGAGTCTAATCATATAGGGTGTTACAATCTAGATCCGGGAGCTAAGGAGTTAAGCTTTTAAATTGTCAGACGCTAATCTGGCCCATAAAAGTCCCTAAATAGGAATCTACTCAACAGACTGAAGTGGCCCCCATGGAGCTGTCACTGTCTGTCAGTTTAATAGTTGGCATTATGAAAAGTCCCTGGATATTTATTTAATCTGCTTTTTAGAGTTTATAATAGCATGTATAGAGCCCATTAGATGATCTTGATAACTCTGAGAGATTGCCATTCCTTTTAAAAATCCAGTCTAACACTTGTAGGATGTAAAGTATCATAAATGTGTTTAAAAATGTAATCTGTTGAAGTTTTAAATACCATTAAAGTCTTTTAACTGCAGTAAATTCAGTTCTTTCTTCAGAAAACTGTATCTAAATTGTTAGATTTAATCTCTTTATGCTAAATTACTATTTTAAAAGGTGTGTCAAATGTACTTGCTTTAAGCTTTTAAAAGTGAAAAACAAATATTGTTCTGTCCATGGCAGCCCAAAATGCCTTTTTTAAAGCTGTCCATAAAGTAACACATGAAAAGTTCACCCACCAGCATGATATTTGGAATGGAATCTAGTATCCAACTGGTGTTCACTTGAAGATGTGCTTCTGTGTGTCACTTTGGTGCACCATGTGTTAGAGGAAAGAGAGGGTCTTATTGGGGTTAATGCATAGTTTATTTTGGAACAGCTGTGTTGCAGTAAGATTAAATGGCTGTAGTCCCATGAGAACCATAAGCATTACCATGTGAGAATGAAAATAGGTAAACTTCTCTTGGAAAAGTCTTGTATTTGAAACCAAAATTATTTGTCTGTACTCCTTCAGAATATTAGCTATCTTAAAATCAAGTGTAGTTCAATTTTTATACTTTAATTTGACCAATTAAATGTTTTGTTTTTAAAGCGAGTATTTGACCAGAAAAATAAATTGCAAAATGACTTGTTTCCTATATATAATCCATACCCATGTTTTCATGGTAGAAATTGGTTGGTTGGAGATCTTTACTGCTGTTTATTCCCATAAGATTTCCAGAACTAATTAAGCTAAAACAGACCGAGATGGCTTATTTTGGGGATCACACTCACTGGAATTCTTAATTAAGTTTCATTCATAGCATCTTTATTGAAAAACAAGGTAGAAATATATAAACTGACTTCTTGATCCTATGTTTTCTGTGGATGAGTACCATGGGCATATTTATGTGAATAATTAAGCCTTTTAAGACTATTCATCATTCTTCAAAGCAGAGCTTCAGTATAACCCTTCCTGTTTTTAAGGAGCTTCCCTCTAGTGCAGAGGTGTCAAACATATGGCCCATGGGCTGAATCTGACCATGGAACTGTATGGTCTGCCCACAGGTCACTGAACCAACCCCATGTGCCAGCCCCGGCCCCATGTACTGCATGTAGGATGGGCCCAGTACCATGCATGCTGCAGGCAGCACAAGCCTGCGCCCAGACCTCCTGTGTTTTGTGGAGCATGGGGTTCAGCCCATGGGCAATGCATGACCTGTGCTGGCCCTGGGGACCAAGTGGACAGTGAACCATGGAGCTGGCCTATGCTACCTGTTGTACATGGGCCTGAACCAGCCGAGCACACTGCATGCAGCACAGGGTGGGTTGCCATGGGGTGTGTACTCGATATGGCACTCCACCAGACCTGGAGCCAGTGTGCAGGGCAGGTCAGTGGGGCATTGCATGGAGTGCATGTCCTGGCCCAGCCCCATTCTATGTGCAGCTGGTTCAGCTCCATGTGCTGTGTGCAACTGGTTGGCTCCAGGGTCCACTGTGTACACAGTTCCCAGGGCCAGCACAGAGCATGTGCTGCTCACAGCATTCAGGCTCAGACCAGTGCTGCATGCAGTACAGGGGGGCATTCCAGAATGTGGGCTGCAGACAGTGCCCCAGACTGACCCCCGTGCAGTTTGCAGCACTGGTACATGAGGTGCACAAGCTGGACCTGGAGCCACAGCCACTTCACTGGGGGTCATTCCTGGTCCAGCTTGCTGACTAGCTCAGGGATGCTCATCTGGCCCCATCGGCTGGATGAATTTGACATCCCTGCTGTAGTATAATTCATGTCTTCCAGTCATTTCTTGGATTTTGCCTTGAAAAGAAAATAAGTACACAATTAGGAATTTCCAGACTTTGAAAAACTGGAGCAGTATTGGAAACTTTTCTCTTTGGTGTCATGATTTGTGGCAAAGGCTTATCTGAATAGCACATGTATATACCTTTATGGCTTTACAGGCAGAAGGCATAGACTGATATGAGACTGTAACAAAAGCTTCTGTTTTTGAAAGAAGTGCTTACACTTGAGTGTGTGTGGGCATTCGGTCTTAAATAAACTCACCCTGTTTCTTTGTAGTCTTCAATCTTGATGAGAGATCCTGCATTTCCTAAACTGACACTTGGCCAGACCCATGTTTCTTTCACATCAATAAAAATGTACCTGAAACAAACAAAAAAAACAGATCCACCCGAGACGTGATCAAAATTTGGGATTGGTATTTGATAGAATCCAGATACTGCAGCTGGAGTATGCTGGTATTCTGCATCCAAACTTTGCAGTCTGAAGCCTTGTTTACAAGACACTAACTGCCTGTTTTTCTTAGAGCGTTTTGACTTGAAGTCACACTTTGCTTTCATTCTTTGGTCAGCTAACATTCACAATGAAGCTCATTCTCAGCATTTCAATTGAGGCCGGCCGCGGAAGAATAACTTAAGGCAGCAATTTGCAAACTGGGTCTCAAACCCACATGGCGTCACAAGATTAGCGCGGGGGGGCGACGATGACAACACAATGACGGACCTGTGGAATGGGAGTGAGGGGCCATGCTGAGGAAAAGTTTGGGAAGCACTGACTTAAGGTGATTAGCATTATACATGAGAGGGTCCCTGAGATTTTTTTGATATGTGTGAATATTAAAGCAGTGCTGGAGGCCAGATCAGTTTGCTTTGGCTCTTCTCCTTGACACCCTTTTGCAACCTTTACCAATGTCAAGGTATTTGTCAGAGCTTATCAGTGATCCATTTGAATACTTAAATTTTAAACCATCCTTACTTTCTTTCAGTCTTGCACAAATGAGTGCCTCAGTCTTGCTCAGATATGTTGAGCTGATGTCTCTTACACATCTTGCTGAGAAAAGCCTGTAGCATTTTCATGAGGTAGGTAACAGCTTTTCCTTCAGGATTTTTTTGGGTTTTTGGGGGGTTTTTTTTACTAATCAGTGCTGTTGTGTTTTTCTACAGCAGTCTAAACCTTCTCTTCGCTTTTTCCAGTGCATGGAATTAGTGTATCAGGTGTTTGTTTCTTGTGTAGGGCATCAAGATTTGCAGTCATCAAAGCATGTTTTGTAGGTCATGCTTTAATTGTGGAACCCACTAGATATGAAACATGAAGCAGTAGATGTGTAACCAGGGATCTCATCCTCAGGGGTCTTTGATGATTATGTACAGTATCAAATTCAGTGGAAGCTAAAGGCTTGATCTTATTCAGGTGCATTTAGCCAGCTCCACCCCTCAAAGCTCCCCAGTTGCTGTCCTGGTAATCCTAGAAAGATGATGAAATAACCTGGTGTAATGCAATCCTCAGTTTACTTGCAGCTAATACCTTGTATTTTGAGCATCCTTATGCAAACAGATGAGATTGACTGACTCTTCTAGTTTTGATGCCCTGTAAAATCTGATTCCTATCCAGTAAACTTAGTATGAAGTAGTATTTTGGAATGTTTCCTTTGTTTAACATTGAAAGCCTTAAAGTTGGTGATAACTAGGTTATGCTGAGAGACAAAAAGTTTATTTGAAACTGGCTGCAATTGAATATTCAAGGTACTGCAGCATTAGCACAAAAATGGAAATTCTAGCTCTCCATTTGCTTAAATTCACCACTGTTTGTAGAAATAACTCTGATTCTGGAGTGCTCATTTCACCAAGAAGGCTTCAAAGTTCTGTTGTGAAAAACTGGTTTTGTAATTTGGAAGTACAGTTTATTTTTAAAGTAGAAGCAAAAAAGCTAGGAAAGTATTCACTAAGGCAGAACTGCCCAACTTCTGGGCAACAGGAGACCATATGCCATGTGAGTTGCAGACCCCCAGGCTCTCCCCATTGCATGCATAGCTTAGGCAGCTCAGACTCTTCAGCAGCCACACACATGCAGCTCCTCTCTTCCAGAGTGGGCTGTTTGGATTTTCTCCTAATGCATGTACAGCACCCTCCAAATGCCTAGCTTCATCCCATCCTGACCCCAAGTGCTGAGGCTAGAGGCGGGAAGCGGAAATTGGAGGGGAGAGGTAGAGGCTGGACACTCTGACCACGTAAGCTGCTGGAGCAATAGGGGGTAGCCAGGTAGGAGCCTAGGGACTGTTATGTTACCCTTGGGGGGTGGGAGGGGCCCACGTGGTCCGGAAGTCATGGGTTGGTCAGCTCTGTGCTGAGGGATTGCAGACATCTTTAGGATCCCTTCCATTTCTGTCAGAGAAGGGGTGTGGTTGACTACCACAATACTTTCCCTGCTGTTAGCCACAGTTGGCTTTCCTTCACTGGGGTCACAGGTGCCGGTCCTGTGCATACACAACACAAACAAATAGCAAAAAGGAGAAGCAAAGAATGCTAGAGACCAGCTTAAATAAGTATGTATTTTTTTTAATCTAATTGTACTGTCATCAGATTACCATTAGAAAAAATGGATTTGTAGATTTTGTCTATATATCAGTGCAAATTTACTGTATAATGTTTTTATTGGTCCATATAGTGGCACCTCTAAAAGGAAACTTGACGTTATCAGCAGTTGGCTTTTTTTTGTTTCTTTGGGACAGTGTGGCTGATTGTTACCAATAAATGCTGTGTGAATGTGCACAGATGCAGCCCTGCATATTAGAGTGCAGTGTCCAGCTGGTAAGTCTGTAGGGGTGAAGGTCATGGGGGGGCAGATTGAGGCCCTTATGGTGGGGGAGAAGGTGGGGCTGGGGCAGATGCTGCCTGGGGTGAGATGCGGGACAGCCATGGGCAGCTCCTGCCACTGCGCCCACTCCTAGGGAAAGCATGGGAGCCACATGCCCCCTGGATTTGTGTGTGGGTTGAGGACGGGCTGGGGCCAGGGGCTGTGCTAGGCCTCTTCCCGGCAAGGGGGCTGAGCTAGGGCTGCGCTCAGGGTGGTGTGGGCAGTGACAGCATTGAGAGGAGGGTTATAGAGCTGCTTTGGCGAATTTTTGGGGTGGCTGTAGCCCACCCTGTAACTCCCCCTCCCAGCGCTGCTGCCCCTCCTCCAGCTGCCCCGAGCACAGCTACAGCCCAGGCCCCCTACTGGGAAGAGGCCGGTACAGCCCACAGCAGGCAGCCTGCTCTTGCCCTGCACACAAATCTGAGGGCACGTGCCTCCCATGCTTTTCTTGGGGCTGCATGCAGCCGCGGGAGCCACCCTCCCTGCACCCCACAGGCAAACTACCTATGGCTCCATCTCACACCCTGGTTGGGCAGCCCCAGCCCCACTCCCTCCATCACCATGGGGTCCTCAGTCTGCTCCCCTCTCCACGCCCTTTCCCTCCCTAGCACAGACTTACTGGTGGGAAGCTGCTCTCCAAGCTGTGGGGCTGTGTATTGGCAATATGGCTGGTTAATAATGGGCCATCAGTATTAGCCAAAAAAAATCTTTATCAGTACATCCCTATTACACTCATAGTTCTGGTGCATGAAGCATAGTATGATGCATTGGCTTTGCAAAAGGGAAAATGCTCAATTAATTCTTTTCAGTGAAGCAGGCAAATTTTGCTAGTCCCATGTTCTTCCTGTGTTACTTAAGAAAAGAGCTCTGGAAGTAAAAGATGTTTTCAATTGCAACATAAAACATTTCAGGAGAGTGTGCTAACCACCAGGAGTAGGGGCTGGGGTAGCTTTGGGCTAGGGCTCTGCATCTTTTCTGTTGATACTCTGCCACTTTGTATAAATAGTTACTGCAGAAGGGAACATTCTGCCCACTGGTCTGAAGCATCCTTCTTGCACTCACTGCCTTCAATGACTTCTGATACAAAGTAGAATGGCTTGAAGAGAAGGGATGGAGAGTGCATATCCATTTTAAAATATTCTTAGCTTTGTGGGTAGAGCAAGGATTTTTGTGGGTGATATCTTTTTATTGACGCCACATGTATGCACACACACTTTAATTAGTTTGTAGGTTCAACTCTACTCTGCCTTCAGAACCTGATAAAGAATGTCTTGCATTTGGAAGCTTGCCTAACTTCATCCCAGCCATGCAGTTGGTCCAATAAAAAATATCACCCACAAAAATCCATGCCTTTTGCATAATTCCTGGACCATCACAACTACAATATCACTCCAACACTATCAAAACTTCGTGGCCAGCCAGGACATATTAAGTTCATATCTTCTCTCTGATTTCAGGACAACATTTTGAACAAAGAGGTAAATTATTTATTATCAGGTGGGAAATGAGTTGATACAGACATGGATATTAGGTCTAATTTATTTGCAAGGAGCAGTCTCCTGGCAGAAAAGAAGGGCAAAAGCAAAGCCAAGATGTATTTTGCCACTTCCACAGTTCAAGAAGACTGCAGCATTCAAGTCCTCAGCCAGACGGACGTCTGATTATTATTATTTTTTTTTAATTTTATTTTTTATGAGCAGATTCCCAGGCTTTTTTGTCACATGCTCTGGAACTACAGACAAAAGCATTTGGGTGTTGGATATATACTTCACCTCCTGGTCTCTTGTTGTTTTGTAACATAAAAGGAAGCTAACACAAATTTAATATTCTTTCTTCTTAGACCTAATGGACTACATATCTGCTATTACTTGTCCCATCCTTAGTTAAGGAAAATAGTAAATGGCTTGTGTAGCCTCAGAGCAAGTCAGTCCTGAGCTGGAAACAGAACCTTGGAGTTCTGACTGTCTCCTCTCTTCACCATAGGCTCAGCTAATTGTATGCATTAGGAACAGCCTAAGTTTTTAACTCTGGGGTAGCCAAACTAGATATAGGATGTTTTAGCACATAACTGCAATTTTTAGACGTTAGGAATTGAAAGCTTGTTACTTCGTTGCTAAAAATATTTTTTACCAAGCAAAGTCCTATGTAAAAAGTGAATAATTCAAATATATAATTATCTGTAACAAAGCCCTTTCTTAGTCCTTAAAAAGGAGATGTATCAACTGGCCACAGAAAGCACTGTGCATTATATGTATTCATAAAGCAGGAGGCTCTCATTAAACATGTACTGTTAGTCACCACCTGCTATTTGCTTCATGCGATGCATTCTTTAATGTGGTGATGCATTTTTTTCTGTCACTCTTCTTTTCTGAAGTGCATTATTCACTACTTTGAACCATATGGCCTGAAATATATTCAGAACATCTCCTTTCTGTACTAGCCATTCTCAGGGGAGAGACTTCTGATCCATGGTGTTAATGATCAAGTAGCAAAGGTTTTTATGTGCTGTATTCATCATGGTTCCTTGCATAGGTAGATGTGAGAAGGAAGTTAGGAATGAGTCCAGCCTGGTTGTCAATGTACATTTGAGCTGGTAACAAATGTTTTGTGGGTGGAAAAAGAAGAAGAAAAAAGTGCTTCACAGTTTTATTTCAAGGTAGGACTGTGACACAAGTCTTTTGAGGTTGTGACCCTACCTTTCCTAGCATTTTGTGCAGCACTTCACACACTTCCTGGGCCCTGTAGCAGGACCCATGACTACCAAACATGTCTGATTTTTTTTCAGAGAAGGTTTTTCCCCTTTGAAATAGGTGGAGTTGCTCCCAGTTCTTTTCAGTGTCATAAGCCACCTTTCAGTTCTCCTTAATGGGAAAAGCTATTTCCTTAACATTTGTGTATGGCTGCATCCTTGGAAGGTTGTTTGTTTATGTAAAATTGTATATATTTTGCTTTATTGAGAAAATGGGTAGGTGACAAAGTGTCCTTATCTTTTAACTTGTTGCATAATATGGGGCTTGAAACAAGTTTAGATCTCCTGCTTCCCTGTGTGTACATCAGAAGTACTGCTACACAATCTGACATACTTGGCAGTCTGCTCAAGGGAGGCCTAGAGTCTGAAACAGCAGGAGCATTGCAGTCCAGAGCTGAGTGTGTTGGCAGAACTATTTGGAGAAGCTTGCACAGTTTGTGCCTATATTATGCTTGGCTGAGTTCAATGGGGCTGTTCTCTGTTTTGGAGAATTGCTTTCAATCACAATAAATCATGCAGCTCTTAATCAGAGCCACTGGATACAAATTTTTCCCTTCTATTTCATTTGTGCATGTCAGTCCTATAGATGGGCATGAGTTCTCATAATTTGGATCAGCATGTGACTTTGCTCAGTCTGGTGTTCACATGTGATTAACACAGTTCATTAGAGGATTTCGGAGCACCCTATAAACATTTCTGTAGCATTCTTGATTAACTATTATCCTGATTTTTCTAGTGATGCAAAAGCACAACAAATCTAGGTAAAATTTTCTGAAAACCAGCCATGTGAGTGACTTCTTCCCTTTTCCCTAAAGGTGTCAAACATACAGCTTCCTGAGTACCTGGAGAATGCTGGATACATGTCATATATGAGATCGGACTACCTCAATTTTGGCATCTAGATTCATATTCAGGAATCTAAAATTAATCGTTTAGGGACAGGTGCCAAGTAAGCAACCTTTTTTTTTT
>JAGPOW010000304.1:28296534-28307558 GCA_030014935.1 Caiman crocodilus
GAAACGCATCCTGTTTTTGTCAGCCCACCCTTGCAACCTATCCAGGTCTTTCTGCAGTCTTTCCCTCCCTGCTAGCGTGCTCACCTCATCCCAGATTTTGGTATCATCAGCGAATTTGAACAGGTTGCTTTTCACCCCATTGTCCAAATCACGGATAAAGAAATAGAACAGCATGGGCCTAAGGACCGAGCCCTGGGGGACTCTGCTGCCCACTTCCCCCCAGGTCGAATATGACCCATCCACCATCACCCTCTGAGTATGACCCTTCAGCTGATTAGCAATCCATCTGACCATATAGGCATCGATGCCACAGTCACCTAGTTTTTTAATGAGGATGGGGTCAGAGACGGTGTCAAAGGCCTTGCTGAAGTCCAGAAAGACTACATCCACGGCGACACCTGCATCCAACGCTTTTGTGACCTGATTGTAAAAGGCAATCGGGTTGGTCTGACATGACCTGCCCCTAATGAAGTCGTGCTGGTTGCCCCTCAGCATCACCCCTGATGCTGGCCCATCATGGATATGCTCCTTGATGATCTTCTCAAAGAGTTTCCCCAGGATTGAAGTAAGACTGACAGGCCTATAGTTGCCCGGGTCTTCCTTCCTCCCTTTTTTAAAGATGGGGACCACACTGGCTATCTTCCAATCATCTGGCATCTGACCCGAGCAGCATGGCTTTACGAGTGCTCATACCAAGGGCCCAGGCATTAACCCCTGCTAGCGCTCTCAATGCCCTGAGGTGGAGAGCATCCAGACCTGCTGACTTGAACACGTCCAGCCCCTCCAGATGTTCTAATTAAGTATAATGTAAGTAATATATGCACATATGTGTGTGTGTTTGGTGACTGAATCTCTGAATTTGGTGACCGAATCAAATCAAGAGACCCTTTAATCTCTCAGATTCAGATTGGAACCCTCTGAATTAATTCAGAGAGATTCGGAAAGATTTAGTGATTCAGACAGAAACAGCTCTAAATGTTTTTTTTCTACATACTTCTAGGTACCAGGTGGCTTGTGAATGCTGCGATGCTAGGGCAAATGGAGCATCCCACAGGAGCATGTGGGGCTCGCCAGCGCACCCAGCAGCAGACCCAGGAGTGGATAAGCACTTCCAGTCCACTTCTGGGTTGGTCGGAGAGCGCACTGGGGGCCCCCCGCCCCGTGCCCTGCTGCCTCGGCAACTGATGCCTCCTGAGTCTGGGGTGGCACCTGGGGTCCCCCTGCAGCTAATTGATGAGCCGGGAGGTGTGGGGGGAGGCCCTGTGCACTGCCCAGTGGACTTGGAATTGGGCTGGAAGTACTTCCAGTCCACTTCTGGGTTCCCCACCAACCATGTGGGGGTCCCCCCTGCACTCCTGTTGGATGCTTCATCCACCCCAGGATCGCAGCATTCATGAGCCACATCTGGTACCTTGAGGTATATAAAGAAACAAAAAACATTCAAAGGTGTGTCTATGGCTAAATCGCTGTTTCTCTGAATCGGCATCGAATTTTCAGATTCAGATTCGGCCAAATTGAATCGGGGACAGTGATCTGACTCAACAAATTTAATCACTGTCCCTGATTCAGGCCGAATCCAAATCGAAAAGGGCCCCATTTCATACAATCCTAATGTGTATCTGTATCCATGTCAACTATTTTTATAAACACTTACTTTACCAGGAATAATTTTTAGCAGCGTGAGACACTGCTACTTTTCTTTACCTTGAGCTGAACTTTCTATTTCTGCAATATTCCCAGTCCCCCATAACCTGGTAAGTAAGGTATTAAGACTCAGATCCAAATGTTTTCAATTGTAGTACAGAACATTAAGCCTTCTAGTTCAATTCACATTTATCTCTTAGGCTGACTCTTGGCATTTCTCAATGGAATATAAAAGTTGGTCTTAAAAACTGATTAGCTTGTATCGCCAAATTCGATGATGGCCTTCGGATCAGGTGATGTTGTAAAATCTTTAGAGGCAAAGGCTATATATTTTGTCTGTGCTACATGCAAGCTTAAAAATACATACTACTTCTTAAATCTATAGTGAAAGCAATTTTTGAAAATTGTGTTTGTGAGTGTGTGGTTTCTTGATGGACAGTACATTTTTATCTTTTGCCTTTTTCATTATCCTTTGTTAAATTAAAGGCCATAGTAGTAGAATATATGTCTGGCAATTTTGCAGAGCTGCCATAATTTGATAGTAAAAGTCAACCTAAATATTAATATATACTTGTAATTTAATGTTAAGCTCTGAGGTGCTGCATTGCTGTTTATGTAAACAACAGGATACATCCCAAATGCATGAATTGGGAGAAAATTAATTTTGTCTAAATAGGTAAAAATAATTTAGTGCTGATGAGTTTTAATTCTGTTCTGATGATTTGCGTATTACTTTTCAGTGCACGTTAGCCTAAACTTATGGGATTGATTTTTTCAGACCACCACAGATTAACTAAAACTACATTGAACAGATGGATTGCACTGTAGATGGTTATATCTCTAATTTTAAGTGACAGGCCTTTAACACAGCACATTTTTTTTACTTCCTGCTACTGCAGATACCACCCACAGACAATTATTAGGCAGGATTAAATGGTAGAGTAGAGTAGTTCATTTGGATACTATTATAAACAGCTCAAGTCACTTGGTACATGATTTGAAGGGATAAACTGAGAACATATCAGTAAGCCTTTTATTTTCAACAAGTATTTAAATTAGTAAAAGGTGCTGCTGGCAACAAAAACTTAGAGAAAACAGACTTCCACAATTGGCTTTTTCCTTTTATGGTGAAATCAATATTGCTGCTAAATGGATCTACAGTGTGGCATATTGTACTAAGGTTTGTCTGTGCAGCAGAGCCTCTGCTATTAGAGCTGTGTTGGTATAGGTTTGTTGGCTTTTTTTCTGGTGTAGCTACACCATCTCCCTGATGAACATAAGCTAAGCTGATAAGAGCCCTCTTTTGTTGGTCCACACCTGATGTTTTGCTGTCATAGCTGTATGTCTGCTGGGTGTGTGTGATCTTTTTATATTATTAGCTGATGTAGTTTATGACAACAGCCTTAGAAATAAATAGCACTGCTGAACTGGAGAGTCACTGACAGTAATATCTGACCAAATAACATGAGGGGTGGCCATGTGGGGTTCTCTTTGTGGCTTCTGCGATGAAGCAAGTTTCAGCCCATGAAAACTTGCGCCACATACATATACCTACTTCGGTTAGTCTATACCAGGTGTGGGCCAGATGCGGCCTGTGGGCCAGATGCTGCCTTGCCAGGCCATTGTATCTGGCTCATGGGGTCCCTAAAAAATTTAGAAAATTAATACTTATCTGTCCTTGGCTGCCTGCCATGCGGCCCCCGATGGCTCGCCAAAACTCAGTAAGCAGCCCTCCACCTGAAAATAATTGCCCGTCCCTGGTCTATATGGTAAAATCTACCTTGTATTCTATAGAAGGTGAACCAGTGCGTGTTGCTAAGCTTCTGTGTTTGGGGTTTCTCCCCTCTACTCTGGCTAATTCGATAAGTATTTGGACCTCACACATGCCGCATGGTCCAAACAACCAATTCCCTGTTTCTCTTTCACTGCGACTCTAGTATATGACTGTCAGAGCTGATTATTCTCAATAAGTGAGGTAACAATTTCCTGCTTTCAGTTTCCAGTGGATTGGGTTTGGGAAGTGCTAGTTTTCCAAAAAGAAAGAGAGAGAGGCCCTTTAAATACCTCTAATAATACTGGCCATCATAAAATGAATTTAGTGATTGCAGAAATTAGCCAAGTTCTTAGATAGTTTGTCATGTGTGCTGTGTGTAGCTTCAAGAATACATACCGAGTCTGTTGAGATAATATCTGTATTTTGATTGCATTGAGCTACTCTTCAGCAATATGTTTTATGTTGTTTGACTTATAATAGGACACTGTCATTTTGGTTCTCAGTGTCTTGTTTTTACTATATTTCCCAGATCATTGCAATTGACATTTTTAAAAAGACTTAATATACTATTTATATTTTGGGTCATTTAAATTCACCCATTGGAATTCAGTCCTACAGCCTGCAATGAAGAAATGACTACTTTAGTAATATCTGTGTTTATTAGCATAAAAACAAAATATGAAACATTTTGATGCATCTTAAATTTGTTTGCAAAAATTAGATATAGGCCACCGTTTTATATTTCTCTGTTGTAAGAAGGGGCTTAATCTTCTTCTGTATGTTCTTTATTAAACTAGAGATTGCTCTGAAGCACATGCACCCACCATTTACTCACCTCTTTGACAGGGAGTCCATCTTTTGTGAATGAAATTCTGGTTCTGGGCATCTCCCTGGGTTTTGTGCAAACCAAATGTAATGAAAGGAACTATTGATTTCTAATGTGGCCTAAAGTTGCTTGTTGGGTGGTAGATCCTCAGCTGTGTGACTTGTCAGAGCTCCTCCATTGATATTAATGGAGCTCTTACAATTTGCAGTAGCTAAAGAACTGCTTCTGGGTATAGTGCTTGATCCAGTAAATAATCCCAGGCTAATTAATACTCATATTTGCAAGATCTGGCCCATAGTTTCTCTGGAACACATATTAAGGTTACTGGGGCAAGACTTTATCATGTATAATTGAGAGCCTAGCACTTGCGGAAAGGCTTGATATCTCTGATGAACTCTAAATAGTACCAAGGGCTGAGTTTATCTTGAAATTAAAATGGGCTTTGTTACAGCCTGTATCTATGGTGCAGGTAAAACCAGTAATGACTTTTCCCATGGTAACTATATGCAAGTGGGAAAAGACCATTTGCCTTCCAGTCAGGTGGGTAATTAGCATTTATAGTTAAGCAATATTCTTGAAAGGAGTGACTTAGCTTTGGCTTTGAATTACAATGGCCAGTGGGGTGCTGGTCTTGGATCATTTATTTAGTGATTCCTTGCTGTTTAGGAATCAGGCAGAGGTTAATTTAATTCTACATGAGTTGCTAATGGTGAGTTTACATTAACACTGCAGGATGCTGCAGCAAAGGTTCTGCTCTGTATCAGCTCAGTGAGGGCCTTTGTGTACATATGTATGGCACAGCCTGGTACTGATTAGGGTGGGTTTGCGATTGGAAGCTGACTTGACTAAAGTTCAGGTTTTGGGTTAGAATTTCCTTGGCTCCTACAGTAGGGATGAAGTTTGTGGTAGCCTTGATAGTCCAAGAAATATTTGAGAAACAAATGGGGTTTGGTACCATCTTCTATTGGACCAACTGTATAGTGGGGAGAGATGTTGGATAACTTGGCCAAAAAACTTGTCAAACATCTCTCCTAGTTATATCATTGGTCCAATAAAAAATCGCAACAAAAACCCTTTACTTTATGACTCCTATGTTTTACAAAAGCTGTTGTTAAACTTCATGTGCCCTTGAGCCATAGATTAAGCACCTGGAATTCTAGATTCTGCTTGCAACATCAGTCTCCTTTCCACCCCGAACTTGAAAGCACATCAAGTTCCATATGGGGTTGTGTCACTCCTATAGGGAGATTTGAGTTTTTTGTTTTTCAGGCCAGAGGTGCAGAAAACCAAAAAAGCTCATTTTGGGCACTTGAGAACAAGAAAAATATTACCTCTAGGCTTATTCAAGTTCTCTTAAAAGAGAAGAATGCACCCACAGCTTTTATTGGTTAAGGACTTGAGAGGGGCCTATCTGCTTCAGAGTTCTAAGGCAGAAGTATTAGACAAAGAAAAGATAGGTTTATTTTCCCATAATTTTCAGGAGCACCTCCTTAGCACTGTCTGCTCCCTTCCAGGTCCTCTCTGCCATGTAAAGACAGGTTTGATACCATTTTCCTAGTATGCTGTGCAGAGAGTCCAGGCCAGGGCTCAGCTCTGTACAGTGTCTGGTGTCAGGGAGTCTGCAAAAAGAGCTGCGCCCCCACCAGGACTGCAGAGCTGATAAGAGCCCCTTGCATTCTGCTCACTCTGGGGCCCTTTAGTTCCTGACACGTGATCCCATCAGCTGCTTACAGTTTGGGTTCCACAGTTTGCCACTGCTTAGCCCAAGATTCCAGCTCTGGCCCCACACATCCATCCTATTACTGGGCTCTGGCCAGGTTGGGGCCACAGGCAGGCAGGGAGCAGCTTCAGGAATAGGACAAGCTTGCAAGGCCAGGGCTGGGATCCAGAGCTAAGCAGTGGCAGCCTGTGAAACCCCAGTGTTAAGTAGTGGCTTCATGGCTGATGGGACTAGGCGTTGGGAATGGAAGGGGCCCAGAGTGAGTGGAATGGAGAGGCTTCTGCCACATCTGCAGTCCCAGCAGGGACTCTGCTCTTTCTGCTGGTGCCCTGACTTAGAGGGCTGCATGGAGCTGAGCATTAGCCTAGACTGAATGATGCCAAGAGATCCATCTAAGCAGGCAACATTTGCAGGCCTGGGTGCAGCTGGAAGGAGTTGGGGCTTAAAAGGGGACAGAGCCACCACCAAGGTGGAGATCAATGGAGGGCCTAGATTGTGGGGAGGAAGAGCGCAGGCCAGGCAAGATTGCACAGGGCCCATTGCGGGGCAAGTGTCAGGCAGGAGCCCCAAAACAGGGGCTGTGGTGGAGACACTGCACAATAGGAAGCAGCAGCTCTACAACTGCAGCTCGTTGCTGTTGGGCTCCTGTCCCATGATCCTGGGATTTCCATGGAAATCAACTGGGACCCTTACTGGCAGGGTAGATGAGATGGGGCCACCTTGTAAATTTTGTTGAGCTGTTAGGGTGGAGGAAGGGCGGTAGTTCTGACCTGGCCCACAACAGTTCACCAGAATTCCCTATGTGGCCCATGGGCCCAAATAATTGCCCACCCCTGCTTTATGGCTATTGTCTATGCTTTATGCATTAGTACAGTGGTTGTCAACTGGGGGTACACATACCCCTAGGGGTACTTAGAAAGGTCATAGGGGTATACAGAACTGGTGTGGCCGATTAAATGCCCCATGTATGCTCGCAGCTGCAGCGCAGCCTGCAGGTGGCCAGGAGCACAGCGTAGCAGCATGTAGAACAGCCAAGTCCGGCTGACAAGTCTGTTGTAAGGGAAGTAGGAGGCAGGGGAGGGCTGCCCAGCTGGGGCAGGGTGTGGGTCTGTGCCACGCACTGGGAGGGCGGGCTCCTGCTGTTATGTGCTCCTCCAGGAATGTGGGGTGTGTGCCCTGGATTTGTGCACGGGGCGGGGGCGGGCTGCTGGTGTGGGCTGGGGCAGCTCCATGCTCTTCCTGGTGGGGGTGTTGGGTTGGGGTACACTTTGGGCAGGCAGTGGCAGTGTTGTGGGGGTACAGTGAATTTTGGGGTGCCTGCAGCCCCTTCCATAGCCGCCTCCTAGTGATGCCACCACTCGCCCCGAGCACAGCCCAGCCCACCCTAGCCGGGAAGAGCCTGGCACAGCCGTGGCCCAGCCTGCAGCGACAGTCTGCCCACCCCACATGCATATCTGGGGGCACATGCCCTCCCAGGGTGCCTGCAGCAGTGGGACCCACTCCCTCCCTCCCCCCGTACCCTCTGGACGAGCTGCTTGCAGCTCTGTCCCACACTCCACCTGGCTGTGCAGCCCCTGCCCTGGCCCCACTCCTTCCTCACTGCAGGGGTCTTGATTTGCACCCCCCTTTAAAAACAAGGAAAAAATATAAAGGGGTACATGGGCTGGAACTTTGAAACAGAAGGGGTACACTTGTTAAAAGAGGTTGAAAACACCAGCATTAGTAGAGAACAGAGAAAGATCCTTGCTTTAAGGTTTGTATTTGGAGTGAAACAAATCTGAAGTTTGGGGGTGTTTTTATTTAATATGTGGTAGATAGAGCCTAATGCTATTTATATAAGACCTAGCTGTAAGAAAATGTGGGTCTTGAAGACCATGATGCCGCTGATTTCAGAAAAAAATGAGTTTAGGCTTCTGATTTTGGGGGGAGGCTCTGTGCAGATACCAATGCAGAGACAATGGAAGTCAGGTAACAAGCTGCTTGAATTGGTTCCCTTAACTGTGGTTTTCTGAATCAAAACTGGCTTATCATGGAAATTTCATTAGGAAAGAGCATGGTAACCAGTAATCAGTGTGAGATGATTTATGACTTGTAGGTAATGGCCGCTTGGCTGGTTAATGCTGTCAGGTGTAAAGCTGACTGCTCTAACACTAATTGTTCTGATTGCTAAGGGAGATTGTTACCATATGTTACTGTTCTTACCTTTATTGGTGTAATCAAGTGTTAGTTTAGCTGTGCCTATCATTAACTAGATCTTTTAGGAGCAATGAAGATTTATTACATAAAGTTCTTCCCTGACACTGAGATATAGCAAGTATTCTATGCAGCTAATTATTTTTAATTCTGCTTTTCTCTTTAATATCTTCCCTTCTTGTCTATAGCTACCATAGGCAACATGAGGGAATGGGGAAAAGCATTTTCCCTCAGATTGCTCTGTTCAAAATTCACATCCAACTCTTAAGAAGCTGACAAATATTTCAGTGTCTCTGCTGCAGCAAAATATTACACTGGTCAAGTAAATTCCAGTTGTAAGACTCAATTCCTTTTTTCACCCCTGTATTTACTTATTTGAATAATCTGAAGACAATAGATGTGTGCCTGTGAAGGAAGATGATGGCTCAAGGAATCTTTTTAACCCCAGTGACAGTATACAAGCCATAAACTCTGTTGCCGGAGTCCAGGGCGAGCCTGAAAGTTTTGCAGGCTAGAGACAGAGTCAGAGGGTTTGGGTTTTTTTGCATGTAAACTGCAGGTGCTCTATAAATGACAGCCCGTGATGCCAGGTTTGCAGTTGTGCTTCAGAGCAGAGAAACTCGTAAAGGGACAGCACTCAAACGCTTCGAATTTTAGGTTTTGTAAATTACGACCTTTTTGGAACCTCTAGACCAGGACTGTCCAGCTTCCAACTGCATGCAGAGCAGCCCGCACCAGTGGAGTCTCAGCAGCATAAGCCATGCTCCTTCACACTGCACCCTCCCTCCAGGTACTCTGATCCAATGAGCAGTGATTCTTCTTCACCCCCACCTCCATGGCCCAGCGCTGTGTGCATGTGTGCCTTTCCCTGCTCTGTGCATGAGGGCAGCCCCCACCTCTGTTCCCTTGGTGCACCACACCAGAGGTCCCCCACTGCCATGGGCCTGCCTGTTTTCCCCTCTCCCCTTCTTGCCCCCCCAGCTGGGAGGCGGGGGGGAGCCTAGAGACCCACAGCAGCCGGAGTAGCAGAGTAAGCAGCAGCTGAATAAGATCCCAGGGACTGCATGTTACACCTTCAGGGGTTTGCAACTGTGCTCTAGATCAGGAGTTCCCAAACTGTGGTACATGTACCCTTGTGGGTATGCAAGACGTCGTGGTATGCAGGATAAATTATGTAATGTCAGATTTAATTTTCATTATAAGAATTGGCATTTAAGGGGTTAAAATATAAAACATATGCTGTTAGGGTTATGCGGGCAGCTGGTAAATCTGGAAGGGGATACACAATAAGAAAAACAGGGGTGCACTGGTAAAGATTTTTTTAGGCCGATACCAGTGGCCAATTTTTGACCAGCCAAACTGGCCAATAATGATCCAATTGCTGATATGCAGCCCAGCAGCTTGGAGAGTAGTGTCTGGATGGTAAGTCTTTTGCGGGAGAGGGGCGGGGAGACAGATTGAGGCCCCCGCAATGAGGGAAGGAGTGAGGCTGGGGCAGGAGCAGGCACTGAACAGCAAGGGCAGGGCAGGGGATAGGGGCGGCCCGAGCTGCTGCGCATGTCTCTGGGGAGGCATGAGGGTCATGTATCCTTCAGATCAGTGTGTGGGGTGAGGGCAGGGTGCTGTTGTGTGCTCACGGGCTGCTCACGGGTTTTTCTCAGCTGCTATGTTGCGCTGGGCTGGGGCAGACAGTAGCAGTGGCACTGGGAGGGGGGCTACAGTGGTGACTCTAGCCCTTTTGTTGCCCCCCTCCTAGTGCTGCTGGCCACCCTGCCCTGCCCCATCTGAGCAGAGCTGCTGGGAAGAGTCCAGTGGAGCCCCCAAGCGCACAACAGCAGCCTGTCCTCGCCCCATTTACAGATCCGGGGGGCACATGGCCCCCCCCATGCTTCCCCTGGGGGCTTACACAGCAGTGGGAGCCAGCCACCTGGACAAGCTGCCAGCTCTATCCTGTGCCCTGCCCCGACTGGATAGTGCCTGCCCCTGCCCCACTCCCTCCATCACCACAGGGGCCTCGATCTTTCTCCTCCATACCCCTTCCCTCCACCCCTCCCCCCATTTCCCCCACACAGACTTACGAGCTGGCTAAGCTGCCAGGTTGCATTCCTGGCTGCGTGCATGCTGTGGTTTTCTTTAAATAAATCTTTTAATGCAGGCAGGTCAAACACATCAGGTCCTGAATGCTCGGATGAGGGGTGTGGGTCAGGTCCATGTGCCAGACTGGGCCCATGGACCAGCCCCATGTGCCAGGTCTGTCTCAGAGCTGGTTCAGTGTAGGTGCCACATGGAATGTGCATACCCTGATTTGGCTGTGTGTGCTCCTTTTGTAGCATGACTGCCAGCTCCAGCCTCATACACCATATTGAGCAAGTGTCAGCCCTGGCTCAGTCTTATATGTGGCAGATAGCATGTGGGGCCAGACCAGGGTGCATACTACATGTACAGGGTTAGCTTAAGATGAATGCTGTATGTGGCACCCATGTCAGACCTACCATGCACATTAGCCACAAGAGGAAGGTCAGGGAAAGTGTGGGTCCCTTACTGAATGGGCGGGGCAACCTAGTGACAGATGTGGAAGAAAAGGCTGAGGAACTCAATGCCTTTGTTACCCAGGTCTTCACAGGTGAGGTCAGCTCCCAGACTGCTTTACTGGGCAGCACAGTTTCGGGAGAAGGTGAGCAGCCCTCAGTGGTGAAAGAACAGGTCAGAAAAGCTGGATGTGTGCAAGTCCATGGGACCAGGTGCATGCATGTAAGGGTGCTGAGGGAGTTCATAGTATCATAGTAGTTAGAGTCGGAAGGGACCTGGGCAGATCATCTAGTCCGACCCCCTGCCTTGGCAGGAAAGAGCACCGGGGTCAGATGACC
>JAGPOW010000304.1:28312305-28354670 GCA_030014935.1 Caiman crocodilus
ACTGCCTCCCCACACTGCCGGCTCATGTTCATCGTGGAGTCAACGATGACTCCGAGGTCTTTTTCCGCCTCTGTGCAGGCAAGAGGGAAGTTCCCCAACGTCGGCATCTTTGAACCTAACAAAGTTCCTGTTTTTCTATTTCTCCATTAATTGTGGGCTTTTCCTTTTCCCTCTTGCTTCCTGAAATTACAGTTCCTCTTGCCTAAGGTCCTTGATGGGTGAGAGAGATTAAGCAGGTCTTAGCTTTTCTGTAAGTTTAGAAGAAAGAAAGACTAATACTTTTCTCACAGTAGTGCAGCATCAGGGCTGTCCAAATGGTGGACCACATACTGTCTACAAGAGTTTTAATGTTTGGCTTCCAGGCTCCTATCCAGCTATCACTCCCCATGTTGTTCCATTCGCTCTTTCTGCTGAGGTCTCTATTCCTCCCTCCCTGCCTCTCTCAAGCTTTTACTTCCTGCTCCTGTGGTGTGGTGCAGCAAGAGAGGTGAAGTGGGGAATGCCTATGTGTGCATGGTGCAGTGGGTGTACTGCCTGCCCATGTGCTGGAAAGTGGCCACTCATGTGCCCAGTGCAGCCAGGGATGGGGGTTGTCTGGGGTCCCATGGATTGTACTAATGTGGTCCCCAGGATTTGTGAAGCAACACAGCATGCAGCCCCTGGATGCTTAGAAGTTGGACAGCTGTGGAGATCAACTTTAGGACCACGCTTCCCTTTCCCCTCTATCACCAATCCATGGTTAAAACATTAGACATGTGCAACAAGGCAATTATTTACTTTAGTAGATCAAACTTAACCAAGTAACTTGTGTTGCTTTAAACCCACAACCTTTGTGAGTCTGGAAACACAGCAGTGTCTATGTATTGTGAAGCAGATGTACAGGCTTGTCTGGGGGAAAGGTGTGACTGATAAATATACCCAGCATCACTTTGCATTTACTTTGATTAGTACCATGGGACCTTTTAAGTCTTCCATTAGCTATCATTAAAAGAGGCACAGGAGACTATTTGCATACCTCAGTTGCAGGATCTGTAATTGTCTTCAGCTAGTGATTTATTTCTCATGTGGGACTTCACCTTGTGACCTCAACTGCCAGCATGCCAAAGCTTTTATAATCAATGGAGCTGTATGTTCTTTGTGAACTATTTTTACATGGCTGCTTTTAACTGAATTTTATTTGAAATTTATTTCATTTAGGAGGTTCTCCAGCAGCTGATCGTAATGAATTTACCAAATGTTTTAATGATTGGCAAAGACCCTCTTTCTGGTAAGTAGTTTTGGTTTAGTGGATTTTTTTAAAACCCCTTCCAGATATAAAGGAAATTATGTTCTGGGTTTTTGGTTGTAGCCGTCTTGGTACAAGAACATAGGCAGGCCAGGTTCTGTGAGTAGATGTGATATCTTTTATTAGACCAACTGAGCAGTTGGAAAAAATCCTTTGCAAGCTTTTTATGTTGCTGCTTTTCCATAAATTGGATACAGCAAATGTGGTTTCCCAAAGTGGGACTAATTTGAGAGATGTGGAGAGGAAAACCTTACTCTGTTTTTTCACTATAGTCCCAATTTCTGCAGTATCTCTGTACTTCATAATCTATTCAGTGTGTTTATCAGCACAACAACTTTAGTAAGTCAGGAAGGATCTGGGTCTAAAGGCATCCCAAGATCATGCAAGAAGACTGGCAGAGCAGAGACCTGGATCTGATGCTAGAGTGCTGTACAAGAGCCCCTGCCTGTGAAACCATACTTCTGCTTGGCAGTCTTGGCTCTGTACCTCATCTCCATCAGAACACAATGACAAAGGGCTTCCTTGAAAGCTATCCTTTTACAATCCATGCAGCCCAAAATGTAGTTTGATATGGGAGCATCTCTTGTCCTTTGGGTATTGTGGGGGGAGACACAGATGTACATGATGTCTTCCCAAAAAACAAGAGACCAAACAGAAAAGAGAGAGAATGGACTGGGGTGGGGAGAACAGATGGATAATCTTTGGGCCAGTGGGGCAGGGTCCACCTTGCCCAAAGGGTGAGCTCCATCAAACATGGATTGGGAACCTCTAAGCTTTTATCTGACTTTCCTCACATCATTGCTGGAGTGCAACCAAGAAAATGAAGCTGATCTCTGTTGGCCTTCTCGTCCCTGAAATGAAGGGGCAGTTGTTGTTGAGGTTTTTACTTTATGCCGAATGCACATTCCTCCCTCCCTCAGCCTTATGCCAAAGCCCACGATGGTAAGTCAATTTTACCACAGAAGGAAAGTTTTATAATCTGCAACTACTGGGCGTGACATGGCGGTAACAAACTTCTTGGCCAAATAAACAAATGGCAGAAACATTATCCTGGAATTTTTTTTGCTGTGCTTAGCAGTTGCTTGGGACAATGAGAGCGAGGTTAATTTGTTGCTAACAGAAAAACAACTAGCCTCCAGTTTATGAACCACTAAAATTCATGCTTTTGGTAGCTTTGTAAATAAGGCTTATTCTTACCCGCTAAGGGCAAGATTACTATTTGTGCACAGTATGCCCACAAACAGACCTAACAATGCATCCAGGTGCCTGGAGCAGCCGCCACATACAGGGACAGTGACAACTTCCTTTTTTCCCCCAACACCCCACACTCACAGCTGGGGTGGCTGTCCCCATCACCCTTGCCTTCATTATGCCATTGCCCACTGCTCTTCTGTGCAGGCTGCTTGGGGAGAACAGGCACCTACAGGGCTCCTGCTCTCCTCCCACACAGGGAGAAAGGGGAAGCAGCAGAACCTGGACCCCACCTCCCTCCAGTGCCTCAGGCAAGGGACATGTTCAGGCACTGAGGAGGACCTGCTCTCACAGCTGTGCCTGAGCAGCAACGGACAGCAATCTACCACCTCTCGCTGATTTCCCTCTGCCCTCACTACCTCCTTGCTCCAGTTCCCTCCCAGTGACTGCTGTATGCTTGAATGTTGTCTTGGTGGTTATCTGTATTTGAACACCCTTTGACACTTAAACTTGCCACCATAGGGCTTGGTCAGTAAGGGATCCTACTGGTGCTTTGTGAGCCTTGCGGTACAGAGCTCTTATTTCCTTCCCTCAAATCACTGTCTTATTTAAAAAGCAGCCAAAGTGTCTCTTGCAGAAAGTTTGCTGGTATTGGCACCACAGGGCATTTTTACATATGCAAGAACCGTGCATGCCAGGCACTTTGAAAAGCAGTGCTTGCAGTTGTATAAGTAGTGAAATGTGCATCAGCACTGAGAAAATGGTGGCAGTGTGTTTTCTAACTAAAACGCATAGAAGGTGCTTTAGTTTAAAAGCTCACCACCACTATTTTCTGTGCGCTGATGCACATTTGGCCGCTCATACAACTGCATGCGTCACAGCATGGTGCAGCAGATCACCATTGCATTGCAGAATGAAAAGGTATGTGTATAAATGCCCGTATTCATTATCTTTCGGGTCTTTTCTCTCAAAACTAATTGTTTGATTCATCTCTTTAAAAAAAAAAAAGTATTTAAAGGTGGATTTTAAATACAATTTTTGTTTTCGCATAGGCATGGAGAATTACTATCCAAGTCCTATTATCAAGGAGTGCATACTGGAATAGAAATTGCAGAATACAAAGGGGGAAGAGCTTGATGGTGGGACCTGATGGGATGTGTGGAAAAATGTGAATTTGTTGCAGTGTGTTTGTATTACTTGAGTGCCTATGAACCTCAATTATGGACCAGGGTTTCATTCTAGTTGTTGTAAGACATCTCTTTTTCTGAGGAGCATAGAGCCAGCAGTTGAATTTGTGTTTGCAGATAAGATTGCTGAGAGATAATAAAGTACAGGGTGGAGGAAAGAAAAGGGTGACCAAGGACAGGTTGTTGTGGAACCACCCCCTCCCTCCCCCCTGGACAGGTAGAGTAGGGGAAGAGGAGCTTTCAAGACAGGCTAAAGGAGTGAATAGAGAGATGGGAAGTGAGCCAGGAGCTATAGGAGGAACAGGATTTCAAGGAGAGAGCGCAGTAAGTGGTATCACCCGTGATTGACAAGAAAAAAAGGAAGGGAGAACTGACAAGAAGCCATCATGATTGATGGCTGACTGGCAATGCTGGAAGAGACCAATGGGGCATATTGGGGGAAGATCAACTTTAGAGGAAAAGAGAAACCCTAGTAAAGCAGTTGGCCCTTGTGATGAGCGGCGGAGCTGAACCTGGGCTGCAAATGCAATAAGGACGTGAGGATGAAGAAGTGTGAAGCCAGGAAATCCAGCAGGTCATAACCAAGGAAGCGTATCAAGGCAGCATGTGGGCAGCGAAGAAGCAGCCCAAAAGGAAAGCTGATGGGCAGGAGTTAGATATAGATGGGCAGGGGGTGACAATAAGATGCAAGGAAAGGAGAGAGATGAGTTGCATGCTGTGCTGCTCAAAAGAGAATGGGGAGGAGAACCATCCTCATTACAACCTGATTTAGGGAGGAAAGAGTGTTAGATGGGGACATCATCAGCTGAAGGAGCTAGAGCTGACAAAATTGTGAATGACTAAAGGGTATGGATGAACAATTATACCTGCTCACCACAGCTAATTCTTTTTGTCTATTCTTATACCTGTGTAACTGAAGCCACTGTAACTTGTTTCATTTGGGTTTGAAATTTACAGTAGCTTAGCTCCCCTTTTTCTGGAACAAGAAAAGACTGACAAAGCAGCTATATTGATTCAACTAATACTCCATAAGGATAAGAGCTCCTGCCTTTTAAAATGCTATACTATTACTTCTCTTTGTTGTCTGAGACCTTTCAAGAGGTGGAGAGGGCAGGCATTCCAGAGGCAGCAAGAGGGGAAGTGAAAGGGAAGGAAGGAAAGGGTTGGATTTGAGGCTGGTAATGGGAGCATGAGAGAGGGGGTGGGGGTGGTGGAAGTCAAGGGGGGCCTGGGGTTGGGATCAGTATCAGAGATGAGGTGGAGCTGCCAGAGGGAAAACTGCTGGTTTAATTTTCCTTTGCCTAATGTAGACCAAATTGGTATTAAACACGGTAAAGTTAAAAGTGAAGGTCTTTAGAGTTAGTAGAAAATGAGGATACTTGTATCCCTTATGATCAGCATCTGTAAATATGGGTATTTCAAATCATTGTGTGTTCCTGTATTTACGAATTATACTCACAAGTGCAGTCCCACTTTCAGAAAGTGATGTTGGCATGTAACCATGAGATTTAGGAAATGCAAATCTTCCCTAGATCCTCCAAATGTGATATCTGCTTTTTTTTTATTTTTATGAGCTCAAGCTAATATCATTTGGTTCCAGTCAATTAAGGATGAGGGTAAAAGCTTCAAAAATAACCTGTGAAATGATTACTTGGCTTAATTTGGTGGAATGGAAGAAACTGAAAAGAATGAAATATAATTTAATTGTAAAAGATTTTAATTAAAGTGAGAAAATTTTTAGATGACTTGAACACATTGGACAGTGCCATTAGAAAAGAAAAGATGCACTCTTTCTTTAATGCATTTTACAATAAACAGTTTCTAACTTTAAATTCATCTTTTCCCATTTAGAAAATACTTCCTTTTTTCCACAGCACAATATAAGCAATCCATTATAATGCCACAAATCTAATGAGACCCATCCTGATGATCAATATATTGCACTGGGGTCAGATAGTGTAATTTCCCGTTAGCAGCACATGCGGACACATGCAGGACGTTTGTATTTTGTGGTGATCCTGAACCTCTGTGACCCGGAGTTGGCTCTGCCCATGTCTGCTTGCATTCCCCAGCAAGGAGTTCTTTGTTCAGAAACATGGAAATGAACGTTCTGGAACATGGAAAAAAAATGTTGGGAGAGACTTTTAGGGTTTTTAGCTTCATCTAATCCCTTGCCATCCCCTTTTGCCCACAAACTGGCTAATTTCATATATTTCCTAGCTCTTTCCTATCCTCTTGAAACATTTTTGCTATTTCAATACATTTTTCAAATTAAAGTCTGATAAGTCCTTGAACAGGAGGGAGCCAGAGGTCCCTGCTAATAAATGTCTGTAAAAAATGTTTTTCATTATAATCATAAAAGATTTAGTTTCTCACTGGTGTGTTATTTCATGCCTCGTTTCCTTCCTTATTTTGTTTCATAACTCTTCAGAGATTCAAAGTGTTGAAAGATATTAAGTAAAGTTAATAACAAAGCTATCTCTCTAAAGTATAAATACAGTGTTTGGGCTTATATGATCCATGATGTTGCTGGATTGGAGAAAATAAGCATGTGCGTGCTTTACCACCTCTCCTCTCTTCCACACGTAGATATTAGCCCCCACCCTTGCCCAGATGCATTTGAGCTCCCTGAACTCTGCTGGAGAAATGGGAGTAGGACTAAGTAGCGTGTACCAACTTGGATTCTTGTGCACTCATATTTTCTCTTCCCATATCCTTCCTTCCTCTCCTCTCTTCTCCCATTTTTCATTTTTTCTTTTTTTCATACCTTTATCCTCCTTTTTGTTGCATCTCCTAATCTCCTTCCCTGCTTCTCCCCACAGTTTCACCATATGTTTCTCCCTCCCTTTTTTGTCAGAGTATAGAGGTCAGCTTAGAGAGAGGCTTTCAAAGCACAAGGTTTTTTCTTGAAGGCCAAAGGCCCTCTCACACCATGGGGAGCAGATGGCCTTTCTGCAGATCCCTGGGTCACCAGCTCCCTTGCTGGCTCAGACACCTAGAGCATCTGCTCTGGAATTGTCGGCGTGGGTGGAGGGAATCAACCATATTGGATTCTGGATCTTTCTCTTTGGTTGCTAGTTGAAATCCAGCCGAGGTTGGCTATTCATTGACCTGAGATTCAAGTTAACTCGCGGTCCCTTGGCATCCCAGGATGCTTTGCACCTTCCACATAACCACCTCCCCTCTTCCCTCCCCCCCCCCCGCCACCTGGGTAGGCAGGCTAGGCTTGGCCCAACCTGTCTTCTCCAACTGAGCAGGGAGGTATGTTCTAGCACCCCCTGGCTTCTGGCCTGGGCCACAGCAAGCATGTGGCTGGATTTCTGGAATCAAAAGTGAATGTCTGTTCCCTATTGGTTCAAGCTATGCATTTTAGACTAACCTGTAAAGACTGAATTGCTTCAGCCTTGGGCTTTTTGACTGTCTGTACTTAGCCTTTGAGTGTTGCAGTACGATAAATGGATTAAGTAACATCATACCTTTTAGGTTTATCAGCCATTTGCTTAATTTCTAAAAGCAGTTGCATTTTACGGACAGAACTATTTGTCAGTATTTACAGCTAGTATCACAGCTATGTATGCAGTGAGATGCACAGGTTGGAGATTCTGGTCACAAAGACTGATAGAGATTACAGCTTGTGGTCAGAGCACTCATTTGGGGTGAGAGTAGGTGTTTGAACTTGAGACTCCTACACCACTGGGGAATGCCATAACCAGCAAGCTCTTGGCAAAATGGGGACAAGTTTTTCTCTCTCCTGCTAGGGATATTTTTCTCTGAAATGTTCCTTGGGTGAGAGAGATGGACAGGCATACACATGCACACATGGGTCGCATCCAGAGGAGTGTGGCTGTGTGGTATGTGGCACTGCAGAAACGACATATGCTGCACATTCAGGTGTTCTCCATGCTGCAAGGAGCATGGGAACTTTTTTGTATCTAGGGATACAAAAACCTGCAGGAAAAAAAAGCGGAGTGGCGCATGTGGGGGCAGCATGCGCTGCTCAAAGCTGGAGCCTGACTGGCCGGAGCCACACTTCAGCTACCGGCCAAGCTCCGTGCAGCAGAATTGCTGCTGCTGCAGCCCCGGGAGGCCTTCAGGTCCTCAAGTAAGGCTGCTGGAACCAGGGCCACACTCCCCTCCCCCGGGGTAACCTATCGCATGCCCAAGCACAGGCATTTTCCATGCACAACTAGTGGCAGCACAAGGTGCGCCACTGCTAGTTGCCCCCGGGGAGACAAACATCCATGCATGTCTGGACCTGGCCATGGTGACTTGGGCCAAGAACAGGCATAGCTTTTTGAAGCACATTAAATGCTATGACACTTCAAAAATATGGTGCTTCGTAGATTCATAGATGTTTGGGTCGGAAGGGACCTTAGCAGATCATCAAGTTCAAACCCCTGCCCTGGTCAGGAAAGAGCGCTGGGGTCAGATGACCCCAGCCAGGTACATGTCTAGTCCCCTCTTAGACCCCCAAGGTATGGGACAGACACATCCCCTGACCCCTACTGCACTCACCCCCAGAGCATTTCAGTCTTGTCACAACAGTGTGCAGCAGAGTGACCTAAAACCAGAGGGGGCATGATAGAAGTTCCTGTGTTTCTTCTCTCTCTCCCATGAGCCCATCCCTCCCCCATGGACGAGTAGAGCAAACAGCCAATGAGCCCTCTCCTCTGCATTCAGCCCTAAGTCTCCTGGTTCTGGAGGTAGAAAGGCATGCAAGGAATCACTATTAGTACTGTGACTAAGGTGGGGTAACTGGGACAGCTGCTTCAGGCACCACTTGGGGGAGGGGTGAAAAAAATAACAGCTGCCATTCCAGCGCCACAATTGTGCCAGGATACCAGCAGCCAAAAGTTGCTGCAGCTCCAAAATAAGAGAGTGCAACTCCTTGTTTGGCTTTCCACCTTGGAGATTGCTGAGGATAGCGACGTGTCCATCTGCTACAACCGGGTGACTCCACACCTGCCCCGACTCCAGCATGTTCAAGTACACAGGAGAGCACTTGTTGGCTGTGCACCCTGCTGTTCCTCCCTATCCCTGTTAGGAGTGTGTGCAGGGAGAGCAGAGGAGCACTGTGAGATGCTAGAGGGCAAATCCTATGTCAGGCTCCCTAGAGTGTGTGGGAGGTGCTTCATTTTGAAGCACCTCCTGCACACTGTTCATTTCCTGTAATAGGAGGTGCTTCAGTTTGAAGTGCTTCCAAAGACTTGCCATTTCTTCCAGGGTTAATTTTGACAGGCTTCGGGCATTTTTGAAGCGCTTCATAGGTCGTGTAAATCTGTCTGTTTGGCCTGTGAATCTCTTCAGAGGTGTTCAGCATTTGGTTTCATTCTGACTCCGTTTCAGTATAGATTCAAACTGTCCAGGTCCTCTATAGTAGGGGTTGTCAACCAGGGGTACGTGTATCCCTGGAGATACTTGGACCGGTCCTAGGGGATGCATGTAAGTGGGCAGGGACAAAGTGCTGCCACCTCCCTGGAGCAGGACCAGGGCAGGGCAATGGCAGTGGCACCCCTCTGTGGGGCAGAGAAGCTCACATGCAGTGGACACTGCCTCCACACACACCAGTCTGGTGAGCTTCCCCCGTCCCCCCTACTCAGCATCTGGCCTTCGGGGGATACTTAGACTAAAAAGGTTGAAAATCCCTGCTGTATAGGCTAGTAGTTGGGCTGCATGAAATTTCAACGCGTGTTTTGTTTTGAAGATGTTTCGAGCTTGAAACTGCAAAATCAAAATGAAAGGCTTTGAAATGGCTTCAAAACGAAACAAGGGCACTCAAAATATTTCAAAAGCTTTGAAGCTAGGCTTGCTTGCAGCTAAATGGAAACTAAGGAGTGGGAGGGGAAAGAAGGGGAAAGGGCTGCTCTGATATTGACAGCTAGCTCCTGGTTTGATTCCCCAGCTCTGATTACTTCCCCCAGCTTTCTGATCATTTCCACAGCTCTTTCTAGGGTGGGGCGCAACCCCTGATCTGCACACCAGGTTTCAGCACTGCTGCTGCAGGGTGGGGCAAGTGACAGCTGCTCAGCGCAGCCTGTGCCAGGAAGACTGGTGCTGCTGCTGGCTCTAGCCTGCAGCGGCAGCCTGCTGAAACTTGGCACACGGATCCAGGGGCCTATGCTCCCCAGAAAGAGCTGGGGGAATTGAGCCAGGGGCTTGGGGAATCAAGCCAGTTCAATTCCCTAGCCCCCAATCATTCTCCTATCTCTCTGATTGCTTCCCCCAGCTTTTTCCGGGTGGGCAGATGATGTGGGATGACAGCAGGATGCTGCTGCCACCTGGGGATGGCAGTGTCTCTGGGCTATTTCCCCAGCTAGCAGCAGCAGCCTGTTGAAACCCAGCGCACAGATCTGGGGACCACACCTCCTTAGGAAGAGCTGGGGGAATGACCAGAGAGCTGGGAAATTGAACTGAGAGCTCTGGCTGACAGGTGGAGCCACCCTAGTTCCCAGACTGTACACGGCACACTGCTGAGCCACGCTGAACCCACATAATGGTGTATGTGCCAGGCAGGGGTGGGGGAGGAGTGGCAATCCCCGCTGCCCCACACTGTCGGGGGCTCTGCCATGAGCCCCTAGAGACCCCAATTGCTGCTGCCAGAGCCAGGAAGTGAGGGGATATTTTTTTAAAGCTCCACGCTCACTGGCTACGGAGCACGCAGATAACAGCAGGCTGCCGCTGCTGGCTAGGGTTAGCGCCCAAGTCTGCCTGGTGCAGCCCGAACCAAGTGCTGGGAAGAACCTAGTGCTGATGCTGGCCTCAGCTGGCAATGGCAGCCTGCTGTCATCCCACATGCAGATCCAGGGGCCTGTGTCCCCCAGGAGGGCTGTGGGGCTGTGCCAGACTCTTCCTCCCAGGCTGTGCGGGCCCCCGGATCTGCACACAGAATGACAGCAGGCTGTAATTAGTTTTCCTTTGAACATTTTGAGGTGTAGTTTCACAAAAAACCCTGCACCCATCTCCTCGAAACTTGGCAGGCTGCATGCCTTCAGAAGGGGCTACTATCCCTGCAGTTTTTATCTAATCACAGAAGAAATGACAAAGTTTTATAGGCATTTTCATTATTTCCCATAATAGTCTATGGGCAAAACATCAGAACAGTGTCGAAACAGCAAAACAGTTTTGACAAAATGAAACGGGACAGTGCTTCAAAACAGTGAAACGAGCGCTGTCCCTTTTGAAATGGCGAAATGCAAGTCTAAACGAAATGGTGCTGTTTCACACAGCCCTAGTCAGTATTTACGGCGCTCCCCTGCAACGTGAGAGATCCAAGGCCTTGTTCTGATTGTTCTGAAGATGAAACAATGAAAGTAAATGATGAAACTCAATATATTTTAATGTTGACTGCATTTCAAGTTGATTTTTGTCTGAGAATAATGCTGAACTCTTACTTATGGAAACCAAGGGTTATATTTGTATACAAAAAATATGATTTCATAAAAGAACACAAACCAACTCTGCTGCCAGTGAATGGATGGATGGGAAGGTTTGTTTACCCTTTGAAAAAATATGCTTTAAATCTCTGAAGAGAAATAACCTGCAATTATACTTGCAGAACAACACAATTTCTGGCAGATTTAAAATGTATGTTTTCTTAGAAAAATCATCTCTGCTTACAACAGCCTAGTGATTAAATTAAGCCATATCAGATGCAGACACTTAAAATTCTCATTAAACTTCATAAGGAATGCTTGGAATTTTTGTGAAAGTGTTTTAAAAATCATTTTTTAAATGGTTGTTTCTTTTTAATAAGCAGATAAATCATTTGTGCTAGAGAAACTTTCCTAGCAAAAAAGGAATTGTTTGGGATATTTCTGTTTAAAGAAAAAAGAGCAACAAAAAAAAAAGAGAACTAATTCTCTATCTCTGTTTACCTGCTTTAATAGTAATAATGGTTGCTTTACATTGTAGGTTTATCAAGTCGAGACTCAACCCCTTTGGTAATTTAGGTCAGTGTGCCTTTGCTAATCTGAAATGCTAGGTTAGCATAATTGATTAATCAATCTCCTTCCACTTCCCTTCTGTTAGATCCTGCAGATGCATTTAACTTACTGTACAGCACAGCCTTACAAGGGCATGGTGTGTGAAGAGCTTTGTATATCTGTTTGGTGTGCTAACACATTTGTGCATTTAAAAAAAATCAGTAGACAGAGTAAGTTTCCTTCCTGTGCCTGCTTGTAGACATGAGCAACTGAACACCCAAGGAGAAGGGGCCAGAAAGTGAAAATGTTTATCCCACTATTATACATTGAATGTCAAAAAGTACATACCTTTACAGATGGATAAGCAAGAGAGAACTATATGTTGCCTATTTCCCTGCCTCCAGTCTGTACTATGTCATACTTTTCCTTAATATCTCAGTCTGAAGCTGACTTGCCTTTGTTCCTTTTACTACTCACATGTACAATTTTGAACCTGTCTCAACTTCTCCCAGTTTCTCCTTCCCTATATCTTTAATATACGGAGCTCTCTCTGCCTCCCGAGGCAATACACATTTTACTTCTGTTGCAGTCAGATCTGAAGTTGGATAAAAGCCATGGCAGTTGCCCTGTGGCACTTCTTTTTTCCTTAAACTGATACTGAAGTCTGCTGGGTTGTTGGTCACAGAAAGGATTCCTGCTGCAACAGCCTGCAACCCTTTCCTCCCATGGATCCAAAAGCATATGGTAAAGGAATATTCTCCTTTCTGCACTTCTTGCCCCACTTTTCATCATGTGGAGCATTTTCTTTAGTGTGAGCAGTTTCTAATGCAGAAGAGGCAAAGAAAAAACATGCCTTTGATAAAAAATGAAAGGAAGTATATGAAGTGGCAATCTTCTATTTATCTGTGTGGCTACTCACAAAATGTGCAATTTAGAGTGCCAAACGAGTTCCCCTTCTACAAGGTTCTCCCCCAGTCCTGTGGTGTTTTTTCTTCATCAGAAATACAAGAGCATGGTCCATACCAAGCAAATGGTTAGTTTGAAGCTGAACTTTTCCTGTTGTATCAGCTGGAAAGCCCTTGTCAAACACAGGCAGGGACTTTTGTGCAACATATCCTCTCATGAATTGGAATTTATTTTAAAAAATGCTGTCCCTTAAAAAGTATCTTTGCATAATGATATAAGAAAGGCCTGTTTGTCTTTGGGCAGGACAGAACCTTTGCTTAATCTCAAATTTAGCCCAGGCTCAAATGCTTTGCTGGATTTAGGGGATCTTGGGTCTTGTTTGATAAATTAATCTGTAACAATCATTTTGTTGCATTTAAACCATTAGTCATTTTATATGTACCTGCAGATTGTCCAACACTTGGTCAATTAAAAGGATGTTTCTCCTGCTTGGAAGGCCTTTGCTGTACTTTGAGAGAAACATTTAATAAAACTTTTCTTAACTCATGTAGTAGCACATTTGGATTGATTTGCTTCTTTCCTTTCACTTTAGGTAAAAGTATGGATGAAATTAAGAAATTGTTGCTGCTGGTACTGGGTTGTGCTGTACAGGTGAGCAAGTATTAGGGCATCATAAAATACTTTAATAATGTAATTTAAGTCTTTCTTGCTTATTGGGGCATTGTAATTCTTGCAGAACTCAGAATTGTCTGTCAGGGACTAATGTCTTATTCTGTCAGGTGCTATTCAAACAAATTCCCAGCCCCTGTGTGTTTGAAATCTTAAGTTATGAAAAGGCACAATAGGTGGAAGAAACACAGATACAAGGAAAGGAGTAAAGTGAGATTAAAGGGAGGGCATATTGCGTAATAAGCAAAACCACTATCCCTGTTGCTGCTCGAACCACTGCTAAGATGCACGGTACTGCAATTAGGCAATCCAAATAATTTAACATAGTGAGTTTGAATAGTCTTCTTCATCTGAAGATTGTTACTTTTCTTTGTAGTTCTTGAAATATGTTGGCATAGAATAGAGGATGTTAGTGCAAAGAGACTCCATAAACTAACATCTCATTGCCCTCTTCTAAGGAATCCCGACACCAGTGCACTGCTCCTTTTTAATGTTGTATAAATGGAGTCTTAAATGAACAGGAACTTTTGTATAACCATGTAAGGGTTGTTATGGTATGTGTCTGTTGTTAAACTAAATGGACAGCCAGTACCTATGGGAAATTCCCCCTAAGTATATGACAGTTAACCAGATAAAGGAAACAGTGTCCTACACACCAAACCTCTGTATTGGCGATCTCTCAGTAAGCTGTTGTAATAAACAATGGAGACATTGCTGGCCAGCTTTCCCTTATAATTGACCTTGTTTTCATGTCTGTCTAATGTCTTTGTCATGCTTTAGGACACTCACCCTGCTCAGCTACGTCAAATCAATTATGTCAGGGTAATGCTGTCTTCCTGGGGATGCTCTGAACTTCTTACTGTTTATATTGCAACACAAAGAACGAAGGGCCTGATTTGGCAAAGCACTGAACAACATCAGTTCCCATTTATGGCTCTGAACCTCCTCCTATTCAAGTGTATGGTTATATTCAGAATTGGGCCCAGAGAGCCACTGTGAACTCTCAGTGAAGTGGATAAATATCCTGTGGGAGATGTTTAACTTTTTCTTGGGTCCCACATTTGTATCAAAACAGAAAAACAAGCAATTAAACAGACTGTGGGATGTTACAAAACACTTCCAAAAACTCATTTGATAGAAATAAATTTGGGAATCTGTTTAGTCTTATTTATTTTTAATGAAATATTCTTTTGCTGTATTGTACATGCAAAGCACACATTGCTTTAGTTCCTGAGAACAAAATGTGGAGCTGATGTGAGCAGAATCAAAAGTGAAACTGATGTATTCATTCCCCCAAATGAGTAAAATACAAAGATGCAAACAAACAATTTAAATGATATAACACAAATTTAGGGCCACAGCTTCAGCTGTTTTACATTTGTGTAGTTTTAAGTCCATTTGAGCTCTGCTGATTTCCACTAACTGTGGCTCCGGCCCTTGGGCATATTCATTCTTTTGGCCTTAAGTTTAATACCATCTGTAAAGAGTTCTAAAAACGGAAGGCATGATTTGGCAACCCTTACGCATCTCGCATGTAAATTTACTCATCAATTAGTTTTACTGACTACAAAGAGCATATGTGCAACAAGGTATTATTCACTGTAACTGTGACTGCATGTGCCCCTCTGGTCTGGTTATTACTATTCCTTTAGTTGTACCAATGAATTCTTTAAAAATAAATTAATTAAAAGATTCATCACTACAGTAGTTTTTTACATATAACATGTTTCAAGCAAAGTGCATTTTTTTAAACAGTGTGAAAGAAAAGAAGAGTTTATTGAAAGAATAAAGCAGCTGGATATTGAGACCCAGGCAGCAATTGTTTCCCACATTCAGGAGGTAGGATTTTCAGTGCTTTGAGTTTTCTTTTTTTTGCCTCCCCCTCAACTATCTTGGTTTGCATTGTTATTAAAGAGCACAGGTTAACCTTTCATAGTAGGATTAATAGTAGGTTTGACATGTGCAAATACTCCATTGAATGTGCGATTATAATTTAGAATGAAAAATTACAAGGTGTTTGAAGAAGGAACTGGGCTAAACACTTTTGGTGTAAGTACATCTGCCAGGGGCAGTGATGAATATCTTTAATTGCCAAATATATATTTAGACTGAAAATTTTTTATAAAGAATACTCAGAAGTTTTGGATAACATTTTTAAAAACATCTTAATGATATAGGAAGCAAGGGTCCTTTTTCAGAAGTGAATTAGGAAGTTAGGAGCCTTGGGCCCAATGAAAACTAGCGAGTGGGCGGCTCTGTAAGTGCCTGAATCACTTTTGAAAATGGGGGCAGCATCTTAGCAGTTCAGAGAGATAACCTTTCATTAGTGACAGCCTGCTTTGTCAAATGTTATGAATGAACTACCAGACAAAGTAGGCTGCCACTTAAAAAAGATTGTCTCACTGAACCATTTAGTTTCTAAGGTGTTTCCCTGCCTTGTCTTGTTCCTGACTTGAGACTGAGGCTTTTAAATCATGTTAAGTGATTTAAAAAATATGTTACCCTTTTCTCTCAATTTTTTTAATCTTTTCAAGCACAATCTTATGGCAGATGTCTTCTGGATTCTAAATGTTTTTTAAAAAAGAAAACACAGTTGGCTCCAGCAGTAGATATCAGCCCATTGTCAAGAATTTGGAAAAAGCTGTGCACAAACGCCCCCTGCTGCCTGGGCCTAGTTACAAAATGAACAGTCTTTGAGGCTGTGCACATCTCCTGCAGGTGTAAAATAACATTATCAAGGAGACTTCAGTGACAAATACAGCTAGATGATGTAGATGATAGTCCTTTAACATATAAAATCTGATTTACAGACAAAGCCATGTGAGGGGTATCTCTGACAGCAGAAGTGTTCATAACCCAAACTGTAGACATGCCACCTTGATAGGAGCCACCTTCTAATCCAGTCAGCTTCAGCAGTGACCTGGAGAAAATCAGTTGTCAGAAGAGTTTAGAAAATTGCAAACGCTTCCATGTCAGGTCCTTTCCTTCTTATAATAGTGGCCAGTTACCAAAGCTACAGAAGAAGACAAGCCTCTTCATCCCACACCCTTCCCAGTAATATACTTAGCTAATTATGCAATACAGGACCGATACCTTTCAGCCCCCTGCAGTCATTATCTCTTCCTCTTGAAGCATGAGTTGAGTACTCCTGAAAGTATATGGCTGTAAGTGTTATTGAGCACAAAATTATTCAGTACCTTTTTCTAAATCCAACTTCCTTGTGAAAATTAGAGATTTCCTAACAAAATTTCCCACTGATATCAGTGCTTCTGTACCATTTTCTGCTTGTTTAGAGTCAAATGTCATAGTAAACGATTAGTAAATTAATCTGGGGCCAGGTTATCCACTTGTTGGCAGCTGAATTGCACTGAGTTTTATAAATAGGAAATTTTTAGAGCTAACAATTGTAGGGCAAGGGTGAGATTGAAAAAAATAGTTGCAATTAATTTCAGTTTTAATCTCACAGTTAAACAGTCAGGCAGAAGCTGCTGCTCAGTGCAGAGGAAAAGCAGCCCCTGCCCATAACTGCCCTTTTTGCTGCAGCTACCTGGAGCCAGCACCCAGGCTGCCCTGCAGCTCTGCACTGTCACCTCTGCCCCACTGGGCAGCTTGGAGTTGGCAGTGACAGCAGTAGAGAGGAGTCTCAGGGCAGCCCAAGCCTGGGCTCTGGGCGACTGCAGCAAGAAGGCCCTGGCAGTGGTGCGGGGGGAGAAGCCACTTTTCCCCCATGCCAAGTAACAGCTTCTGCCTAGCTGCTGCTGCTGCTGCTCCTTCTCCTCCTCCTCCTCCTCCTCCTCAGAGTGGGTGGGCTGGGGTCAGGGCTGTGTGCACAGGTTCTGGCTGGTCTGGAACTGGTCTGCTCTGCTGGTCAAAATGTTGTGCCTGTTTAACGCAATTCAAAAAATTAACGTGTTAATTTGTTTTTGTGTTAATTGAGTAAATTAACTGGGATTAATTGACAGCCCTAGAAATGTTATGCAAGTTGCTTGTTAGAAATACTGAATAATTAATTGAGCGCACACACTTTGAAAATCATCCAAGGGAAACAAAAATAAAAAGGGACTTATTTTTTATTTTGAATCTTGTTCACAGGTGACTCACAACCAGGAGAATGTGTTTGACTTACAGTGGCTGGAGCTCCCAGATATGGCCCCTGAAGAACTAGAGTCTCTCTCTCGGAATATGGTTTTCCACCTCAGGAGGCTTATTGATGAGAGAGATGAGTGCACAGAAGTATGGATGAAATAAATGTCTGTTTTGCATGAAGTTCATTCATAGGATCAGATTCAGGCTTTGCTTTTTGATTGTGTATTGATTGCCTCTTTGTCCACTCTAAGACTGCAGTCCTTTTTATTTCCCCTTTAAAATCCTCTAATCTCTCAGAACAGTGATTCTCAACCAGGGTGCCAGGTAACCCTGTGTCCTGATATCCTTTGATGGGTGTACAAGAACTAAGGAGGAAAGTATTGTGTGAGGACATAAACAGGTAAAGGTAGGCTCAGTCTTCAGGTGTGAGGAGATAAGCAGGTAAGGACAGGCTCAGGCTCACATTTTTTAAATGGGGTACTGCCCAGTTCTGAAAAGTTATGGAGGGGGGCCTAGAGTTTGTGACCTTGTGCCTTAGAATAATGCTGATTTATTCCCTTGGTGCCTGCATTCAGTCAGGCACGTGAGCTGGAGTGAATTGAGCTATAAAGAGAAGAGCATGGTGCAAAAAGATTAAAATGTTTTATGTTGTGAATTTACTTCAGGTATTTTGCCTTATGCTCTGCTCTTCCATTCATCTGACAGTGTCTTCCTGTCCCTCCGACAGAATCTGCCATTATTGGTTCAAGAGCCTTTTCCTCCAGATTTTGCCACTTGTAACTGTTTCCTTCTGACTCATTAGTTTCTATGTCTTCAGATCTCTGCTGGAAACCACTCTTCTTTTTCCAAGATCTCTTCACTTCCCTCACCTTTTGCTGTTACTGATCGGACTCTGTGTAAAGCTATAAATTGTTGCAGTTGTTAGGAAAACTCTAACCAAAATAAAACATTTATATGAGCTCTGGAAAGTGGCATATTCCAGTGCTCAGTGCTGCAAAAGACTGGGAGCTGAAAGGGTGCTCTGTTTCTGACTTACTACTATGTGATCTTAGGGATGTTGCCTGAGCTCCCCCATGCATGATTAGGATAAGAATTATCCATATTTGTAAAGTACTTTCAGTAGCCTGAATGAAAAGAAAAACTTAAGTGCAAAGTACACTATATTTGTCTGTGATGCCATCTCCCTGTCTCCATTTCTAGCTGATTGTGGATCTCACTCAGGAGAGAGATTATCTGCAGTCTCAGCAACCACCAAGCCCCCTGAAAGCATCAAGTCCAGACTCTTCACCAAACCCAACCAGTCAGCTTTCCAATGAGGACAAGCAACACTTGGCTGTTGAGCTGGCAGACACAAAGGCTAAACTGAGGAGGATACGGCAGGAACTGTAAGTTGTGAAAAGCCTATGTTGCTGGAGAAATGCTGCTGATTTCAGATTTGCTAATAGCACCAAATAAACCTGTATATTAAATGCAAGTCCACAGCATCACATTGTCCATTGCCTTCAGTACATCTCTGGGAGTTCTACATGCAGACTTAATAGTTCCTTTTTTAATTCCTCAAGGGAAGGGTTGGGGAACGTGACTAACTTCCCTTTCCCTGTTATCTTTCTTAACTAATCCTCTCTCAAGCCTCTATTAGTTTTTGTTTCTTCTCTGTTCTTCCTTTTCCAACTCTCACCCATTTTCCCTTCCCTTCTTTTAACTCTCCTACCTTCCCATTTTATCACAAATTTCTCAGTGATTGTTATTTCCACTTTTTTCCGTTCCCCCATCCTTCATTATTTTTTCTGGCTGACAGCAATTTGCAGGATGGTAATACTGCCAGGATGATGGTGAGTTTAGCTGTGACAGCAGGAAGTACAGGTGAAAGAAAGATGAAGGAAATGTTTAAATATTTGGTTCCTCTCCAAATATCAACTTGCTTGCAGCACCACAGAAGAACCCAACTGCAATTGATTCGCATGAAATTGGATTAGCACCAAGAAAATCTATGCAGTTCTGGGCACTTTTTCATGTGCTTTGGGTGTGGTGAGGGGCAGCACTTTAATTAGAACAGCTCTGAGAACCCCTCTAATAAAAGCACTGCCGTGTCTCCTGTATCAGTGTCTCTGCACTTAAAAATGGTGGCAGGGGTGTTTGAACTAAAGCTCGTTGAACACAATTAAGGGGTCCGATGTGCTGGAATTCCAGCAAGTCAGCGCAGCCTCATTGCTTATGTATAGGTGTCCTGTGTGTCCAGCTTTTCATAATTTTGCCAGCATCTTAATATTATGGGTATTGTTTCAATAACCATTTCAGTTGTTTCTGATTCTACTTGCTTTAATCCTTTTCAGGGAAGAGAAGTCTGAGCAACTTGTGGATGCTAAACATGAAGTTGAACAGCTTACTGTAGAGCTACAGAAAATAAAACAGGAGGTAAGTTGGGCTGTGTTCACTGCAACACTGCCATGACCCCCTCACTCCCACCCCTGAGTTTTAAAAAAACATCTCTTTCAACATAAAGATTGAAAATGCTTCTCAAAGTGCATACTGCAGCATGTTTACAGGTATGATTGTGAGTGATACTCTGTTTCCTGTTTGCTTAGTGAGAGCAGGTCTCAAACACTCAATTCACTAAATAGTCTTACAATGTCTAGAGAATACTTTTCTCAATCACAGAAAATAGGAGAGTTCCCATAGTCTGAGTGGCCAGTCAATTTTAAATTGATTTGAATTGTTAATTGGAGAAATCCTTCACCCTTGCACCAGTGGAATGCTTTTTGTTTTTTATTCACTTATGCCTTTTTAAGGTTAAAACTTGGCCATTATTTTTTTTTCACAATCTGTCTCCTTACCCAGAACACCTGCTTGGCAGCAGATGCACGCTCTGCCCGAGCATACAGAGATGAACTGGACTCCCTGAGAGAGAAAGCAAACCGTGTGGAGAGACTTGAGATGGAATTGGTCCGATGCAAAGAAAAACTACATGATGTGGATTTCTACAAGGCTCGGATGGAGGCAAGTCACAATCAGAAAAAAGATTTCCTGAGAAGTCCCTTGCTACTTGCTGAACAGTTCATAATGTCTAGTCTTTTCTGAATACAAGTTCATGTTTGTCTGTAATTAGATTGGATGCACCAAAAGATTAAAATAACTTGAAGTTTCAGAAAACACTCAGGTAGGTTTCAGGTAGGTTTTGCAATGCCCTGTCTCTTTTGTCACTTTGGAATTAATTTGAAATTCCCTTCAGGCGAGTAGGATTTAATCAGTGCTGAAAATCCCACTTGATATTTATAAATCTGTTAGATCCGAGTTATGAAGCAGAAGAGCAAACATCCCTGTTCTTTAAAAAACAGGATCTAGACTTGTTTCAACTTATGGTAAACTTACAAGATGTGTCTTTCCTACAGAAGAAGATAATGTTGGTGATTAACTAAAATTTATAACTCTTTAATTAACTAAAGAAGTGGCTTCACTTTTTTCTTGCAGAGGCTTTTAACATTTGCCGCTGCGGTTGAAGTGGCTGGGAATTTTTACATACAGACTTGGACAATGGTCATTTTAGGTACTCAGGCATGCAAAAGCTGAGTCACTGCCAGAGGGATGGCCCCAAGATGGTGCGTGTGTGTCTGCTGTTTAATAATACCAGCCATTCTGCTTGGTCTCGTCAGACCTTTGAGTAAATATTGCCTAAACTCTTGACATCCCATTTCATTTACCTGCCATGCCACTTCAGGTTGCTCACAATAGAAACACCTCTCTGTCTACTGCTCCTGGGGTTTTCACAGATTTTTAAATTGTATGTTTCATTTTTACTGAAAACTGAGAGCGCGCGCACAGAAGAGAGCTGATGATTCTGTCTTACAAACATCAGCCAGTGTATTACTGGTAACTGGGGATATAAGCAGTAGCAATGAGGAATGCTTCAATATATTTGTACCAGCTCTGCTTGTTAAAGAAAATGGACAGATGCATCTTGACTATTATGGGGAAATTATAAAGCTATTATATGTGATTTCAGATATGTATTTAAAATCCTTTTCTCTCCAGCATCCAACTCAGTTGTTTGTATTTCTGCATGTAAGCATTTTTGTTAACCAAAACCAGATAAAGAACAGGGTGCGATTCTTCTCTTATGGGTAGGGGGTCTACCTAACTTGAGGTGGCTGCAGGCTGATTTTACAGGCAGACTACGGAGCTGGCAGCCATTTTCATGGGTGGAACACAGTGGGGCCCCCCCATACTTCTGGCCAAAGGGCCCTGGTGGGTCTGCCCTTTGCCACTGATTGGCTGCGAGGACTGTCTGTCTCACCACCAGCTGCAAGACGCAACCCTGCCCCTCACCACCAATTGGTGGCAAGTGGTGGGGCCTTATGATGGACAACCCTTGCAGCCAATCGGGGCAGAGACGACAGCCCTTTTGCCATGCTGGCAGCCCCTCTACCCTCTCCTCTTGCCCTGCCCCCCCAGCAGGCTGCACATCCTGGCCGCAATGCCCACAAGGACTGTTGGTGCCTAAGAAGAGGCCAGCATTTTATTCTCAGTAAGTTTTGGTTGTCTTCCAGGAAGCTCACCAAAAGCATAGAGCCAGCAATTTCTCACAGGGCATGCCTGAAATCGTGATTTTCATGAAAATCCTGAAATCATGATTTTGGCAGGTCCCTACTTATGGGTAATTTACCTGACTGATTGCAATGTTCTCAGCAACAAAAAGAGTGCTTTGTCCCAGTTGGACAATTCATAGCGTTTCCTGCAGAGCGACACAGGGTATTTTGTGATTAAACTGAGAATTGGGCTCCTAGTGTAATTAAGTGATTATCCTAGCTCTTGGAAAGTGTTATTGAAACCTTGGCCTGTTAGACCCCTTGCTGAAAACGCATTGATTCTTAATGTTCTGCAAAACCTAAAGGCATTGTAAATACATTTGTTCCTCACCCACCTAGGGAACAGTCTGCCACAACTTCTTTACCAAGTCTGCTGACTATTAAATTGCATAAACTGCGTACAAAGGCATGTTCCCCTCTGGTAATTCCCAGTTTACCCAAGGAAGTCTGAGTCTCCTACTGCAAGCTCCTTACTTCCCTCTTACTCCATCAAGTTGATAAATCAGTTGTGTTTGCTCCTGTCAGACAAGCTAGCTAGGCATTTTTCTTCAGCTGTATGCTGTTGTAGCTTAAGCTGTATGTCCTACTCGAGTTTACTGTCTGGTATTGGTCTTGGTGGTTTGGAATTCCTCTGATCTTCATCTGAGGGCAAGGGAGCTGCTATTCTTTCCATTGCTTTTAGGTTCCCAGCTTTCTCATTGGTACCTGATCCTCAGAGATCCTGGTTTTCTCTGATTTATAAATGGCAGATTCTCTGATTAAAAACCCAAAATCTGTGATAAAAAATAAAGGCCACCCCCAGCCCCCGCCCAGTGCTGCTGGTACCCCGCACTCCCGCCCGCAGTCTCAGCAGCCCTCCTGATGCCCCTTGCAACAGGCCCACAGACATGCAGACACAGACACTGACACCACCCCAGCAGGTAAGTGTGGGGGGGGAGGGGCCAGGCAGGGCAGGAGGAAGGGAAGTTGCTGTTGGGGGGGAGTGCGCCCTCATGCCTACTCTCAGGAGCAGGGCCATGGGGTGAGGGCAGGGGTACCACTCTGCAGGCCACACGTGCCAGCTGGGCTTAGGCTCAGGCTCTTGCCCTTTGCCCCTGGATCCTGGAGGTAAGCAGGGCTTGAGGGTTGTGGGGCAGGGCTGGGGAAGATGGTTGGGGGCTGAGGGAGTGAATGAGGGGTTCTGCCAGCCTCAGGCAGCACACTGCAGCCAGAAGTGGGGCCAGGGGGTGAGGGCAGGGGTGCCCCTCTGCAGGGGGGCTTTGTGGACAAGCGATGTGGAGTGCAGTGTGGTGGTGCCTGCCCTGTGCGGGCTACGCACATGGTACCCAGCTGCCTGCCCAGGGGCGATAGAGGAGGAGGCTTGCATACGGCTGGCTGCACAGTTCCATGGCCAGCTTTGCAGCAGCAGCAAAGGCTGGTGGCTGTGGGGGCGGGGAGGGCTTGCACACTGCAGCCGCTGCCGCTTACCCGTAGGGCTATGCCAGCAGTGACAGCCACTGCCTACAAAACTCCTGCACCGCCATGGAGCAGTGCCCCAGAGCTGTGCAGCCAGGCAGCAGCAGCACTGGTGGCGGCCAGGCGGCATGCAGCCATCCCCACCACCATCCCGTGCCATGTGACTGTCACCGTGCATCAGGCTGCATGGTTGTGCAGCGGCAGCAGGAGGTTTTGTATGCAGCGACCATCACTGCTGGCACGGGTGAAACCACGGGTAAGCAGCAGTGGCCACTGTGTGCCAGCAGTGATGACCCCTGTGTACAAAACCTCCTGCTGCCGTGGCACAAGATGGTGGTGGGCATGTCTGCGTGTCTCCTGATCATCATCACAGTGCTGCTGCCACCCAGCGGCCAGCTGCACAGCTCCGGGGCACTGCTCCATGGCAGCATGGGGAGGCTTTGTAGGGCAGCAGCTGTCACTGCTGGCACGGCCCTACAGGTAAGCAGCGGCGGCCACTGCAAGTGAACCCCCACAGTCACCATCCACTGCTGCAGAGTTGACCACAGAGCTGTGCAGCCGGCTGCATGCAAATCGCCTCCTTCCCCTCCCCTTGGCAGGCAGCCAAGTGGCATGTGCACAGCCCACACAGGGCAGTCACCACCACACTGCACCCTATATTGCTTGCCCGCAAAGTCCCCTGCAGTGGGGCACCCCTGTCCTCACCACCTGGCCCTGCTTCTGGCTGCGGTGTGCTGCCTGGAGCTGGCAGCACCCTCCACTCTCTCAGCCCCCAACCATCTTCCCCAGCCCTATCCCATAACCCCAAACCCGACTTACCTCCAGGATCCAGGGACGAAGGGCAAGTCTGATCCTGAGCCTGGCCTTGGCTGACTCAGAGGCTCAAGCCCCTCCCTTCCCCCTCTGGGCAGGGCTGGGGGTTTCCTGCCCTTTCTGCAGTTGGCTCTTGCAGTCTGGAGCTGTGCTAGCCTGCAAGAGCTCTTTGCAAAAGCTGAGAATCTGTGGATTTCTTTGCTAAAAAGGGAAATCCACGTTTTCTCTAATAAAAACAGGTAATCTGTGGTTTTCTCTGTTTTTCCATTGGAAATGGAAAACCCAGATCCCTACTGATCAGTCAGTATCCACCAAGTCAATGCTCCAGCCCAAACATGCTATGCTTAATACCTTTCTCAAAAGTTACAGAGCCTCCTTTCATTTCATTTGTATTTTTACTGCCCATACACATCTCTCCACTTCTTTCTCCATCTGGTATCTCTTGGCTGGAAAGGCTGTACATTAAAAGTGAGATTTTTGTGCTGTGTTTCTAAAGAGGCTTAGAGATCTTCTTTACCTCCCTTTGACACCTTTCCAACTCGAATTGTTTGAAGATCAGTGTGGTTTTTGCTGGGCTGCTCTAACGTATGACAGGCTTATGCAGCTGCCTAGGGACTACTCCTCAGTCTAGAATAGCAGGAGTATTTTACATTCCAGCTATGCCTGTCTCCTCCTTGATCCACCCTAGCCCATCCCTTTGTACAAGTAAAGCATATGACCATCTCCATTGACCATGTGCTGGTCCTGCATTCAGGGAATTTGTCAAGGCTATTCTGGCCCCTTTGTTACACCTGAGCCAGACTCTGACTTTACATGCATTTCAGCCAAAAGAATCTCTCTGTTTCTCTTCCATTTCCAATCTGTCTCAAGCCACTTTACTTTCAAATGAAGTGTAATGGATGGAACCCATTTCAGAGCTGTGCCAGTTCAAATTCCTCTCCTCTCCTCTCCTCTCCTCTCCTCTCCTCTCCTGTTTTCACTGACTGGCTTTCACACATGCATACTGGCCTCTGGCTTCTTTACTAGTCCATCCAGGAAGAGCACAGACCAACTGCAGACGCTTCCTCAGCCTAACAAAGGATATTTGTACCCAACAGCTTGCAAAGAGGAATTTTTCCAACTATTTGTGTTGGTCAAATAAGAGATACTGGATTTGCCTGAAGAACCTCGTTTGCCTGTGTCCTTAGACAGACCAACATGACTACAACCTGTATTACCTGTCTAGGCAAAAAAATTCTTGTCACATCTTTCATGACAAAATACATCTTCAAACACTATTTCAGTTTTATTAAGAGTTCTAAGAAAGAAAAAGGCAAATAGTTCTGCCTGCTGTGGTGACTTAATGAGGTCATTGCTATGAATGTAGAAGATCAGGCTTAATGCAGAGTTTCTTCCAAGGAGATGGTTCCCTCCAACATAAAACTTCACTGGCACATTCCACTCCACTGAGCCTTGTGCTGCTTCAGGAGATCAGGTTCTTTTTAGAGATCAGGGAGTCTTACTTGCCTTTTTTTTTCCACTCTCCTAACTGCAATCAAGTTTCCCCACATGGTAATGGAAAGAAATTCCTGTGGACATGAAAAGGGGGAAGAAAGGGCATTTCTTTTGCATTTTCATACAGTTTGATGGATGCGAAGTTCAGTTATCCAGTGCATTTGTTAACTTTGTGGCAGCTCAGCAGGAGCAGCTTCCATAGCAGCAAAGATATGAGCTTGGTTCTTGCTTAGTGAGCATGCCTGTGTACAGACTTTTCCAGTTCAGGTTTAAATAACCCAGGTATTATTTCAGTATTTAAATTATTTCAGTAGTAAATTCCGATGGCCCTGATCATGCAAAATATCTCCAGTCTCCTGTAAAATGTATAAGAAGACTATGCCTGCTTTTAAAAGTTAACCCCACTTAAAAGGGTTTGCAAAAGCAAGGCAGTGTCAGTAAGTCTCCTTAGCAAACAAGTGGATTTAATTCAGCAGGACTTTATGATGGTTGGGTCAGAAATAGTTGGACTTCCTATAAAAATAGATTTAAAGGAAAAATAATCAATCTGTTTGTGAATCGCTTGCAAGTAAACCTGCCTTGTATATTTCAGAAGACTGCAGATCACTATTCTGGGCCATTTTGTTTTTTTAAATTTGCTATAGGCTTTTTGTTTTGTATTATATTAAAAAATAAGCCTCTTCAGTCTAGCGGCAAACATACCCACCAATGCTGCTTGCCTAATACAAAAATTATTTGTAGCCAAGTGAATTCTTGTGTCACTTCTCTTGGCTTAAAGAGATCTGTGACAATGTTACCTACTATAGGCTGGTCTTGGAATACTTTTACCTTCCATGGTCTGAGACCTAACTTTATAAAGCTCTAATTACTTACTACTTTTCCACAATAAAATTATACCTAGATAACAGGTGTACCAGTGTAACTTCAGCTTTCACAGGCTTTTGCACAAGATTTTTAATTTAATGTTTCATTACAAGTATTTGGAGCTAATAAGCTCTTTCCTCTTGGGTATAAGTACCTCCAAGTTCACCCATGTTGTGGCTCACAATGATGAGTGGTTTTCTAACAGGGTCTGGATATGTGCATAACTTACTAGGCATCCAGTTTGACTCTGCATGAGACGCTGAAATAATCAGTTCCTGCCTGCTTAGCAGTTTGAAAGATTGTTCTGAGGCCATGTTTATGAGGTCAAGCACCATCTTGCTTCTCAGGGCTATGGTCCAGACTCAGTGGGATAATCTAATAAAATAAATTGATTGTACCATTGTTTCAGTGCAAATATTTTTGGAATTTGTGATCCCACCCAGCACATTACTTTTTGTTGGATACACCTGTTGTGTTAATCTGTTCGGTACCAGAAATTTCAATATATCCTGCCAAAGTAGAGAGGTCAAAACAAGCTATAGCCTAACATATTTCAGGTCTTACTTAGAGGTTTGCATTTTCTTTTGTTAAGTCGCATCTTTTCTTATTTCAGTCATTGCTAATATGTCTGAGCACCTCCCAGATCTTAAGACATTTGTTCTCACAGGACAACAAGGAGATAGGGCAAAACTGAGCTCCCCATTTTACAGATGGGAAACTGAGGCACAGAGAAATCAAGCAACTTCTCTGAGGTAACATGTAGAAGAGCTGAAAATCAAATGCAGGCTTCTTAATTCTGGTTCAGCCTGCACTGGTAGGATTAGAAAGGACCAGTTAAGCTCTCAGTTCTAGTCCCCTGTAGTCGTGGGCAGTCTTTCCCAAGGAACCTCCCCACCCCCCACACACACACAACCACCACCGAAAAAACACTTCAGATCCTCACCTAGCACTATAAGACGCAGCACCCAAGCCACCAAGAAACCATCCTGCAACAAGGGTTAGCAACCTACGGCCCATGGGCTGGACGTGGCCTCAGAAGTTCTGATTTTGCATGGTAGATCGGTGGCATGGAGTTGCACTGTGCTGCCCATAACCACTACAGCACTTTCCTGTGGTCTGGAGCCTGCTCCTCTGCTTCCCTTGCTTCAGAGAGGCTGAGTATCTGCAGCAAAGGTGAGTGCAGGCAGCTGGACACTTCAGGAGGCAGGGACTTGTGGCTGGCAAGGAGATCAGTCATATAGACTCTAACCTGTGCTAGCAGAAGGCTGCCAACCGCTGCCCAGTAATATTCCACAGGTAAAAGCAAGGAAGATAAAGGAACTGCTAATGCCCTGCAGCAACACAGAAGGAATTGTTTAATATGTGCTCAAAAGTTTCTAGGAAGAGGGCTATGCCCCACAGTGATCACAAGGTCACCCTTCCTTCCCCTCCTTATAAAACTAATAATACATGGACCTTATACAACTAGTGGAAGATGTTCTAAAACAAATAAAGCTGAAATGGTGCAACTGCCTTGTCCTGCTCCCCTAGTCTGTGGTGGCAAGATGTGGCCTGAAAGCACTGAAGAAATCACTGCGTGCAACAGGTGCTAAAAGCCCTGGTTGTAAGCAGTAGCAACAACAGCCAGAAAATATCCTCCTCTATAGACCAATTTTGTCTTGTCCTTCTGCACTCTCCTAACCCAAAGTGTATTTCTAAGAAATTGCAGCACATTCCCATTCCTCAGCAGACTCTCTTTCTTGCATTAGCGTGGAAGAGTAGCTCATCATGACGAGGAAGTCAGAATAAATGCAGAAAGGTATTTGGAAATATTAACTGGTCGGTTGCTGTCTTCTCCTGGCTTTAGGAAAATGGCAGCAACAAATGAAAAAAATCCTTTAAACTTCTGCCTTAGTTCAACATACCTCATAAACCAACTTGGTAATGATTCAGAGTGAGACATGTAATTGGCTTTCTGTGCATGTTGGAGCAGGAAAGGGCAGGCAAGGTAAGTCTGACCTTTCACTGCTGTTTTACAGACTATTTTGAAATGAGGGAGGGCTTGGGCAGACCAGGATCTTACTGTCAGATGCTCTGAGGCTGGAGGCTGCTGATTCTATCCTCCCAAAAGCAGGCTCTCAGCTGTTCTCCAAGAAATCAGTGTGATTGACTGATGCCTGCTGACCTTTCAGTAATCCATCTGGCTGAATATTTGTGGTCTGAGAGAGCAGTCTCTCTCTCTGATCTCAAGAGGCTTTACATTTTGAAGGCTATTGTCCAGGAATACATTTGTCAAGTCTTAAATGTGTTCCATTTTTATGTGCTGAGGAGAGGAAAAACAAGCTAGTAAAATCTCCTTGGAGGGACACATTAAGTGTTGTCTTGCCCATTCCCATTCTATCCTCAGTTTTCTAGTGAAGAGTCCTAATAATCCCCATTTGACCTCTCAAATGCTGGTGCTTTCCTGAGGGCCTTTTTTGTTCTTTCAATAAAGATGTATGCCTTTTAGGTCTTTTTTACATTGATGCTTAGCCAGTGCTTCACAAACATATATTGCATTATTTAGGTGTTCTTGAAAGAGTTAATCTTGCCTCCCATTTTAAAGTTGGGGAAACACTGGCAGGAAGGTTAAGTGATAACTAAGCCCAAGGCCACAGGGTGAAATGTTGCCTCAACTGGAATTAAAACTGAAGAGTTGCCAGTCTCTAGTCCTGTTTGGTTCCCTGAAACTCTTTTTAACCATTGAAAAATGGTTAACAAAATTGGTCCTTCTTTCTGAAGTGTGTATGAAGTAAAATCTGAAGCTATTATGTGTAATTGCTTAGTTTTTTCTGAATTAAAAAAAATAATAATTCTGATATTCATCAAGTAGTTGGATTTAGTTGGCCCATATTAAAACAAGTGTACAGAATTTTCTAAAAGCAGAAGTAGACCAAGTTGTCTGTATTTTGCAATTGCTTTTAAAGAGGAGTGTGTGCTTCAATAGTCAAAATTGTATGTTACTGTACGAGTACAATATGATAGCATAAATTTGCAGTTAGTTGCATAAGTGCACAATACTTCATATTAATCTGGCTTGAAATGCATGCTGTTATGCAAGACTTGTGATTTTAAAGTATAAAGAGTTTTATATGTGTGGGATCTGCATATGGAATATTGAAATCTCAGAGTAAATTACTTTTGAATATGCTGTTCATAGTCAAACATCCAGTATTAGAATATCCTTGTTATAGATGTGCTGTGGATTAGTTATTTCAAGTTGAGGTGCATTAAACGTACCTGATATTTAAACTATGACTTTATAAAACTAGACAGTTACATTCATGTGCCATTTTTCTTTTTTGTTATTTTTTCTTTTTTAGGAATTGAGGGAGGACAGCATCATATTAATTGAAACAAAGGCCATGCTGGAAGAACAGCTGGCAATGGCAAGAGCTCGTGGTGATAAACTGCATGAATTAGAGAAGGAGAATTTACAGTTGAAATCCAAACTTCATGACATAGAACTGGTAGGAGGTCTTTATTTAATTCTGCTAAAATTATAAAATTTAATTTTTTACACTGGGTTATTTAAAAAAAAAAAAATATTGGAATTAGGAAAAAAATGAAATTAAGAAAACTTTCTTACAGAGTCTCAGGCCTGGTGTGTTTTGTGGGGATTTAGTTTATGTACATTCTTAAAAATGCATGACACCTACTTTTCAGTAGAAAGATATCAGCGGTATTCCTGTTTGGGAGACTGGACTGGGTGAAGTGTGAGCATGTCTCGCAACATATAAAAAGCTCCACATAGCTTATTATGTTCATGGGACTGGTTAGAATTTATCGGTTAGATAAAAAATCTCTTAGGCACAGTATGGTAAAATCAATTACAGTGGACTCAAATACATAATTATTGCAACAATTCTGCAAGGCAGTAACCATTTTAAAAAATGGGTTCAGTACTTAAGAACATATTTAAAACTTTATTAGAAATGGTTAAAAATTATGGTTATTCACATGGCTTTGTAGAGTTGAAAGAATATAGAACCCCATGCATGGTCACTTCATAGGTACATAAGTGGTATATGTTGACAATCTACATCTTTTAGTTAGTCATGGAGCCTATGTTAGTTCAGGGTAAAGGGGTTAAAACGTTCTCTTGTTATGCTATGAGAAAGGTAAGTCCCTGTACTTAGTAACCACATCAGTAAGGTGGCAACACTTGCTTAGACAATGGCTTTACTATGCTGGGGTGGGGAGTGTTTGAAGGCATTAACAGTCTTTGTAGAAAGGGTTCAGTCCATGCCCTTGGGGTGGTTTTGGCCAGCTGTCTTTATGCTGGCAAGGGCCCATGATGTGCTTGATTAGATGTCCCTTGAACATTGGGTGGTATTGGATACCATGAGGTGCTTCATCAGTTTCCAGTAGCAGCGGGGCACTCTGCAGACTCACAGGACACTCCTGTTGCTTGGATCCCGTGCTCCAAGTGACCCGACTATCAGCACCTGTACCATCATATCATAACTCTTCTCCCTCATGGTATCATTGGCCTGCATTTCGGCAGCTTTTGTTCCTAGGCTTCAGTGAAAACCTGCCACTCGTTCTCAAAGGGGATAGTCACACCATTCAGAACTCTTTTCTTGTCCTTGTCTGTTACAAGGATGTCCAGGTGCAGCTGGATGTTGCAGTCTGAGATAGCGTGGTTCACAGCTATCTCCCTGACAGACGCTGGGGCTTGCAGCTGCATAGGATGTGAGACAAAGGGTCTTCTTATTCTCATATCTGCACCTCTAGTCTCAGTGGTTGTAACTGATGATGCCATCAAGCACAAGGCAGTTGATGGGCATGATAGATGACATGCAGATTTGTGAAGCATGTCAAGTTTCTGTGAGGCATGAAGCGGTTGCTGGTGTCCCACTTCAAGGTGACTTTGAAGACTTTGCTTTGATCAGGTTTTTGCCTTCAGGTCACCCAAGTATGTGGCCCACATAGCATCCTTCAGAACATGCCTGGAAAGGTTCCTGACATGGGGGGGCAACAGTGATGTGGTTGGGGCAGGGAGCAGTGAGACCCACAATGCCTATTGCACCCCAAGTCAGGCAGGACCCAGTGTGCTTTCCGTGCCACTGCATCACATTGCAAGCTTATCTTCACATTGAGGCAAAGTCCCTGCCATCTCACCCAAAGTTGCTTTCCAATAACCTACTTAAAAATGTGGCCAGGTCCTTGTTGGCTTCTGGTGATCCTCTTCTTGACAGTTGTCTTCAGGGCTCCAGCAACGATGCTTCTCACCAGGTCCTTAGGGCAGATCAGGTGACAGAAGATGTGGGCGATTACCTAATGTCACATAGGTCTCCCATGTGAGGGGCACTAATACGCCCCTGCCTGTAAGAGATGTATAGGATATCATGGCTGGCCCACAGCAGGTTCATCCACTTCTTTAGGAGCCACTTGAATTCACCATCTTCTTTCTTGAGGGTTGTCTTTGGAACTGCTGAGCCTGTGAGGACAAATAATGTGGGGGTTAAGAGGATGAGAGTGAGATGACAGTGTTTAGGACACTGATCTTCTGTCAGGGAGCCAGCAGAGAGGAATCAAGCTTGTGGCCATCCTGTGTGATTCCACAGGTGGTCTCTTCTGGTGTCTATCTTATCTGGTGGCTGGTGGTTGTGCCCAGGTGGCAGTAGCTCTTGCTGTCCTTCAGGTGCCTCCTGGACTTGTCCTAGATCTTGACAGCAGTGACGACGATTGTATTTCTTTTCCTGTAGTCATATTCAGGGTGGCACATTTGGAGGTGTTGAAGTGGAGCTCTATTAACCAAACTGCCTCAGAGCTGATGTCCAGCACCCTCTGGATTTGGTTGGGTTTCCTGGCAAGGAGGAGTAGGTCATCTGCATAGGCCAGGATGTTCAGCTTACATCTGTAGAGGTTGAGCCCGCCTGGGCCCTCTGTAGCCACTCAGAGGAGGGGCTCTTTGGCCCAGTTGAAGGTGATCAGGCCAAGTGGGCAGCCTTGCTTCACTTCAGTCTGGATGGAATCTCCTGGGTTTTGCACTCCAGCAACCCAGTGCTGCCATTGTATTGCTTCTGAACAAATTGGGTGGCTTGGTCTGGCATCCCAAACTCTCAGAGGATGTTGAAGCTGTGCATGAGGGTCATGGAACCAAAGACATTGGAAAGATGCCAGCCATACCACCATGCACTGACATCTCACTCTCTGGGTGTAGTCCAGGGCCATCTGCAGTTAAATTGTGATCATAACAGCCCTTGATGGACAGGAAGTCTTTCTGTGTTAGGCTTGATGGCCCCCCCTTTCACTGCTCAGTCCAAGATCCTGGCTGTGATGCAGCTTGTAGATGGTGGAGCAAAGAGCAATGGGCCTCCAGTTGCTTGGGTTGTCAAGCTTACCTTTCTTGTGGATGAATATAGTCATGGCTTTTCTTCAGGAGCTGGGCATGTGGCAGAACTCCTTGTACCAGTTGAAGAGCAGTGACAGCATGGGGTCCCACTTCTTCAGCAGGTTGAATCTGATACCATCTTTGCTTGGTCCTTGTCCCTTGTTCTGCTCAGCCTGCCTTCCACTTCCTTCAACTTTGAGCCCCTTTTTGCAGTTGATAGGTGACAAGGATCAGAAGATGGAGAGCACAGGGTGATGATTTCTACCTTGTGGTTGAAAATGACACTAAAATAGGTGAATAGTCTTTCTCCGGATCTGGCAGTGACTCGGGGCCCTCATCACCTTGGGACACTTGGACCCGTACAGCTTCTGGATCCAGGGCTGCTGTGGAGTCGCATTGCTACTGATGTATTGCTACATAAATCATAGACATAGGGCTTATTCGTTTACATACAAATAAGCCTTAAAACTGGTTGCTTATGACTTACAAGCAGAAAGTCTAATGAATAACTATAGACTCTTATAATTGCCTTAACATAAAAAAATACTGCTTTATATCCTCTACTGTGTACATACTTTGTCTAGGACTTATCTACTCTGGGAATTGCTCTGTTTGCTATCACATACCGAGGCCCATGCTGTAATATCTTTGCAGGTGCTAGTACGCTTACTTTCTAGATCAGTGGTTTTCAAACTGTTCTGCAGAATTGTGGGGTTCCATAATGGGTCATCAGGGTGCTACAGAGAGATTGGGGTAATAGTGGAGCAGGCTGGGGCACTGTCTGCCATCATTGCTGGGCCAAGTCACCTGGATCCATGTCAGCTCACACAGCTTGTGGAGTCAGTGGTAGGTTTTCCACAGCAGAAGTAATATGAAAGGGTTCTATGACTTCTGGAAGTTTGAAAAACACTGATCTAGATTAAGCTAGTACAGTTTTGCTATTCCATACTACACAGTAGAACCAAAGGTGAGAGTATAGACATGTGTGCAGATTTCTACCTGAGTATATGCTATGCCAGAAATTCTGCATAATTTAATGGCTGTTTCATATCTGTTCTAGGCCATTCAATACTAAATAACTTTAATAGAAAGCTGTCTTCCTGCATCAGGCTATTTTTCATCAATTCATTACTATAATCATTTTCTCAAGCAATAGCAAACAACTTTTGTGAAACATTGAACACTTTACCTATACGTATGTGGTGGATGTACTCATGACAGGAAAAAATTACTAAGTGAAGACGTTAAAGTTACCATATTTACGTAACTTAAAAACAACCAAATAATTAAATTCTATACATAGAAAATGTATAAATTTGTTATAATTTTCCATGCATAGAGTATCGTTACTGGGGGGTCATCTTTTAATTCATCCATCCCACTGCTGCAGTCAAGCAGTTTTCTCCCTGCTTGTGTCTGTCGCCTCGGGTCTCCCGTTTTCTCTCTGCCTCTGCTTTCCCTCTTGCCACTCCTCTTGCAGCCTCTGCTCCTCTACCCCTCCCTCAGTCTCTGCCTCCCCCCTCCCCCCCTTCCTCATTTTTGCTCCTTACCAGAAGGCTCCATTCATGCTGCAGCCTGGGGCACTGAGCAAACTCAGTTCTAAGATGGAGGGGCATGTTAAATGAGGGGACACCTCATCTTATAATTGAGTAAATATGGTCATTAAAAACTGTTTATTTCCTTTCTGACTAGCACTTGAGTTCAGCCCAACCTTGGTAGCTTTATTTTTTTAAAAATGTTAATAACAGTTTATAAATTTCTTTCCCATCTATTTAGTTGGCTTACTTCTAACAAAAATAACAGTAAATAGTGATGCTGAAGTGTCATGATTTAACATTTCCATACATGAAGAAAAAATATCTCTGCTTTTATAATGCTTATCCTTTAGCTTTAGGAAGAACAGAGAGCTGTATTGTAAACCCTGACCATGTCAAAAAGTTGCATCAAATCCATGGTTTCCATTATGTGAGTTTTTGTTGTATTAAGTGATCCTCCTCCTCTATGCAGCACTGGTCAGGCTGCAGTTGGAGTACTGCATCCAGTTCTGGGTGCCGCACTTCAGGAAGGATGTGGACAACATGGAGAGGGTCCAGAGGAGGACCACCCACATGATCAGGAGTTAGCAGGGCAGGCCATGTGAGGAGAGGCTATGGGACCTGAACCTGTTCGGCCTCCACAAGAGAAGGCTGAGGTGGGATCTAGTGGCCTGTTACAAACTGGTCAGGGGGACCAGCAGGCATTGCGGAAAGAGTCCCTGTTCCCTTGAGAACTACCAGGAGTGACAAGAAATAACGGTCACAAGCTGGCAGAGAGTAGATTTAGGCTATGTATCAGGAGGCACTACTTCACTGTCAGGGCAACTAGGGTCTGGAACCAACTTCCAAGCAAAGTGGTGCTAGCTCCTACCCTGGGGGTCTTTAAGTGGAGGCTGGATGAACACCTTGCTGGGGTCGTTTGACCCCAGTACTCTTTTCTGCTGTTGCAGGAGGTCGGACTTGATGATCTGCCCAGGTCCCTTCTGACCCTACCTACCATGAAACTATGAAATGCATCTCAAATGGCCATTGCAGTATTTCATGGAGCTGGAGATGATGTTGAACTCCAAACCATAGATCTTTTTACTTTCTTTCTATCTACATGCTGCTTTCACAGGATCGTGATGCAGACAAGAAACGAATTGAAGAACTGCTGGAAGAGAATATGGTACTGGAGATTTCCCAAAAGCAGAGCATGAATGAATCTGCACACCTGGGCTGGGAGCTAGAACAGCTGTCAAAGAGCACAGACCTTGCAGATAGTGAGTAGCAATCACGAGACAACTCCTTACTACTCTGGTTTTGGGAGCTTTCCTCCCAGGAAGGGAGCGAATTAATATGTTAAACAAGAGCAAAATCATAATTCATAACTTTCTTATCAGACACTTTTTTATTTAAACTGAACAAAAAAGTTTTTAGCAATTCCTCAGCTTTCACCTTATTTTGATTATGTAACTATTAAAATTATTTTTATTTTTTTGATACTCATTAAGAAGGTGTGCATAAGTAAAATAAATCCACCAACCTGCAAATTATGCAGAGCACGGTTTATTTCTAATTGATCAGTTAATGGCTGGGAGGGCTTCATGGACCCTCTAGTGTTCTGTGTTTGTCTTCATATTGCAGAAAACTGCAAGGGTTCAGGTCACTGGCTTTTACTAGAAGCTGAAATATAAGAGATAGAGGAAAAACGAAGGCTGTGTGTAGACAAAACAAGGGTCATGCGTGTACAACACTTTAAAGCAGGTAGATGCTTTTGCACCGCTTTAATGGTGTCAGTGTTTGCGCACTTTGGCAGTGTATTGCGCATTAATTCCAGTTGCTGTAGGAAATTCAGTGGTGTAATGTGCCTTAAATGACTTTGGATGCAGCAAACTAAAACTCCTCCGAGGAGTTTTAGTTTGCTGCACCTACAACCATGGAGCGAAGCACCATGCTCTGTACAGTTCCAGAGCTCTGCAGGAAGCCCGAGAAGGCAGGCTCCACCCAAGAAAAGCAGGGAGCCTGAAGTTCCCTGCTGTCCCCCCTCAGCCTGCCTGCTTGAGCTGCTGAGCTGCACAGGGACCCAGTGCTTTCCTCTGCAGGTGAGGCAGGTAAGTCAGCAGGATGTGTGCATGACACAGGGGGTTTAATCAGCCCTAAATTGAAGTGGGGTTTTTTTTTTTAAAGCCCACTGCTTCAATTTAGGGCCCCCGCTTCATCTACACAGGTCCAAAAATTGTATGCGATTCAGTTCCAGTAACTATATGCAAAATACATGCCTACAATCTGTTGCCTGTTCATTGATAATTGGTATCTTTTTATAGCCTTAATTGTTTTTATACTGGAATAAAAATATTTTAAGGAATCCTGAGAAATATGATATTATTCTTAGCACCAGACCTTTACTGAGCACTTACTCGATACTGCTAATACTTGTGCATAAATGTAGTTTTATACATTAGCTGTGGTTTAGTTGAATCAGTGGAACAAATTGCAGTGCTTGCAGTACCTGCATCTTAGTCATTCTCTTTAAGTAACTTCATGAAAAGATAGCAATCTTGTGTAATGTTAAAAATTGCTATCTTGTATCTGTTAGTAGTGCCTAATTAGTCACTACTCTAAGGTACAATTCAAAACACATGCAACTTGAGGGGTAAGTTATTCTGTTAAGTGACTTCATGTAAAGGTAGCAATCTTCATGTAAAGACATGAAGTCACTTAACAAAATGACTTACCCCTCAAGTTGCTTGTGTTCTGAATTGTACCTTACAGTAGGGACTAATAAGTTCTTAATTCTTTTAAATGTGTTAGTCTTGCAGAATTCACACTGATTGAACTGTGTGTTGTATATAGTTTTAAAATACATTTCGTGGTTCAGTATATTCTTTTTAAGTTGAGTAAGTTAAGTATAGGAGCCTACTTGTGCAAATTTTTTCTTCAGTTAATTATAAATGTATATCAAAGTTGAAACTTCCTGGCATTTTATCAGCTGTCTTATGAATCAAGAAATGTGCATGACTGTGGATGTGTTTAAGTCCTCCTTTGTGGTTCTCAACAGCTAGGAAGTCCTTTGTTTTTGAACTGAATGAGTGTGCATCAAGTCGTATCCTGAAGCTAGAAAAGGACAATCAGAGTCTGCAAAGCACCATCCAGGAGTTGAGGGATGCGTCTCTGGTCACAGAAGAGAGCAGCCTAAAGTTTGTAGAACTGGAAAAGGAAAATCAACAACTTAGCAAAAAGGTACTTTTGCCTGGCTCACATTGGGTGCTGATCTGACTGGGTGCTGATCTGACTGGGTCCATCTATGTGCAGAAGCAAAGCCCTCATTTTCATTGAAGTTTGCAGTATCTTGAATGAGTGACAACTCTAGATGGTTCCCTGAGGTTCTGCAGGAAGTTATGTGGCCCTTCCCTATATGATCATCATCTTTTAATACATGTCTGTTCAGCTTTCTTGTACTCCATTATCAACTAAGGTGCACCAGCCTGAGGGAATTGTTTGCTCCCATTCCTCAATAGTGACCCATGCCTTTTCATTAAAAGATCATGCTTTTCTCCTGTCCCACTGCCTGCTTCTGTGACAACTGCTTCCTTTGCTGTAGAGAAAACATTTATTCTGTGTAATTTCCATGTGAGCCAATGAAGTGACATAGAAGATGAACTTCACACAGTGCCTTTAAAGCTGCAGATTCTGCTTTATCAGGTCCTTTTTTGTTTTTGGTCCTTGCATCATTGTGCTGCATTCCTGTTTCCTACAAAGGTAGGGTGTTCTCTTCATTCATGGTTATGAACTTGCAAGTAGTCATTTTTTTCTCTAATACATTATAAAATATTAATACTCTTAGTTCATTTGCTAGTTCAGCTCTGCTGTTTCTGAAGGGCATTTTTAGTTGTGCCACAGCTACCAGCTTTATTTTTTGTCTGGTTACAAACGAACATGCTTTTCTCTGGTTACTTGAGCCACTGACTGCATGAAAATAAGCTGTTGCTAGTGTGATGCATTTGAAAATTTCCATTAGTTGTCACCAATAGCTGTGGTGGCCCTGATACAAGCTTATACAACAGTTCAAGCATTAAAATAATTTGGTTTCCCTCTGTGGTACGCTTTGTTTAAAATATGTGCTAGATCCACAGAATTCTCTAGATGGAGGCAAGAACTTGCTTTTGATGCATGGGAAGCTTTAGACACAGTTGGGCAGATCATACTTAGCAAAGTACCTGCTCCTGTGCTAGTGAGAGGAGATTGTTGTCCCTTTGTTACAGAAAACATTTTGAGGAACTCCATTACCAAGGTCACATCAAATCTGCATCTCAGATTTCATATCTGGACAAGAAAAAGTTATATGCAGGGAGCCAGCCCCCTCTCCTTGGCCACTAATCTAATTAAAACACTTAGAATTTGAGATCTACAGGTATAAAGTGCTTAACAAATAACTTAGGTACCCAGGAACTTAAGTTGGGTGGGGTGCCCAGGAGCAGCTGCAGTCAACCTCTAGCTTACCCTGGGCACATTTCTTTGGGTACCTCCAGCTGTGGCATAATATCAGTACTGACACTTGTGGTCATACCATTAGTGCAGTGTTCTCCTGCGGTGGGGGAAAGAAACTTGTCAAGCCTGGATTACTTAGAGATTTGGGTTGGATGATCCATCACTGGAGAGTGCCAGTACAGAGTGAGAAGCAATACATTGGTATGAGGCAAGTAAGCAAAAATGCTGTGAACAGCTGAGATCATGAAGCATAAAGAACATTTTTTGATGATGATGTATAACTTTAGAACTTGGGAGTGAGACCTAAGGTGGGAGCTCAACTAGGCTGAAAGCAGTGATTGAATATCGTGGTCTGATGACACTGTTGGTGGCAGCTACTTATATTGAAGGAGGTTTGAAAACAATTTGCTGTACAACCATCTCCTTTATTTAGCAAGTGCTGTGTCAGTGATACCTGATCTGCAGCTGCAAGGAGAAATAAAACTTGTACAGCAGCTTGACATACAAAAAGTGAAAGTATCTTTCATTTTATTTTTTAATTTAAAAAAAATAACTTATGCATATGTGTTGTGAGGAGCTCTAAAGGGCTGAGATTTCAAATGCTGTCAAACCATGTATCCAAGAATGAGGACTGGAGTTTTGTGGATTTTGGAACTTTCTCAGGTGGAGCCGCAGCAAGTAGCTGCTAGCTGGAAGGACTCGGAACTTCTATAGAAAAGTCATAGTTCTTAGAGAGGAGTTGTGACAGTGGGGTGGTATTAAGGGAGATAAAATAGAGAGAGAGAGGATGATGGGAATGTATAAAACAATGACAGAAGTAAAACACAGTTCCCTCAAACTTGCAGAAAGCTTCATGTATTAAGCAGAGGAAGAAGTTCTTATTTTGAGTGTAAGGACAATAGGGGCTAGGTATAGTTACAGACTTTTTGATCAGAAAACCAGCAGCAGATATTCTCTAAACTTTGCTTGCCTCAGCTTTTGGGTCAGTGAAATCGTAGCCCTACCAAAGGCAATAAATATTTTTTCCATTGGCCTAAATGGAACCAGTGTTTCATGCTTGGTGGATGACCTAGATTTGTATGGTTGGTTAAATAATGATCCGTTGTTAGCTTGTTTGAAAGATGTATGCAACAAGGGTTGAAAGGGATTGTTGAGGGTAGTGTAACGGGGGGCAGCTAAGACTAGTGAAATGATTTTAGGATAAGAGAAAGTTGGAAACCCATGTGTTTGCTTCTGTTAACTCTGATGAATGGAATACTAGAAGACCATAGTATAGGGCAAGCTAAATAACCATATCATTCTTTTCTTTCCCCAACTTCTACAATTGGACAAAGTTATGAATAATAATTTCTGACTTGTTGGGCCTTTTGAGAAGTATTTATGAAAAATTTTTGTTGCTGTATAGGCTTACATTCCAGCTTTTGTTAAACGGCCCCTCTGGAGCCAATGAAGTTTATCATTGTTACATTTCTAAATATTAAACCCTGCTTATCTTCAGCCTGGACAGGCCCTACTTGTCTAGACATTTCCTCTGCTGAAGGCTCACGTGGACCTAGGAACAGTCAATCTTCCACTAATTATTGTACAAGTTGTTACTAATACCTTTTCCATTGAGATTCCCCTTGTGACAAAGTTCACAAAATCAGCACAAGACAGAATCGTTATTTAGGAAGGGCCAGAGGTGTTCATGGCACATACAAGCATAAAGAGGAACCGGCACTACCCTGAGAGCACTAGTATGTAAAGCCTGCTTCTGTAAGGGTCCCAGAGCCTTGTATGTGGTCCACCATGCCTTACAGTTCTCACTTCCTGAGGTAAGAATTGAGGACACATGGTGCATTGTGGGATTGGACTCTTATTTGCACAGAATAGGTATAATAACTAGGTGGACTGGGAGGACAAAGTAGCATGAAGACTAAACAGAGAAGGAAAGTGAATTTGGAAAGCTGCATTTCTGCCCCCTCCCCTCCCTTCTTTTTTTTATATGTTGCCCTTCCTCCCAATGAGGTAAGATAGGGAGGATCTATTAGCAGTGGAAAAGCTAAAATGGAAAGTGAGGTTTTAAGATGGAAAGGATCAGTTTCTCAGAACGCTGGGAAATTTAGTTCTTGGCTTAAGTACAAGCAGAATTACTTTCAGGCAGTATTTAAAACTTTATCAGAAATGTACCTTTGTAAGATCTAATTATAGTAAGACACTTCTTGTCATTGCTGGATAAGAAAACAGCACCCCCTTCCTTCCCTCTACCCCCCAATGACTACAGTAGCAAAGATTTAATTGCTTTGGTCTCATTGGTCTGACATAATCCTTCATGAGCAGATGTATTTTTAATTCCTGCTTTTTAAAATGTCTTCAGATGAAAATGATCCTGGGTCAAGTTGTCTGATGTTCTCTCCACACAGATTGAGAAGTTGCAAAATGAAATTGAAAAAGAAAAACAAAGTAACCAAGACTTGGAGACATTAAGTGAGGAGCTGCTAAAAGAGAAAGAACAGCAACAAATTGCCATGGAGACTTTGAAAGCCAACAGAGACAGACAGGTACAGACTTGGCGCACATTGTCTAAAAAGACCTGATCTGATCTATTGTGTTAATTTTACTGTGGCCTTGTGAAAGGTCTGGCTGGCTCAAGGGCATGGTAGAAGACCATAGATTTTGTCTCTTAAGATACTTGTTCCAATACAAGTGAATGTGGCTTTAAACAAAAACAGCCAATATGAATTGGGTACTGTTATTCATCTGTTGCTGTAGGAAAATACCTCATCTTCAGAAAACTATAATTAAACAGGGTAGGATTGGGGTTAGGATGCACAAATCCCCTGCTGCTGTAAAGACTGAAATCCTGCCAGCTGTGTCCTGAGAATTTTCTTAGACTCCCTTGATCTAGTTAAAAATATGCCAAGTGTGCTTCTGAACCCTTTATATTGACACTTTGAATGCCTTGCAGTTCAAGAACAATAACTTAAAACTGCCATATTACAGCTCACAAAGCATCCTGAATACTTAGTAATTTAATACAGAAAATTACATGTGGATGTTACTGGAATGTGGTCTGCTTGCCTTTAAAATGTTTTAAATCACATGGAGGTTTTGAGGGTATTTAAGTAATAAAAAACCCTTACATGATATAGCTCCAGGATGAAACGGACAACACTTATGTCTAGGACAGAAGAGAAAGAAAACTGCATTTGGCATTGGCAGAATTGACTAAATCCTAGGAATACTTCCCATATGATTTCAGAGGATTTTCTGCCCGAGTAATAGGACTTGAAGATTTAGTTCAATGTATGTACTGAAGTTGGGATTACACCAAGAATTTGTGGAGAACTCCGCAGTTAAAAAGGAATACTTTTAATAAGATCTCTAGCTGAAACCATTGTTTAGAACTTTGAGTTTACATCCAACAGAAAAAAGGCACTGGAGCTTTCAAACTTGACAGTAATGAGTGTAGTATGAGGACCTAAGAGACAGGGAGCAATGTCCCTTAGTATTACTATGTGAGTCATTGGTCCATTCAGAGAGAGAGAGAGAGAGAGAGAGAGAGAGA
>JAGPOW010000304.1:28362160-28423147 GCA_030014935.1 Caiman crocodilus
TGTGGTGCCCCGCTGCTGCAGCCGTGAGGGGGGAGTGCCCAGCTGGGAATTAAACCACTCTCTGGCCAGTTCAGGGTGAACTGGCCAGGCCCCCGCCCCTGCAGCACAGTTCCCCCCAGCATTTGGCCTGAGCAGCTGCAGGCATGTGCTCGCAGTTCCTCAGTCCAGAAGAATGTTTGTCCTGTTACAAGCCGGTTCAACCTAGGCAGGTTAGACTAACCTGCAACAGTTGAATCAGTTCAGGCTCTGGCTTTTTTAATGTCTGTTCCTAGCCCAAATCTCCTTTCTATAGGCTTTTTGAACCATTTTCAGATTTCAATTAAAAAAAAAAAATTCTTACTGTAGAATTCAGTTGGGTTGTTTTTTTATTCCATGCTACAAAAATCTCTGACCAGAAGTATAATTTTTTTAAAGAGATTCTATAGCATAGTTGGGTAAAAACATAAAAGGTGTTCTGTTTTATTTAAACACTTTAATTTTTTGTTATTAGGGTTTCACCCCTTTAAAAATGTTAGACTTGCTTTAAAGCAGGTTTTCCCCAGCAAGAATTTTTCAGTTCACTTCATCAGAATGTAAAATTACAGAACATCAATGAAACATGGATGTGCATAAAGAAGCAAATAAGTATCGTTCCTAAATTTGGTGTGGGTGAGGGCAGTGGCTACAGTCTAGATGTTTGTTTGTTTTCTACTGACAGATATTAGAGTGCTTTTCTCATTGTCTTGCAGAAAATACAAGTTTCTGGAAAGCAAAACTGAATCTGCATTGAAGACAACACTAGCTATGAAGGAAGAAAAGATTACATTGCTTGAGGCACAAGTGGAGGAGTCTCTGGATATGAATCAGCAGTTACAGAATGAGCTAAATACAGTAAGAGGACAACTTCTTTTGAAAGTGCAAAGCTTAGCTGTTCTGTAAGGCCCTTGACAGACGTTCAGCTTAAAATGTGATGGGATCTAATGCTCACTCACAACTATTCTGCGCATGGCAGAATGGGCAATTTTGGGGGCATTAAGGATTAGATCTCAGTTGTACTTCAACTGCTGAAAGATTAAACCAATTGCCTGATTGTCATTTGGAGCCAAGAACCAAACTGATCCCCACCTCCAGCCAACAATCATCTGGGCATACAGGGAGTCCTGTACTGGGAGGTATACAACCACATGTGCCACCCAACTGAGTGACGCACACAGTTTTGAAGACCACAGGGCATGGGAGCTGTGTAAGCCCTATGCATCACCCATCTGAATGCCTTGCTGGGAGGTCTGTAAATTGCATACATGGGGAGCCCAGCATCAGTCTGCCAGTGCCAGGCTCCCCATGTATGGAGAGTTATAATGCCCTGCATGCTGGGTGGTATGTGGGGTTCTGACAGTTCCAAGCTATGTGTTCAGTTTAAGGTGTGATGCAAACAAACCACAAAGCTATTCCACATTATATGAGGAATAAATTTTTGGCTCACTTACTGCATTATTGCACCTTAAACTGAGTTGCACATGTGGCCAGTTACTATTTAAGGTGCAATTAATGTGTTAATCATGCCTTAAATGTAACGTATTGGGGGCCTACATTGCAGTGGCTTTTTTGTATTTTTTTACAGTCAATGGGAATGTACAAAGACAGATCTGTGGAATGCCCTGTTCCAGCCATGGGCACTGATAATGTGTTGGGGCCAGGGTCAACCAGGGATAGCAGCAGCAGTGGACAGATTTCTTCATCCTGCACCTGATCCCTGCTGCCTCCTCCAGGTGTGCCCTACTGGCCAGGAGCAGGCACTGCAAGAGAATTAACCAATCCCCATCCCCATGCAGGCCCAGAGGGAGCCCCAAAGCAACTCCTGCTGTGTTCCTGCTGCAGGCTCCAGGGAGCATCTGTGAGCGGATCTGGACTCAGCTGGAGACAGCAGGGGTTGGTTCTGACTCCCAGTGCCTATTTGTGGCATTGAGGAACACAGAGATGAGGAGGGAGCAGGTGCTAAAAGGAGGAACCTGCATGACACTGCTGTTGGCCTCTATCATCAAGCTATCCCAGCACCCTGCACAGCCACTCCCCACAGTTTGGGGCTGGATGGATGGAGGAGTAGCCCTGGGGCTCTCCCCACCCCTGGGACAGTAGAAGTGGCAAGCAATCTTCCCCTCTACTTTGTCTACCTGCCGCTGCTTATGTCCCTGCCTGGGAGCTCCAATGGACCTACATTCAAATAGTTCAAATTCAAAAAGAAGAATTTTTCCAATTATTTGAGTTGGTCTAAGAAAAGATACCAGGTTTACCCAAAGAACCTTGTCTGCCTATGTCCTTAGACAAACACAGCTACAACCTATACCTTTGGTCCCACATTCCCTCTTCACCCCTTGATGTGAGGGGCAGTATGCCACGCACCTTCTTTAGGAAATCGTGGATCCATGCAGGGGGACATGTAGCAAAATAAAATACTTATTTTTCTTGCATGCCTCCTTTCCTCTCCTAGATGATGATACTATCAGCCTTTGACCCAGGACTTTGAAGTCACGAAGTTTTACCAATATCTTCAATGAAAGCAAAGTTAAGCCAAGTATGATTGCTTCTGGAAGATACCATTCCAGAGCACTGCTGAGTTGGTAGAAAGCAGTGTGCTCAAGCAAGCTCCCTGACTGGGAGCTAGGGAGATGTGGGTTCTTTTCCTAATTTTATATTTTTATTTCTGTACCCCAAGTTCCTCATCCATAAAATGGGGTCATGATAACTATGCCCCTTAAGTGCCTTGAGATTCATGCAAAAAAAAGGTTTCAAGTGTTAATTTTTCTAAATTTTTATTTGTATGAGGGCAATTTAATTGGGTTTTTTTTAAATAATTAGTTTTAAACAAATATTTCTTTTGTGCTTTACAGATAAAGAAAGACTTTGAAGCTCTTAAGCAGGGCCAGGAAGAAGGGCAATTCCTACAGAATTCCTTAAAAAATCCTACAGAAAAAAAACATGTTTCCAACCACCAGATAAAGGAGAAATGGGAAACTGGACACCAAGAGACAACAAAAGAGCTGTTGAAACTGAAAGACAGGGCCATAGAGCTGGAAAGAAGCGTAAGTCGCTTTTTTTAAGGATGCAGATACCTGGCATTTGTTGATTATTCATGTAGATTTTGCATGTTTCTTAAATTGGAAATAACTCCAAGTTCTATGTAGCTGTCTTGCTGCAGAGAAGGCAGTGATCTGGTGGTTAGGACCCGAGGCTGTGAGCCCCTGGTCCTCATTCAGTTCCCTGTGCCACCAAAAACTTCCTAAATTACTTCAAGCAAGTCAGATCTTACACTGTCACTTAGTGTCAGATTTGTAATGCTTGTAGGTTTCTAGTGGGATTGTGGCATCTGTTTACTAAGTCCCTGTGCATCATTTAAACCCTCACATAATGGCGTAAATGGGACTTGAGTGGTGCATGTTCTGGCCCCTGTCTAGTGATGGATCTTTTACATAACTTCTCTCCTGCCTTGGACTTAATGCTATGAAGTATTTCCTATTAAATGTTCATTGTGAAACAAGTGTCAACAGTTAGCTCTCATCTTGGATAGGGCTCAGAACAGCTGTTCAATTTCTTCCTCCCCACCTTTCCATTCCGTTTCCCTTACAGAATGCAGCCCTCCATGCTGAGAAGCAGTTGCTCAAAGAACAGCTGAAGCACTTGGAAACACAGAATGTTTCTTTCAACAATCAGATCCTGACACTACAGAAGCAAAATGTCTTCCTTCAGGAGCATAACACTGCTCTACAGACCCAAACAGCCAAACTTCAGGTCAGGACAACTCTAGGCCGGTGTACCAGAAAACTGGGTTTTTGGCGGGGAGAGAGGTTGTCATGTGGAAAGGATAGAAGTGGAAAAGGCAAATTTCAGTACCAACTTACAGAGTGCAGATGGTGCCTAGGCAGTAGATTCAGATTTGTATCTGAATGTCCATTGAATGAAAAGGGTATGGATGCAGAGTTCCAACCTGAACTTTTCACTATTGAGTAGTTGTTGTTTACAGTGAAATTTGGAAAACTAATTAGCAACACAGCAAAATTCAAAGGTGCTGTTTCAGCAGCTGTAGCACATCAAATGTTCCTACTTTTAGTACTAGTTCTTTATTTTTGTATTTTTTCTGTGCCCCAGAAAGAACTTTCCTGGGGAAATGAGAATGTAACAACTAAACTATAATTGACATCTGGGGTAGCAGATCCCAGTCAGCATTTTCAAGTCTTCAGACATTTCAACTTTGTGGCAAAAAATCAAAATTGTTTATGAAAAGCAGAAGCTTTTGTGTGGGGACAGAGGGTGGGGATTCTTTCAAAGTTTTCATGGAAATTTTTTTTACTGGACCTAGTCTCTCCTCAACTAAGTTCAGTTTTTTTTTTCTGTTGTTCAATATGCATTCAATACAATTTGAGATTCACTTAGTGCTTATGCACACTGCATGTTTACATGAGTATATTAAGCCATTGCTGGTTCAAAAAAGAACAGACATATGATTTACTGCCTACACTGGTGCAACTTACTTATATCCAATGTAGAACTGCACTTCTACAGAAATAATCAGAGGCAAAACTATACTGGTTAACTGATACAAGTGCATGGGTAGTATCTATCCACAGCTTATCCCAGCATAGATATTTGCTCACACTGTCACAGCCTAGTAGTGAGGCACCTTGATAGTCCTTGATCATATGTAGCTATTCTAGGATAGTTGAATACTGTATGCCCATTCTGGATGCTGATGTAAATTATATCAGTGCATAAAAACTGTTTATCACTTTGGTATAAATATATCTTGAGTCTAGGACCATTGTCATACTTGCTCCCAGTTCCTTGTGCACAGGGCCAGCATAAAGCCAGTGCTCCGTGTAAGTGCCGGAATTGATCTTGCATGAAATTTAGGAGTTGTTCAGGCTCATACTGGTACCTACTCAGGGGTGTATTCCATCTCCCTTGCATTTGGCAAAATAAATAAGCCTCCATTCAGTTGAAAACAAAGACCAGCTTCAGCCATCGTGCATTCTTGTCCATGATACTTGGGCTCCAGATATTTTAGATCGGTTCTCTTGGCCAGATAAATTCTAGAGTTGTCTCTGGTTATAAAATGACAAGCAAACCTTGGGAAGTCTTGGTGTGGGGTGGACCTTAAAGGCACCTTGTTCTTGACTTCATCTACTTCATGTTACCAGCAGTACTAAAATGTTGCTCAAATTCTGTTTATGAAAAACTTCATATTTTCAGTAACTGTATAAGCATTTTTAGGTCTACATAGCCATATCTACATGTGTACTGCATGTTCATTGTGTCTGTGGTGTGTGTACTTGCTTACAAGTGTACATAAACATAATTACTTTTTATTTGAGAAACTTTAGGTAGAAAACTCAACCCTGAGCTCACAGAGTACTTCATTGATGGCCCAGAATACCTTACTCCAAAACCAGCAGACAGCCAAGGAGAATGAAAATGAAAATGTACTGAAACAGAAGGACCAGCTGAAAGCTGAGTATGAGTCATTGCTGCAAGATCAGGAACACCTTGCTTCACTTCATGAGCAACAGTCCTCAGAGTATGAATTGCTAATAAACCAGCACAGCTGCCTAAAAACATTGCACAAAAATCTGGAACTGGAGCACAAAGATCTTGGGGAAAGGTATGACTTTTTTAGATGTATAATATTATAGCATACTGAATATTCAATAATAACAAAGAAGTTACAATTCAGCAGTATCTCAGGGCTAGAGTATGCTAAATGCTCATGTTAAAACTTGTGTTTTCCTTTCTAAGAATAGACATAGCATTTTATTAGAGTAAGTATTGTTTCTTGAGGATTTCCTTCTAGTTTTTATCTTCCTCAAGAGGCTAAGAATAGAAACATAGTGTAGGTACAAGTAATGTATGAATCCCACTCTGCAAAAAAAATTCCAAAACCTATTTTTCATTTTTCAGTTATCCCCCATGTGACAGAGCAGGCAGCCCCGATGCCAGGGGGTGTTATCTGCGGCTCCTTCCATCCCCATACCACAGCCCAAGCCTCGCAGATGGCATCTAGGTCTCACTGTAATCACCAGCCCCACCCTGGGCCCCAGAATCTTCTGTACAGGACCCTCCTCCGATCCCTCTGATCTGGCGGTCTCTCTGCTGTCATTCAGACTACCTAGCCCCCCCGGAACCCTAACCGCACTGCTATCCCCACCTGAGGACAACCACAGCACCTTCTTCCCCTCTCGGGTGTGGTCCCCCCGGGACCTCCGGCACCTAGCCCTGGCCCACCTCCAGGCCAGTGGGGACCCCAGGCCCCCGGCTCTTGGGCGTCCCTTGCAGTGGGCCCCCGGCCCTTTTGGCTCCCGTATCCCTGGACCCAGCATGGGCCAGTCGAGGGTACTCGCTGGCTTGGGCTGGTCTCTAGCCCTCACTCTGTCATAGGGTCCACCCTGTGAGCCCTCCAAACACAAACCAACGGGGTTACTCACCCCACCCAAACTGGCCTCAAAAGATCAGTGCTGTCAGGGTTGCAGAGCGTGGAACTGACAGTCTACAAGGTCTCTTACATAACAGCTCCACTAGATAACGCTACCAACACACATACCATCGTCAAAAAGATTCTTTTCTGCTTGATCTCCAGAGTCAACTACCACGGCCACAGCACAGAAAGCAGTCAGCCTTAGAGCTACCGCTGCTGCGGGAAGCAGTCTTGAATTTGGATGTTGTGAATCATGTACAATTAGGCCTCTGCCATCCCACGGTGGCCACTTCTTAGCTGTGCCTCAGGGGCTCTGCTCTTCTCTATTCCCAAGATAGAGTTCATGCCAGGCCACGTTTTCAAGTGCTCAGCATGTTGGCTGTAAAGATCTTTGGAAAATCCAGCCTTTGAGGAAAGGATGCTGGTAGGGTAGTTATGCAGTGTTGTGCAGAGTGTGAAACAATGACAGGGGTGGGGACACTTTAATTGAAAAAGATGTTTCATGAGTTAAAACTGGGAGGCAGGGCTATAAGCAAAGGGAATTGTATCCTCTTCAAATTGTCACCTTACTACTTATCCTGCCTCCCAGATAATTAAAACACTGGTAGTAGCCAACAGCTTTGTAGTACCTCACAGCTAACATGGGGATGAAAGCTGTCCACTTATTCCTATTCTTTGTGGTCTGACTCTAAGCTGGTTTTCTGCTTATAACAGACCGAGACCAGACTTCAGGCTCTCACTCCACCACTACAATTAGTTTCCTTAATGACCTCTTTGACAGGTCCTTGATGCAATTTTTTTTTTGAATTTCAAGATTTTTGATAATCAAGTCTTCTTTATCATTTATGTTATCAATACACTCTCGCTCGCTCTCTCTGAGTCCGCCCTCCAGGCCCTTCCAAATGCAAACCAACGGGGTGCCCCTAATGGGCCACAGACCAACGTTGCCCCTTGTGGGCCTCAGCAAGGGGCAGGCACAGCCCGTGCCCTGCCACACCCCACCCAAAAGAAAATTGAATTTACATTTAACTTTCATGTAAAACCTGTATTTAATTTGAAATTAAATCAGATGGCATTTGTAAACGTAGAGTAGTAGCTAATGCCAAACTTTTCTAGCCTAAGGAAATGGCAATACAATGTGCAGCAGGTTTTGATAGCCCTCAGAAATAAAACTGCTGTGACAAAAATCTATGTCAGCTCCATGTGACAGACAGCTGCCTGACATTCGGCTAAATGACCTGGAAATGACTACACTGGTCCCATCCCTGCTTACTGAGTTTTTCACAGACTGAAAAAATACATAGTCCTCACTGATCTGGTGAACATAGCATGTCAGCAACAGTTATGCTACAGCTATTGACAAATAGTACTATAGGAAAAGATGGTAACCTTTTGTGTTCTTGGAGCAGGTGTGTTTTTAAGAGCGCAGAATCTCCTCGTAATCTGTTCTTATCAAGTCAGGCACAGAAGTTTGTCCGAGTGATTTGTCCAAGAACAGTCTACATCACCAGCTAGCTGTCAGACAAAATATGCATATTGCACCTTTATAAAAATCTGTGTTTTATGGAGCTCAACTAGTTAAGAATGGGCATAGGGAAGGGAGTAGCAGGCAAGAATTCATCTCATCTGCTGTTTGGTGGTATTTAGATGGCAAAATGAAATCTCTTCCTTTCACTTGCAACTGAGATGCGTCACCCATTAAATGCTCTCAGAATGTGTAAGAGCACTTTGGTTGCTTGTCTCCCTAAACAGTGTTTCAGAAAAAGGTTTTTTCTTGGTCCAAGCTGAGGCAGTAGATTTTTCTTGAGTGACAATCACATGCTTAGGCTCCGCTCCATAGAATATTTCTATTGTAGAGAATGTGGGTGAGAAGAAGATGGGTTTGTGTGTTAAAGGTCATTTGCTGAAATCTTTTTTGTTTACCATGCAACGTGTTTTACTGCCTTTACTGAGAAAACTGGTTTACATCTTCTGCATTTTTAGAAAACTTGGGCCCCCTCTACAATGCAGGTAAGGGTGCAATAAGATCTAATGTGGAGTTCACACAAATCACACCTCCTGCTTGCCATGCTGGGATTGGCTCCCTCTGCACCAGCAAGAAGCAAGCTCCCACAGCTGGGAGCTCCATCAGCCATGTACCTCTGCAGCTGGGAGACTCAACTATCATGATCTTCCAACCCCCAGGGTGCATGAAGCCCCCAGGGCTCGGAGATCGTAGTAGCTGTGATCTCTCAAGCCCAGGGGCTTCATGCACCTGTGAGCCTTTGGAGATTGTGGTTGGGTCCCAGCACTAGGAGGTGCATGCCAGTGCTAGGTATTGTGTACCACTCTGTACATACCCAGAAAGAATTCTTTCAGAATTTTTCCTACAGGTGCACTGATACATTTGTCCATATCATATCAGCACCAATAAAAGGGAATTGGCATCATCAGCAAGCATCGTTTTTTGGCTGATATCGGCAAAATTACTGGCCATTTTAAATGCCATGTGCATGCATGCAGCAGCAACATGCTCACAGCCAGGTGTGCAGCCTGGCAGCATGCAAAGCAGTGTCCAGCCAGTAAGTCTGTGGGGGGGGGAAAGGGGTGTGCAAATGGAAGCCCTCACAGTGAGGAAAGGAATGACTCAGGGGCAGTCATTGCCAAGCCAGGGTGGGGCATGGGGTGGAGCTGGCAGCTTGTCAGGCGGGGGGAGGCTTTCCACCCCTGCATTCACCCCCAGGGGAGGCATGGGGGCATGTACCCCCTCCAGATCTGTGCACAGGTGGCTGCACTTGGACCAGGTGGTGTGGGGTGGGTGGCGGAAGTGCTGAGAGGGAGGGCTATGCTAAATTCTGGGGTGGCTCTAGCACCCCTTCCCCAGTAGCCCCCCTCTCAGTGCTGTTGCTGTCTGCCCCACCCAGCCCGAGTGCAGCCAGCAGGAAGAGGCTGGAGGAGCCCCAGCCCTGAGCATGCAGCAAGTAGCCTGCCCTCATCCCACGCACAATTCCAGGGGGTGGGGGACCCCCCCCATGTCACCCCCAGGGGTTTGCTCAGCGGGGGGGAGCCACCCTCCATGCTTTCCCCGGATAAGCCACTGGCTCTGTCCCATGCCCTGCCCCAGCTAGTCAGCACCTGGCCCTGGCCCTGCCCCAGTCCCACTCCCACCCTCCCCCACAACAGATTTACCAGCTGGATGCTGCTTTCCAAGCTGCCGGCTCCGTATCAGCAGTAGAATTGGTATCGGCCGATAAGGCTAGTCAATAATTAGCCATTGGTATCAGCCCAAAAATCTTTTATTGGTGGGAAAAATTAGGTGTGCACCATTGACATAGAACCAATGCTATACCCATGGTGGGAACACAGCTGTAGATTGCCCATTGTCTGATTTACTTATAGGTTGATTTAATCCTCTAAAGTGGACAATCTGGAGGTGAAATTGGTAGTATCAATTCAAAACTCTTGCCAGTCAGCCTGGTTAAGTCCTAGAGCAGTGGTGGGGAAAGTTTCTGAACATAACCATCCCATCAAGGCCTTGGAGAACTCTTGTCAGGGCACTGATGGTGGAGCTTGACTTGGGAGTAGTTTAGAGTCTAGCTTGAAAACTAGTCTTAAAGTTTTATGTAAGAGCACTAGAATACAATAAAGATTAAAAGCGATGGATGAGATGAAATAAGGATTTTACAGTAATATAAAACAAAATCCATAAATGTTTCATGGGGAAAGGAGGAAAATAATCCCTCAGGATTACATGAGAAACTCTTCCCCAAGTTTGAAATTTTCAGTTTGTCATATTAACACTGAGTTCTCAGTATTTTAAATGTCTTGGAGCTTAGTCAGAGGAGAAAACTATTAAACTCCATCACTGCCAAAGGAGATGAATAGTAAAAAGAAGTTTTTGTCTGATAGACAGGTACTCTTCTGTGCGTCAGTTCAATAGGCTGAAATTTGGGACAAACCGTAATTTGACCCTGGGGTGAGGGGAACGGTAGCCTGAAAGAGAAACAAGCTGGCAAGAGTCAGTACATTTGGTGCAGTTCTTTGTCCTTTGTGTTATTCTTATATTTTACCATGGCCACAAAGCTAATCATTGCTCTGCTTTCCCCTCTGTTGAAATGAGAATTACCAATGGCTGGTTGAATTAATTAGAAAGTTAGTTTTTCGACTGTAGTTTTTTTCTGAAGTACCACTGCTGTGTCTTCTGCCGAGCTGCTGTTTTGAAACTGCTTAGAGCAATGCTTGTTCATGAGTCACAACAGATATCTCTACTTTAGTCAGAGAATATTGTTCTGGTGAAACCCTAGTCCAGAAAATGTCAAGATACTGGTTATGGATCCACATGCACAGGGAAAGTGTCACCTATGGACTATCCCCACTTATATGGGCATAATCCCTGCCTGAGGGCCCCAAAGGAAGAAATTGCATCCATGAGCAACATGCTGTCGTAGAAAGTAGCCACAGCCTGCCTTATCTGGGAGTGGTTAGAGGAAGTATAGAATTCAAGATATATGAAAAGTGGGCTACTATAGTTGATAAGAAGTATATTCAGTCCCTTATTCCATGCCTATCTCTATTAGACACTGAGTTACTCTATCATGCTAGTTATATATCTCAGGAGTTGTGGAAAGGTAAATAGTACTGAAAGTATCCAAGCCTGCCCTTCTTGCTACTCTTTTCCTTTTCACTGAGCCCTGCATATGCAAAATGAACAGCACAGGTGACAAATAAAACCCAGCAGAGCTGCTGAGGCAAACAAGCCCTCATTTTCTCCTTAAATTTCTCATTAGCAGGGTACATCTACACATGCACTTTACTGCAGAGTTGACTAATTAGCTCCACAGTAAAGCGTCACTGTCTACATGTGCACCTGTAGTAAGGTATAGTAAATTGATTAGGATAGCACTGTCTGGGACAAGTACTATCGTATGGCAGAGTAATTTATGCCATGTCAACACACATGTAGACAGTGACCAGGGCTGGCTGGGGCATGAGGATGCTACAGGCTGCCTCCCAGCTAGCCCTGCACTGGAGCACCCTTGTGCCCGAGCCAGCCAGAGCCTGGGGCTGACTCCGAGCCTGCTGCCAGGCCAGGGCTGCTCTGCGTTGGTCCTAACTGCGGCGGCCCCAGGTGCATGTGCATATGCTGTGCCCGGGAGCCAGGGGCTCTTGCACAAATTATGCCAGAGTTTACTGCTCCATGCTGTTGCACATGTAGACACACCCACAGGGTAGCAGAGCCACTTCACCAATGTCTGCTTGGCATTAACATGTCCTAAACCTGTTGTCTCAATTTTATAACTATAATATTATGAATTGATGTTATATGGAGTTGATATTACCCCTTCTCTTCCTTGATGCTTTTGGTTTGTTCCCTGTCTTCACTCAGCACTTCTGCTTTTGACACCTGTTGTTGGCAAATTTTGTGCTTAATAGATCGATTTTAAAAGGTGCTGCCTCCCTTCAGCTCTTCTTCATCCTAGAAAGCAACCTGCTATGTACCAGTTGACTAAGATCTGCAGAAAAATCAGACTTCTTACTATTTGAATTTCATTTCAGTAAAAAATATATTTTCTCACCTAAAATATGCACACTTTTTACTCCAAAAATAAACCCTCCAAAATTAGGGTGCCTGTCTTAAGTAGGACAGCTGGTGTTTTTTCACTGGAAAAGTAGCATTCTTAGAGACACTGAGCATGTCATGTATGCAAGATGGCTGCTGAGCACACACACATGGCAAATTGATAGGGGTGCACCGATAGAGATTTTGGGGGCCAATACTGATAGCTGATATTTAAGGAAATTGCTGATACAGTTCAATTTCTGATATAGCATGGAGAGCTGTGTGCAGCTAATAAGTCTGTTATAGAGGAGGGGGGAGGGAAGGGGTGTGGGGGGAGCAGATCAGGGCCCCCACAGTGAGGGAGGGAGTGGGGCTAGGACTGGGGCTGGGGCAGGTGCTGCCCAGCCAGAGCAGGGCAAGGCATGAGACAGCTGTAGCTTGTCCAGGGGAAGCAGGATGGCCGCTTCCCCCCACCCTGCCTCCACACGCTGGGAAGAGCCCAGTGCAGCCCCAGCCTGCAGCCCACCCCGCCCTGTGCAGATCCAAGGGACATACCATGTCCCCATCCCCCCCATTCCCTCCTGGGGTGCACACAGCAATGGGAGCCACCCCCTGGACAAACTGTGGCTCTGTCCCCCTTCCTGCCCCACTCCAGTTGGACATCCCCTGCCCACTTTCACCCTCATTGAAAGGGGTGTTGATCTGTTCCCCCTCTTCCCCCTTCCATCACAACAGACTTACCAGCTACATTTAGCTATCCATGATGCTAGGCTGTGCTCCTCCTGCATGCATACACAGGGTCTATCAGCCAAATTATTGGCCACATCAGGCCAATTTTCTGATGCACTCAATTTTCTTTTTATTGATGCTGATCGGCTATCCGACCAAAGTATTGTTGCACAAATTTTAAACATTGTTGATCCATTTTTAAAGTTTGTTCATGACCCTTTCCTATATTTTTGCAACCCATAGGTTGGGAAACACTGGTCTATAGAAGACTCCCACCGCAATGTCACCCTTGTTGCTCTCAACTCTGACCCTAACCCAGAAACTCTCAACAGGCCTATTTCCTGCTTCATACTGGAGCTCTGAGCAATCATGTGGCTCTTTTACATAAAGTGCAACTCCTCCTCCTCTTCTCCCCTGCCTATCCTTCCTGGACAGTTTATACCATCCATAACAGTGCTCCAGGCATGTGAACTGCCACCAAGCCTCTATTATTCCAATTATGTCATACTTCTGTGACGGTGCAGGGACTTTCAATTCTTCCTGCTTGTTCCTCAGGCTCTGTGCATTTGTGCACGGACATCTGAGGTAACTACCTGATTGCCCTGATTTCTCAGGAAGTATAAGAGGAAGAATAAGTATAAGAGCACCTCCACTGTTACCCCTCCCACTTGCTCTTCCTCCAGGCCTCCTGTTTCCCCACTTCCCCAAAGCAGCAAGTGAGCTGCTGGTAGTATCTTGATCAAAGGCTTTTGATGCGAAAACCATACTTTATTGACAGGAATTTACATGAAGAACTGCTTACAGTAACAGTTTTCCTACTACTGTTGGCAAGGGTCTGGGGCCTAACCTTGTGTGGTATAAAGCACTGGTTTTCAACCTGTGGTCTGTACAGCCATGGGAGTCCACAGACTGGGTATGTGGAAGATGACTATGATCAATCAAAAGTATATGAATACCCACATGCTAAATTTAAAGGGGTCCACACCTCCATTCAAAGCTTTTGAGGGGCCCCCAATTGCAAAAAGGTGATACAGAACAAGTCCTCTTGGAAACATAGTCTTCTGCAATGCCACACATCCTGGACACTATCTGCTACACAAGGAAGTTCCTGATGCCACACTTTCTAGAAACACAGTGTGTCCCGGAGGACTTACCCTGTCATACAGTCAGGCAGGACTCTGGAGAAATCTCTCTTTCTCTGTTCTGCCTTTCAAAAATAAGGCATGTGTTTTATTTGGAGCATGTTTTGTGCGAGAAAATACAGGAATTGCACTTCCAAGCTTAGTTTTTAGTTCATTCACCTACTATGACTTAATTGAACATAATGTATCTTTTTAAGTACCATATTTTTTTCACATATAACAAACATCTTCCCCATCCCTGTCCCTCCCCTTGAAATCAGCCCCTCAAAATTGGGGTACATGTTTTAAGCAGGGAAAGCTGTTTTCTTTGCTGGAAAAGAAGCAATCCTGGAAACGCTGCATGCCATGCAGTTGCCAAGATGGCTGCTAAGATGAAGAGTCTTTTATTAACCCTCTCACAGCCAGAGGTATTGGCTGAACACTGTAGTTTGTTCCTGAAGCAGCCAAGGAGCTGCTGGTCAGATCAGTTTAATTATAGGCACTTGTCTAAAGAACTGCTGACAGTAAAGAACTAAGGTTTTGTTACTGCCCTTGCAATGGTCCAGGAAGTTCCTGGTGCTATACTTTCTGGACACTGTGTAGAGTCCCAGAAGAACTTACTCTGTCACACAGACAGCCACGATTCTGGAAAAAAGTGTTTCTACATACTACCTTCCATAAACAAGGTGTGTGTTTTATTTGGAAGCATTTTACACGAGAGAGAATACAATATACTGAATGTATCTTACTTTTCTAACACGTGCTTTTTTTACCCTCTGAAAAAATCTAGTGGTAGAGGAAATAAATTTTGGAAGTAAAAACCCAGAACATGCTTCTTCCTGCCTTGCAGGTATAATAGTTTAATGAAACAGAAGGCAGAATTGGAAGAGTTGGAGAAAGTTTTAAAAACTGAGAGAGAAGTTCTGCAAGAAGAAAGAAGAACAAATGCAATAGCTACTGGAGAAAACCAGAAGCTCAGAGAAGAACTGAATAGGTATGGCTTCTATGATAAATACCTTGCACAATCTAACAAAAATCATATATCATAAACACTGTAGATTTGTTGGTATGCATTGTGATTCTGATCCAAGTACTTCAGCTTTAGGAAGTGTTCATGTATGTTTGTCCATAACAGAATATATTTTCCCTAACTTTTGTTATATTAACTTCCTTGTGTTGAATTGCACTTCTTACAAACCCGTGAAACTGGATTGCACGTGGCATAAATCAACGTGGAATCTGTCCAATGGCAAGTGATAGATAAATGCCTTCTAATTGTTGAGGAGAAATTATTTAAACCAGTACAGGATGCTTTATTACCATAATTGCTCAAATTTAAAACAAGGTGTTCTCCCCAATCAGCATGGGTGAAAAAACTCCTGGTTTTAAATTTGCATACAAGGAAATGTCATTAAATACATTATTTATCATCAAAGTGCTGCCAATAACAGCATATGCTCAATAATAGAAACTGGCTATTAAATTGATTTAATGCAGCCAACACTGACCATGACTATAAAACACATGGTCTATATTGGACTACTTTACAAAGTTAGGGCAGTTCATTTAAATAAGGTATGGTAAGCCCATTGCACATAGTCTCCCTTAGTGCTGACTCTTTTAAGTCATGGTGAATAGCTACAATGAATACATTTTGACTTCCTCTCCACTCCCACAGCCAAGCTTTCCCATTTCCAGTAAATGGAAAAAACCATTTCCTGGTTCCTCACCAGCCTTAAATGTCTGGCAAACATCACCAAATGGGGCCCCAAACAGTTCACCCGGAATCCCTCTGTCACCCTCTGCCTGTTGCATATGATTAGTGTAGCCCACCCTGCCCTCCATGAGATGAAGTTGGACCAGGTTGCCCTGTACCCCATATGCATATAAATCAGGGGTGGGCAATTATTTCAACTTGAGAGCTGCTTAATGAATTTTGGTGAGTAGCTGAGGGCCACAAGGGTAGCCTTGACAGGTGTCCTGCCCCCTGGTTGCCATCTTGTGACCAGAAGTCTTGCCCCTAACCCCTGACCTTTGCCACTGGAAGTCCCTCCCCTTCCCCCCAGAAGTACTCCTTTTGGCAGAAGGGTTGCCATCTGAACCAGAAAAAAACAAACCATATACTAAAAGCCAAACATCTACTATAACATTTCTGAATTTTATTACAAAAATATTTTTGTCATAGTTTGTATAGGGTATATAGAGGTGATTGCATAATAGGTCAAAAATATTATCCTACTCTTGTATTTTATGTGGGAGGTGTGTGCAGGGTGTGGTGGGGGTGTGGTTTTTGAGGGGGTATGACTGTGTGGGGGAGGGTATGGTATATTGAGGGGTGTGGATGTGTGTGGGGAGGTTGTGGGGGCAGGGTGTAGGTGTGTGTGGATGGGGGGGATAGGGACCCCCATGTACTACTTTCCATGCTACATAGCCCCCACCACCACCAGCAGCATCAGGAGGGGGTCCTTGGGGTGCTCATGGCACCCCTATCTGGTGACATGCAACTCCAGCCAGCACTGCTCATGGTGACAAAGAGTGCAGCCGGGTCAGCCCATCTCTATTGTGCAGGGCTCCCTGCAGTGCACATGCAGCTCAAGGCTCTCATGCACTACCAGGGGAAGATCTGTGGGATAGAGCTGGCTGCTACCATGGAAGCAGGGAGCAGGGTCCCCCACCACTTCCAGTTGTGTCCTGGCAGCTGCACGTGGCAGGGAAGGTAGCCAGTTCCATCATATGGGGCTTTCCCTTGTGGCACACAAGTGCTGGGAGCTTCACGTGTGCCAGTGGGAGCCCCTGCAACAGAGGCAGGCTGGCCAGCCTGGCTGCACTCTTTCGCCATGTACAGCACTGGCTGGGGCTGCGCACCACTGGGCAGCAGGACCATGTATGCCTCTACCTATTGATGCTGCTGCTGTTGCCACCAATAGAGTCTGTGTGCCATGGGAGGGGAGGGGGGCCATATCTCTCACCCTCCCTCATGCTGCCCACCCAAGCTCCGTGCTTCCACCACCCCCTTGCATGGTCAGGACCTGCAAGTTGCGGCACGGAGCCAGCCTGGCACATCCCAGAAGCACGCGGTTCCCACTCTTCGACCAGGACCCAAAGAGTGGCACAGAGCCAGCTTGGCCCAGCCTGGTGGCACACTAGAATGCCAGAAGCTGTGGAAAATCCCGTGCCTTCAGGCTGGGCTGACTCCGTGCCTCCACGTGGTGCTCCTGGCACTCTAGCCAGGAGTGGCATGTAGAGGCATAGAACCAGAGTCGTGCAAGCCCCCTAGAGTGGGTCAAGTGCCATCAGTGTCCATGTCCCATCTATTCCCCCTGCCTGTTCTTACTTAAATTTCCACTCTTGTATGGAGGGAGGGCAGGATAACAGCCACGGGGTCACTAGGGCAGGAGCCTCTGCTAGGCAGAAGCTTCTAATCTCCAGAAGCTGGTGGGGGCAGGATGGGGCTAGGCAGGTTGAAGTTGGGGTGCCAATTAGCAAATAGTTCCTTTTGTAAGAGGTACCTGGAATACACACACATCCCAAGAAGCGCTGAGCTGTGGGGCCACCATGGTTTGAAACACTGTTGACTCTCCTGGGGCCCAGCCCAGTGAACTGTATGGAAAATCATGAGGCTTTTAGCTTTTAACTAATATATATAGTACAAACTGTACATAGGTAAGTACAAAAGTGCTGTCTAAAAGTGTATTTATGGATTACTTGTTCTAAAACTTGCAGCAGTTTCAAAAAAGGTAAAATGCATCAATTCTAGATGAACTAAGTTGGTGGGTGCTCATTGTACAAAGTCATTTTTAAATTTGCTCCCACTTCCATGTGCTCAAGGAGAGCAGGGGCTGAGAGTAAGGGTGGGGAAGGAGTTGCAGGGGGAAGAAGTGTGGAGTGCAGCAAATAACAGGGAGGCTGCCTGACCTTCCAGATGCATCATCCCTGCTAGTAGTGGGAGGGGGACAAATTCAAGGCAGACCTTCAATAATTAGCTTTTATACCTGGAAAATTATAGCAAATTTATAAATTTTCCATATAAGGAATCTAATTACAGGGAGTCGTCTTAGATTCAGGATCATCTCATGTTCCAGTAATTATAGCATTAAAATTTCTGGGGAAAAATACCCATTTGGTTTTAGCATCTCTGAAGATTGTGAATAAAAATTCAGTATTTTTTACCTCAAACAAAAAAAATAATCACAAGTCAGGCCCCAAAAATCATGAATTTGGCTTAAATTGCATAAGGTTCTTAAAACAGGTATAACTTTTAATGGGATTTTCTTTGGGGTTTTTTTGTTTATTTGTTTTTGGATTTTTTGCCTCATAGTTTTTTAACCTTGTAGGTGCCCTCTGGTCACATTGTTTAAGATTTTCATGCAGTCATTTGGGTCACAAACTGGGACTTCTAAGCAGCTTTAAGTGTCTTAAAACTTACAATAGGATTGTGACAATTGGCAATTCTGGAAATGATTTCTATCAAAATAACCAATTTTTTCTTTCTTAAATTATAACTATATTACTTCTGACTTTTCCAGGTGTATTATGGTTGTAGACATTTTAAGTTCTTCTCTATTGCTCTTTAAGTTATAATACCCTGTGCAGACAAGCAACATTTCAAGGCTTAATTACAAGGACTGGGCACAGTTTAAAAATCAATGGTCTATACATCCACCAGGCACATTTTAAACCATGTTAAAACACAACTTATGGGCGCACCTCTGAGGAAATTTAGACAGCATGGTGGTAGAAGTGTCTCGGGCTAGTGTAGACTTGCACACCTATCATTGCTCTAAATAGTTCATAGCATAATGATGGGAAAATTTTAAAGGACTTATAAAAGTCGAGCCAGAGAACCTTTCTAACTCTAGCCCTCTTAGACAGAATTGCATTGAAAAATCAAGCCTGTTTTATGTTTTGTCATAGAGGTCTCCTTCTTCAGTTTTGACTGTAATGCAGCTGAGTTCATTACTGTTCTGCCAGCCAGGATTCCCTGGCTGGCTTTATTCAGCTCTGGGTTTTCATCTTACTATTGACAGGGCTTTGGACAGATTAGCCAAAAGATTAATTGCAGAGAATTGAGAGAAAAATAAAAGTAATTTACTGTATTCAGCAACAGATTCAGAATGTGTTCATTTTTATTTTAAGAGTCTTCCAAAAATAGCATGTATTGTAGATAGTTTTGGCTTTACCACTGGCTTAAATAAAATACTACATGTTGTCTAGTTTATTGATATATTGCAATGCTCATAAATAACAGTAATACTTATTTCATGCAAGAGAAAACTTCCAGTGAATATTCCTCATTTGTGTCAAGCTGAGTTGATTTTATATCAGAAAACCTTTAAGTATATGCTACCATGGAAACTAGTTGCATATCCTAACTACCAAGGAAGTGGTAAGTATTATGTTCTGAACTTTTTCCTTCTAATTCTTCTTTAGAAATGGAACATTTTATAATGCTGGTTTTGTACTTATATGTAAAGAGTCTTTGAAAATTGGTCGTGACAGATACAGGTTATATTTAATAATTGCTCAGCACACCAAGAGAGGGCCTTTTTGCTGTTATGAAGTAGAACTTAAAAGCTTTCTGGCTGCTTCACTTTCAGGATAAATTTCTTGCATAACCAACTAAAGGCAGAATATGAGGGGCTGCATACACACACAAAGGAGCTTAAAACATCATTGAACAATTCCCAGCTAGAGCTAAATCGTTGCCAAGCTCGCTATGATGAGCTGAAGGAGCAGCATCAGTCCATGGACATCTCCTTGACCAAGCTGGATAACCACTGTGAGGTGAGCATCTGGAGAGAACTTTCACATCTGAGATGGGGACAAATTTTCCAAAAAAGCATCTGCTGTCTTGCTTTATAATTTAGAGTATTCAGCCCTCTTGAAAAATTTGTTCTTGCACTGTAGAAAGCAGAACAAAATTGCTTTGTTATTAATGGAAACGGAAACTGGACTTTAACAATTCAGCTGACCATAGCGAGCTCTTGCACAGGTCATCTGTGTAATTACTTTTGAAGCAGACACATCAAAGAGGTGCAATTGTATTTTTAGGGTGGAAGATTTGGTGATACTGCACTAAGCCGCAGGAAATTTGCACTATGAATGATGGGTGTGGACTCGCTGTTATGTGGGTAGATTCAAAAAAAGAAGGAAAAGGATTAATAAACTCCTTCAATATGCACAATCTTGAATTATTTGGAAGATGAGGAATCTTCTGATTTCCTGAACAAGCCTCCCCACTACACTCTGTCTTTCTGCTTCTCCCTGTGGTACATGGTGATCATGAGGATTAGCGCTTGTAGTCAGATCTGCAAAGGTAGTTGAGTATCTTATTGCCACTAAGGACAAAGTGAATAAGAAGCACCTAATGCCATTTTTTGTCATAGAGTGCCATGAACCTGGTTTAATGCAGGAATAAGTAGGTGAAGCTTTTTGTCTTATGTTATAAAGTAGGTCTCACTAGAAGATTCTGATGCCTGTATGAGTCTTAATATATATATTAAATCTTTACCCTGGGTATCTGTGCTAGTTTAAATGCATTCACAGGGAAGCACAATGCAAATAGGCAAATTTACCTCTTTATCTTTTGATTAGCTGCTTGCCCGTCTGAAGGGAAATCTGGAAGAAGAGAACCATCATCTCCTGAGCCAGATCCAAATGCTGAGTCAGCAGAACCAAATGCTACTGGAACAAAACATGGAAAATAAGGAACAGTATCATGAAGAGCAGAAGCAGTACATGTAAGAACCTGCAGTTTTGCCATATCAATTGTGATATCTGGGATAACTGGATAGACGAGGAAAGGCATGTTGAATGTGGAAGCTTCTAACAGTATCATGAAGAAGCAGAAAGACATAGAGTGCAGTGGTGGGTCCATTATCTTTCCCGGGCTATTGAAAGCGTTTAAAAAGAGTAAGAAGATTGTAGAGAAGCTAAATGGTTTTTCTGTGTGTATTTATCACAAGTGATATTGAGGAGACCAATATTTTTAAGGGGAAAGGGTGAGGCATTGAGGTTAATTGTGGCCTGAAAATAAGATGTGAATCTAACTGATAAAACAGCGGAAGTCCAGAGTTCGAAAGGAACTTAAAAGAGGAGGAAGTGACTAATCTACTGACAAAAGTATGCATTCTCGTTACGATGTCTGCTTCTTGAGAAGTTGCATAATCTTCCAGCTTCCAGAAAGGGTTATTTTCAACTAAACTACAGTTAAAAGACAAAACAACTTATCTCAGGATCTGCCACTCAGCAGGGTTTATTGAATCACAGCATCACAATAAGGCAGATACACTTATTTTGGTTCAGGAGATAGCTTATGTGAGGTGAACACAGTTTGTCTAAGTATAACATTGCCTGGCACCATAATTGATCAGTCTTATTCAAAGCAGGTTGTGTTATCACAGGTGTCGAGAACAATATTTTTCTAAAACAGAGGGAGCCAACTTTTTTGGCAGGGGAGCCACAAATTAGCCTGCACCTTCCTTAAGTGCCACTCTGATCCCTTTCCTCTGCTGAACTGATGCTCTGCCTTCTGCTCCCTCCCCTATCTACACCATGCTGCCTGTCCCATCCCTCATCCTCTGCATGTCACACACACAGGCTACCCATACCATGGGTTAGCCACTCTTGTTCTAAACAATACAAAATTTCTAAGGTAACCAAGTACTTCATCTACGTTCCTCATCTCCACTTTAAATAGGCTAGTCCATTAAATTAATGCTTTTTGTTTCCATTTGTTATACCTTTACAGAAAAACCTATCTTCACAGGGCTGTGTGAGGTCTCCTACAGTACCACAGTACAGTCAAGAAACAAAATGTATTCTTGAACCTGAGAATTGAAGTTTTATGAGCTAGAATCCTGGGAGTCGCTGCCTGAGCTTTATTTCAAGACTAGTAACATGTTTACAATTTTATTACAAAATCGCTAAATAAGTTTGACTGGAATAGAAGTCGACATTCTAGAAAGGAGGGTCTTTCCTGTTGATATGCTGGCATTTTGAAAGACTGTGTCAATAAAATAGTAGCTCAAGATCCAGTAGAAATAATGTAATTTATTCTCTCATGAAGAATTGAGAAGATGTAGTTTTGGGGTGAGAAGTGAAATTCTGTGAAGAATGTATCTTCCTAAGACAGAAGAAAAGGTTATTTAAGGATCCCAGGATCAGTATAGTTCAGTAGCAATCTCCAAAAAAAGAATGAGCAGTCAGGTGGGCAGAGTTGCAGATGACACAGAATTGTATACGTTAGTCAAGTGTGAGGAATTCCAGGGGAATCTACCAACCGCCAAGAATGTTCCCTTCCACACTTAACACACTGTTGGCAAACAGGTTTTGTTAGAAAACATTCACGTTTCTTCCCCTCAATCAACTTGTTGCATGGCTAGGACTTTCTCTGTGTTGATAAATTGCATAGGCTGATCCATGGGAGACTGGAGCTTTCTTTGAGGCCCTGAACTGCACCCCACAGCTCTTACCCCTGCACTCCTTGGCAGTAGGAGTCTCTGGGATATTGTGAAAACAAGGCATATTGTAATCTCTCCGCACTCTGTTTCCTATCTTCTGTTTATGAAAAGAGACTAGTAAACCCTCTTTTATGCCAAGTGCGAACAATTGAAGTGTTTGTGATGTTAAGAGATGTTTACATTTATTTTTCTGGGTTGTTGATGAGTAATCTTTTTGGGTTTTTTGTTTGTTTTTGGTTTTTTTGCCTCATAGTTTTTTGAACCTTGTAGGTGCCCTCTGGTCACATTGTTTAAGATTTTCATGCAGTCATTTGGGTCACAAGCTAGCATCATTAAGAGTAGATTAGATAGGTACTTGGCTGGGGTCCTATGACCCTGGCACTCGTTCCTGCCATTGGCAGGGGGTCAGACTAGATGGCCTGCTTTAGGCCCCTTCTGATCCTAGATACTATGATACTATGATAAGATAGAGGTAAATTAACTCTGCATTACAGAAGACTGTTTGACCCATACAATTCTAGCCTGTGAGGAGATCTTTTGTCCCTTGGTGTCTGTTGGCCTTCTATTTTGTAGGTATTTTTCAGTATCTACGTTTTTATTTTCACAGTGATAAATTAAATGCTTTGAGGCGACACAAAGAAAAACTAGAGGAAAAAATAATGGATCAGTACAAGTTTTATGATCCTGCTCCAAAAAAGTAAGTCCTCTTCAGTTTCAGTGCTGCTATTTGCAATACAAAATTTTGGAGAGAAAGGGGGCAAAACCCCTTGACAGCTTGTCTGGAAGTGTAAAGGAGGGAGGTGATCCATCTGATTCTGATCAGTTTGGAATTATGTCACCTTTTTATTAACGTTGTGATATAAAGTGTCAGTTTTTCAAATCCTTCCCTGGAATTCTAGCAGGGATGTCGGATGTGAAGGCCTGCTGATCAGCGAATGGTCACTAATCTGGTCTGTTAAGCCAGCAGGGAGAGCTTAATCCATATCCAGCATTTACAAAGCTGTCTCTGTCTGGTTTTGGAACATACTCTTCCTCACTGACACTGAATTGGCATCACAGACAGGTCCTAAACAATAACTAAACAGCCGCACAGCATCCAGAACTGCTGTTTTTATCTGGGACACACAGTCCAACATGAGAGAGAGATCTCTAAAAAGGATCGAATTAAAAAAAAACCCAGCAGACCCAGAGCCCCACATAAATTTGTCTGACCTCTCTGATGCAGAGAAGAATATGTACCAAGTCTTAGCATCCTTTATTTCATGGCTTCTCTGCCTCTGTTTGTAGCTAGATCTCCCCACCTATTAAAATGGTGTATATCAGTCCATGCATAAATTTTGTTCTCTAATGGAGGGACAAATTCCCTTTATTCAGAACACTAGCGCTGGAGAAATATCATTTGTTGTCCATGTGTTAAGCAACAGATTAGTCCAGATTTTAAGTCTTTTAGAGATCACACTGCATCTTTATGTCCAGTTCACAGCATGATGTATTGAATTTAGAGCCAATTTTTTTTTATCCTTCATTCTGAATATTTTCCTCTAACAGAAAAAACCACTGGATTGGAGCCCGAGCCTTAGTAAAACTAATCAAGCCAAAGAAAGAGGCTACACGGGAGCGATTGAAATCTGCTACGGAGAGTACTCCATGGCACCCTGAATCTGCAGAGACAGCAGTATCCCCATCTGCTCCCCAGAAACTTAAGCATCAACAGGAGAGTCAGGATAATACCTCTCAAGGGTCAAACTCTATAGAGGAGAGAGATAGCCGTAATGGATCTTCAAACAAAGGTAGGGAGTGTTTGGCTTAAACAGCTACTGGATGAAATAAGTCGTACACTTCCCAATGTATTTGCTTAGAAGGCTTAACAGAAGTAATACTTTGCTCTTCTATAATCACATAACTTGGAGTGTTAACCTCAAAGTTATATTTGTTAGTTTTATCTAACATCTTGGGTCTCAACTTTCTGTGCGTATTAAATTTCACAGTTTGCCTGTATGTTTGTATGTTGACACAAGCAAACATTCATTTGCAGGAGGCTTACAAGAAAATAGTGTAAGGTTCTTCGGTAAAATGAGGGAAGTTCATTAACATCTGTTCCTCAGGTGACTGGTACAATATTGTCTGGCACCAGCAGATGGCGCCCAGGGAGCAGAAATGACAGAAGAACCAAAGCGTTTTAGTTCCTACCAACATTACTTGAGGGAACATTAGGGTGTTTTATCTGGCACTGAATGAAGAAATTACTTTTTGTAGAATGATTGCAGATGATTTCTGTAGCACTGCAAAACAAATACAGAAAACATCAATTTGCTTTTTCTGTGTTGGTTATAGCTGGATAATTATTTTGGACAATAAATCAGATATTCTTCAGCATGCAGAATTTAAAGAGAATTTTCACAAAATTAAGTAATTGTGATCTTTAATAAAGGCAGAAAAAACTAAGCTTCACTGCTGCTCTTGAGACTGTTCCAGTCAGCCTCGCAGTAACTTTTTTGTCTTCTGCAAATATTTATTTTGTCAAGAAATATCCTGTATGTGAGGATCAAGCGGACATCTCCATTAATATAAATGGGGACAGAGAAAAGTCCTCACCTCTCCCTCGGCCCCTGGTTGTTTTTAAGTTATAACCCAGCTACAACTTCAAATGCTTGTTTAAAATAGTCTGCATTGTAGCAGTGTATAATTTCAGGAAATGTTAAATTTCTTTTGTGTGCTTCCATATCTCTCACTACAACAAGGAGGGAATTCTGGGTGTGCAAGAAGTGCAGAACAAATTTATTGTTGGAAAGCACTCGGATTCTATGATGATGAAAACCAATATAAAACTCTAAGATGAATCTAAGAAATTTGGCTGCATGTATCATAGAAACAATTGAATCATGCTTTATGTAGAAATGTTATGTCTTGGATGACCTTACCAATAGTTCTAGATGTGGTTGTTCATACGTGCTATAATAAAGTAATCATAAATTTAATCTTCCTAAACATTATATGTAGCAACTTAGTCTTTTCTCTGTGTTTGTGGGGTTACATTGTCTCTTAGCTGTTTCGAGACATTTTCAGTTTTATTTATAATTTTTTGTTCACTTTTTTTTTTTCTTCTTCTTTTTGGGATACCCTGGGTGATAACAAATTAGCTGCTCAACGCAGAAAGATTACCTTTTTGAGAAGCAAAAGCAAGGACAAAGAAAAGTCTCCTAAATCTCCATCGAATCATCAATCTCTCTCTAATCGGCTGCGGTTCTGGTCTTCTTCCGACATCCCATCCTCTCCTAATGAACCTCTTTCTTTCTCGGACATGGGAGATTTCTAACACCTTTTCTCTGTCATTTTATCATACATTTCTGAAGTTTAAAACAAAAAACCCACATGCCTTAAATACACACTCACTGATACAAACGCTCAGCATGTCCTTAATATCCCTCAAATACAAGTACAAATTTTCAAATGTGGACTTAATTTTTCCAGTAGAAGATGTATCTTTGCACACTATGGAGCCTTTCTTCAATGCAGAACACTTTTAGGGGACCTCATGACATACAGTTTACGTATGTAGAATGGCTGTGGTGCATGTTATAAGTAAGTGAAGTTGTTGTGCGCTTCAATATCTTCTTGCAGTTGGAGACTTGCATCATGTCCAGTCAAAATGTGGAACTAATATGCTGTTGCTATGCTTCCTACAGTGTATTAACTCTACTAAAATATGAAGCTAATAAATAAGCACTCTTGGAAATTTTTGTAATGTTCTTTGCTGCTTAGTAAAATTTCTTTTTGCCTCCAAACACTCTAAATATGGAGATACAATGGCAGCTACTAATTAATTAACTCTGAGCATTTTCATTCTAATTTTCAGAAGTCTTTTAATTTCTTTTGTGAACATTCATATTAAGTGAATTTGGGGTGTGAGATCTGAGCCTCTGTGTTTGAGATTTTTTGTTAGAAGAGTTGATTCACACTCTTGAATCAAGAGCAAAGACCAGTAGTGCCCTGAAGTCTTTATCATCCGTTTGCCATTTGGTGTCTTGTGAAATTAAATAGTGGTTGTAGTCTCCCCCTTGTGTTGGACAAGTGCCCGTATTGCAGAGTGCACGTTCTCTGTTGCTACTTATTCTTTTGTGTTAATAAGGAATGTCTGCCTCCAGAGAAATTAATATGGCACTTTTGAAAGCACGGAATGAATTATTTAAAAGCAGTTGACATACTGACTTGTATCCCAAGTTTTAGACCATGATCATTTTTATGGCCATTTTATAAACTTCTGAATGAAGGGAGAAAATAGAAACAGTGCAGCTATTGTCACAGCGCACACATTGTATAGAAGGTATAGTTTCAAAAACTGCAGTGCTCAGTTGTATCCCACTCCACTTTCCTTAATACATTTGTTGCTATTCTGTGCTTTTGAACTAACTCTTCCCTTGTACATGCCACCTATTTGTTTTGACCTCCTGGCTCTGCTTTGTTTGCAGCGGTAATTATATATATTTCCTTTAGAAAACTGAAAAACTAGAATCCTGCTTCTCATCAAGGTTGTTCCTAAAATGAAATCTTTAACATTTCACTCTATTTTTGTGTGTGCCTTTAAGCCATGTATACTGATTAGGCTAATTTTTTTTTCTCATGCTTTTTATCTCATCACCAGGAAGCATACTGCATATCCTTTTAGGTGTGTTTAATGTATTAGAAAACCACATATGTTATCAAGACAAGATCCTGAGCTAACCAAAAATCTTGATCATTTAAAAATGAATGCATTGAAGGAAGAGAGCTTAAAGATTTTTATCATAGTAGAAAAAATTTATATTGAGAGGTTATCTTAGTGTGAATCCTGCTAAATAACTTCCAAGTTGGAGCTTTGCTTTAAATAAGAATTGGACTTCGTCAAAGTAATGAATCCTTGTTCTCTTCTTATACTGAAGCACCTATTTATAAAACATGCCTTAAGGCTGGGAGGTCCGACTCCTCTGGCCTGCACAAGGCTGGTCAGTGGGCTAGATTGGGTTCACAAACTGGCTCCACGTGCTGGATCCAGTGTGGGCCCTGGAATGGGTGTTGTGTGTCATGCATGTCCCTGAGCAGCTGGTCTAGGACCACATAACATGGCATCTGCCCCAGGACCGTGCTGCATGTGACGCCTACTCCAGAAACTCTGGGCATATGTACATGTGCATTAACACACTTTAGTTTATGCTCATTAAATCTAGTACCACTATTGTGAGGTACTAGGAAAATGCACATTAACATGTCTTAATGCGCATTAACTAAATAGCAGTGGGTACTTTTACATGTGCTCTGGAGGTGGGGGGGGCAACATTTTAATTAGAGTGACTCTGAGAGCCTCTGTAATTAAAGCACCACCATGTCTTGTGTATTAGCGTCCCCATGCTTAAAAATGGTGGCGGGGATGCTCTTACGAAAGCTCATTGAATGAGCTTTAGTTCAGGTGCCCCCTGCCACCATATTTTAAGTGCGAGGACGCTGATATACAAGACATTGGAGGCTGCTGGAGCACAGTAGTTGCCATACTTCAGCAGACTGTATTAATTGAGTCTGCTCCAACATGCTGGAATTCTAGCACATTGGAGCAGCCTCCATGCTTGTGTACAGATACCCACTGTTTTAGTGATGCTTAATGCATATTAGCCTGTTTTAATGAGCATTAATTAATAGCATTTTTAGTGATGCTTTAATGCACGTTAAAATAAAGTGTAATGCCCATTAAAGCACACATGTAGATATGCCCTCTGCCACTGCACCTGCTTCAGTGCAGGTCTGCTCCATGCTAGATCCAGCAGATGTCCTGGAGTACCTGGTGTGAGCATTGTGTACATTGAGGTCACCCCTTGCTGCCTATTCTGGGACTGATGCTGCTCACAGCCTGGAGCAGATGCACAGGCTCAGAGTGGGGTAGGTACCATGTGTGCTGCAGCCCCAAAGCAGGTGCGGCATATGGCACATGGCTCTACAGATGAGAGCTTTGACACCTCTTCTTTAAGGCAGTAGTCATAAAGGGCTTTTATATCTCAACTGGTTTGTTTTCCTGCTTTCATGTCTTTGCCTTTTTTTCTGTTTCCTTCACAATACCTTTATGTGTATAAAAACAAAAAAAACCAAGCCTTCCTACCATCTCTAAAGCAGCCCTAGTCACTCCTTTGCTTCCTAGACACCCCTCACAATTGCAAAATCAGCTGCATAAATCTCTTACCCAGTACTGAACTATTTATTAAAAAGCTTGCAGAACCAGCTCCTTGTGCGTATTTTGTGCCTGCTTGTTCTGTGTGTATGGAAATGGATTGATACATATCCAGTGAGATTGCCTGATTCTGTATTTCTCTCTTTTCCTTAATAGATCTAAAGCAAAAACGAATTTCCCAACATGGAGGCAGCAACGATAATGTTGAAATTTCAGCAGACCCTGCTGCTAGGCACTGTGGCATAGAGCTGGGTGTCAGGACTAACTCTGCCTCAGCTATCCACTTGACTGCTTCAGGTTCTGCATCCACTTCCAGGCTCCAAAGCAGACTTAAAGGTGTGTGGTACATTCTGGTATCTGTAACTTGTACAGCACTCAGTTTTTAGTCCCTGCTTTCATGCAATTTGATCCTCAGTCCTAACAGGAACTGAGTCTCCTATACAAAAGCTGTACGCATACATGACTCCAGTACTGATCTGTATACCAGTCAGAGGCTCAGCAAGCTAATTAGGTGCTGGTGGGCTGGGGGGGAGAGAGTTAGGGGAGGGGCACAGACAGATGGATGTTCCCATCTGCTATAGACCTGGGGCATGGATGAGTGAAAGGGAAGGCAACCTTTCCCTGTAACAGCATCAGTTCCACTCTGGCAGCCACAGCCACATGCTGAGGCTCCCTGGGAGCCAACCTTGTTGCCCTGTTCACTGCCTTCCAGCCCCACCTTTTCCTTTCTCCATGCATACATATTGAGCCACAGGGCTATGCCAGTTCTGGCAAAAGCTTCTTTGGGGTAGAGGTGCAAGGAGGCAAGCACTCGCTCAACTTGCTTTCCACCTCCCAAATGCACTGCTTAGTGTGGCACTGCCCTGCCTGACTCATCTGTCTGGACAGGTACAATGCAGGGTTTCCTCTGCCATGACAAAAACTCCTGGGGATGATTCTGGCATCTTTTCCTACTCAGTGCCTGGAGTTGGTTTCCTGCTCACCTTGCCCTAGTTACGCTGTTGACACACAAAGCATATTAGTCCCTTGATATTATTAGGCTTCTTTAAACCAGCAAAACTCTCAGTGTAGAATGTGATGCAAATCTGGTCATTCATCCAAGTGGACTCCTGTATATGTGTGGCTTTGGGTCCTTTGATCAAAATGGTGTTCTTAAATATGGCTGCTTTTCCCAGTATAAACTTTGCAAGTCCAATACATTAGGTGTGTCATTTATACCATAATAATACATTTAGGGATGATCTGTGGGATTGAGTTTTCTGTGCTAAATTACCTACTAAGCATTATTTTCTTCCCAGGATGTAATTCAGAAGATAATCTTGTGGAACAGTTCCCTGAGGTAGAGTTTTCCAATAGCAGACAACATGGTAAGTTGATAGAACATACATAAAATTAAAATAATCCTAATGTTGGATCTTGCTTCATTTTGTCCAAGGAAACCTCAAAGGTACTTAAAATTTAGGTTACAGAGGGCACATCTACATGTGTGCTTTAATGTATAGTAGCCTATTTTACTGCACATTAAAGCATCATGTCAAAAAAAGTGCTAATATGCTAATGCACTGTAAAAATAGGCTACTGCACATTAAGCATTATTTTAAAAGCTTGTGCTTTTGCTACTGCATATTAGGACAACCTAATGCACTTTGATTTAGTATCTCACATTTAGAGGTACTAATTTTTAATGCGCAGTAGCAAAAGCGCATTCATGAACATATAGATGTGGCCAGAATGAGAGAGAATATCAATTTCTGACATTTGCATCTGTATGTTTTATTTTTAATTTGATACATTTTTTAAGAAAGTGATTAGTTCCTAAAAGAAATTAAATTAAGTCCTGACTAATACAAGTTGGCTTCCACCAGCAGCACTTTAATGCATGTGGTAAAGATTTGACACTGACTGCATCTGATGTTAGTGAGCTTAGGTTTGCAAAAGTTTATGCATTTCTAATTTAGTTAGTCTGTAAAGTGCACCTCTACCCTGTCTTCTGCATAACTTCAGACTAACAGGGCTAATTGCATACCTTGGACTTTCTCATACATTACATTTGAGCACCATTTTTCAAAAATGCACCAGTGACTTGGGTGTGTAAGTCCTATTTTCAAAAGAGACTTAAACACTTATCAGTTTATATCTAAATGGAAGGTGGTAATACTAAAGCTTCTAGAACACTTAGAAAACTTTTTAAAATGTCCTTTGTCCAAACCTAATTTTGCACTCTTGAACTTTATCCTTGAATCTTTCCAGCATCCAAGCCAAATAGTTTAGAGAGCAGTAGAAACGCATCCAGCAATAGCTCACCTCTCAATTTGAAAGGTAAGATGTTTTCAGAGCAGATGTCTTCTCCAGCGAACAAGAAATTCAGATGACTTGCATCAGTGTATTTTCTATCTTCACCAGCAAGACTTCCGGAATCATTTTGTAATCTGATGAGGAGCCTTACCACACTGAGGCTTGACACAGGGTTTGAAATAATGATTTTTTTAAGACTTACTTTATAATGATGTGAATTCTAGGATAGACACACCAGTTCTTTGTTACCATAGGTCTCATGTCCTGAGGGATGAAAGGCCAATCTTAAACTCCTTTACACCGTTCTTCTACCTATATTCTGTCCTCTAGATTTTCTGGAATTCTGTTCTCTAACGAGCAGAAGCCCAGTAGACCAGGTCTGGTCTGCCAGGTTCTTCTAGATTCTGGCAGGCTCATTTGCACAGCTTAGAGCAAGTGTCAGCAACTGACAGCTCATGGGCCACATGTGGTTACAGAGATTCCCTCTGCAATAAGAATGAGGGGGGTCTACATGTGTGTGGGCTGCGATAGCCCTCCTGCCACCACTGCCTGGATGCTGCAGAGGCTGTAATAGCATAATTTAGATCAGAGCTGTCCAGTTGTCCCCTGGGCTCCCACCTGGCTGTGGCTCTCCTAACACCCAACTGCCAACATCCAGGGTCTCTGGGCTTCCCTTCCCTCCTCTGGCTTCCTTCACCTGTCCCCTGGGGGTGGCACAGCACAGTCAACAGTGCTGGGGGGAGCACACAGCTGTCAGCTGAAGTGTTGGCAACCCACCTGTGTGGTACGACAGGAGAGGCTCTCCATAAGGTAGCAGCATTATTGTGGCCTGCACAGAGCATGGCCTTCCACCCTTTTAGAAGTTGGACAGCCCTGATTTAGAGGCACATTAGACTCCATATATTCACCTGAAGGATTGACTGTACTCGCAGAAGACAAAGGATCAAGGAAATGAGAGCTAAACTTCATGTCATCCTCATGCATCTCTGTTCCTTTCATCTGAGTGTTACTGCATGTTCTTCAGCTGTTGTTCTAGGTCTGATCTCCTTAAATTAAATTATCATTGCTAGTTGGAATCCAGTTGGTCAAGTACAGTAATTTTTCCTTCTTGAAGCTCTGTGACCTGATAAAGAATGTCTTGCATTCAAAAGCTTGTCTAACAGGGCTATGCAAAGCTTCAGTAGCTGATTTGATTCGGAGGAGATTCGGCCTGATTCAGGGACCAAATCTCCAAATTCAGATCAAATCAGGAGACTAATTAAAAGCTCCAAATTGATTCAAAGTATCCAAATCGATCCAGAAAAGATTTGGCCACTTTGGAGATTTGGCCATAGACTGAACAGGCAGCTGACAGCTGCCTCCAGCTAGTAAATGTTGGGGTTGGGGGAGGGGAGGGGGAAGCAGTATGGGGAAAGAACTGGGGCTGTGGCTGAAACAAGCTGCCCAGCTGGGGCAGGGGGGGCATGTTACTCGGGAAGGGAGGCAGGGGGGGAGCACAAGATGTGGGCTCTGCCTTGCTGCTGCTTGCCCAACCAAGGCGATGGGGGAGATGCAGACCCAGCTTGCTCCAGATGCAAGGGGACAAATGGCAGCAGGGCAGAGCCCCTGCTTCCAGTGCTGCTGCGCCCACATACATGCTGCCTGGCAAGCAGTGGCAGTGACAGGGCAGAGCCCCTGCACCCAGTGCTGATGCAGGCATTGTAGTGCTGGGAGCGGGGGCTATGTCCTGCTGCTGCCCAGAACAAGCCGTGTCAGCATCCACATTCCCACGCTCGCTGGCTCTTGCAGCGATGATCAGGGCCTCTGAGTGGCGATCATGGCAGAGCCCCCTGCACAGTGGGGGGCAGTGGACCTTCCCCTGTGTGCATGCTGCCGCCGCCGCGCCCCCCCCCCCCTTCCCTTCATGGATGCTTGGCATCCATGCAGCAGCTGTTGCCTCGCATGGGTGCAGCATGGCTCAGCAGGGCACCGTGTGCTGTCTGGAAGCTGGGGCAGCTCCAGTAGTCAGCCGGAGCCCGGCACCGCTCAGCCCCAGCTCCTAAGCAGCACACAGCTCCAAGCCGAGCTGTGCTGCACCTGCACCATGGGGCAACTGCCATGCAGTTGCCAAGCCGGGGGGAGGAGAGGGGGACAATCCCGGCTGCCCCACACTGCACAGGGAGACTCTGTCACAAGCCCTCAGAGGCCCCCCAGGCAGGGGATGGGGCCAGGCAGGGTGCCCATGGGGGCTTCTCCCACAGCTCCTCCTGCCCTGGGAGAGGCAGGCACAGCTGGAGGAGCTGCGGGAGAACCTGCAGGCACTCAGCTGTGCCTGCCTCTCCCCAGCCGATCTGAATCTCTGATTCTGATTTAGCCACATTGAATGGGGACAGTAAATCACCAAATTGAATCACTGTCCTCTGAATCGGCTGGATCAGAATCTGAATCAAATACTTTCCTTTTCATACAGGCCTATTGTCTGCCTCTATCCCAACTATGCAGTTGGTCCAATAAAAGATATTACCCTAAAATCCTTGCCTCCCTGAAACTCCAATTCCACAGAGTTTGGGGGATGATGAGCTAATAATCGTTAATTCATTTTTAATTAGAGTGGAGAAAAGGAACTGAATCATATAGTATCTACTTCAGTAAGGAGTTGACATTTTGCTAAAATAAAGGAAAATGAGTAGTGTTAATGCTGCTTATTCCCTTTGTCAGGTTCCTCAGACCGTCTCCATGGCAGATGTGAAAGCCTCAGCAGTGAAGACATGCTGTTAAATAGAGAGATGCCTGCATTGCCCAGAGACAGCTATATTTGTCACTCTGCTTCTGCCATCTTGATCTCTAGTAGCCGACATGACCCCTCCCTTCACAGAAATGGCTTGATCTCTTACGATGCTCCTCAAAGAAGTTACACACCCCACACTTATGGTAGCAAGCAGCGCTCTGCCTCTCCTGGCAGTGAGATGGTGACTTTACAAGAGTTCTTAGAAGAGAGCAATAGGCTATCCCCACCTACTGTAAGTAAATTAAAGCCATATCTCAGGTGCTATGAATATATTCTGAGCTAGTTTGACGGAGGGAGCAAGTAAAAAAATGATCATTGCTAATGACTATGGATCTTATTATAAACTGTTCAATCTTATAAAACATTTAAGTAAAGGAACCCAGTTAAAAACAGGGATAATATATCGCATATCCGTTATTTGTTTATATTTATATTTGTAGCTGGAATTAATCAATTAATAGAAATTAAGATTTGTTGTTGTTTTTTCACTAAATAATTCTTCCTGATTAAATGTTCCCATTGTTCCATCACCTCTGATTTCAGTCTAGGTTTAATATTTGAACTAGTAAATAGTCCATGCAGTATTATTCAGAATTCCGCCTTAGTTATAGAAAGCCCTCACCACAGTTCGTGGCTGCTTAATCTTTGCTGGGAAATTAATATTGGCAGCCATTTTATTGAAATTTGAAATGTGACAAATTTGAAAAATCTCCAGTTTTGCAGGAGGCTTCTATAAGGCTTTATGCCTGGCTGGGGTTCTATTTCCCTGGATTGTACTGACTCTTTCTAAGTACTCAGTGGTGCTATTGTGCTGTTGGTGAGACTTGATGCTAGATTATTCCACAATGCACTGTGAAGTGTCTTGTGGGAAATAAACTAAGTTTGGTAGATAGCAGTTGCCTTTTATTGCTTGATGATGCTGTGCATTAGTGAGAAGCAGTATTGCAATACAAAGTATATTTTCAGACTAAGTTTATCATTGTCATGAATGGAAGTTAAGGTTTCATCAACAGTTCCCTAGCATTACTGGTATTAGAGGAAACTCCACTTCATATGACATGTTAATTTGGGGCCTTAATGGCTAAGGCAAACATTATGAAATACCTCTTTCTCCCTTGTTGTTCTGATTCTGTGGGGTAAATGTCTTCAGTTTAAACTCTTTCAGTGTTTGTTGTCTGTATCCATCTGACCACGTCTCTATTTTCATTCTTTCTGTCATCCTTGTTCCTTTTCAGCAGCGACACAACTTAAACGAGACTGAAATTATCTCATTGCACCAATTTCTATTAGAAGCTGATGCATTGTATCCCTCTTGCCATTCCCTATGTCCATCCCTCCATCAAGAGCCATCGCAGTCAGTCGAACCACTCCTCAGTCATTCATGTCGTGACAGTGAGAGGCACAAAACAGGGAGGGGGAATAGGAGACCATCTTCACTGTATATCCCCAGGGTATCCATCATTATCACTATGTAACCAAAGCTCACAATTTGCTGCAGCTGGCAAGCACATTCATGTACCTGAAAGCTTCTTTTAGCCTAGTAACTGCTTTGGTTTAAAGACTAAAATGGCCCAGTGACCTGTATTAGCTGGTCCTAGAGTACTTTTAGTGCTTGGCCTAAGCAAATGTTTGTTAGGAGCATTATAACAATATAGGTACCCTCTAATTTTAACCTGCACACTGAAGGTTTAGACTAACATATGAATAACCCTGACTCAGCATGTGAATGAAAATGGAATGCTTCCGAATGATCAGAAGCTGCAATTTTATTGCTATTATTATTGTTAATAGCATTTGCTAGTAGTAAAATGGTTTTTCCAACAGGAAGAAAACTTCCCTGTAACTGTTGTGAAATAAATGTTAAATCTTGATGTACTTCCCAGAGAAAAGCAAAGAAATTAATTGCATCAGGTTGTTTCAATACATTCTTCTGCAACCAGCATCTCCATTAACTGTTCACAGCATGTCTTGAATTAATACCTTAACAGTGATGCCTATGTGTTTTGATTGGGTCTATCCATATCAAGCCTTTATTTTCTTTATGACCAGGTTAATTGTCTGCCACCACAGTATTGCAGATTCGTTCTGGACAGTTTTCCCTATTTCAGTATATTTAGATATAGCTTTTAATATATTCAATTTGTTGCCTTTTCCAAAATAAATAAATAGTTCAGAGTAGTAATGAAATGGTTCAGTATTAACATATCACTGCTTAAAGTATTCTATTATTTGTTATTCACAGCATAACAACGTATTGTCCACATTGTATTGTGGAAATGACAAACAAGCTATCATTTGCATGTATTTGATTGGCTAATATTAACTGAAGCAAAAGATCTGCAGCCCAGGGTACTATTGAGAAAAAAAACTTAACTGGTGACAATTAAACTGGCAGACAAGGCTGTCACAATCTAATTATGATCAACATGTAACTCATTGATACAAAGTTACGGACTCTATACCTTTCCCCCACAGTGTTCCTACCTTTAGGTACAAGATACATGGTTTATGTAGGGTGCTTTGGGCCCCTCCTTGCAAGTTAGTGTTAACAAACCAATTAGTGCTTAAGCACTATGAGAGGAAAAACATTTTGCACAGAACCAAGTGGCCTCCTGTACACTGATTTTGTGTTGAACCTTGGGTTGCTTGATGTATGGAATTATGTTGTGACAACCTTGAAAGGAAAAATGTTTGCTGAACAATGTTTCTTTCATAGCAACCAGAGTAGTGTCATTAACCTGGTGTGTGTATGTGTGTATTTTCTCACATTAGGATACCTCCAGTAGCAGAGATGACTTGATGGGTGATTATTTTAGAAAAGCAAATGATCCCCCAGTACCTGGGGACCACCTGATACAGCCAGGTAGAAAGGAGGCAGCTAAGATGCCTACAAACTATGTTACACCAACTGTAAAGATGACTGTTGCCAGTGAAGAAGGAAGAGTAACAAAGCCTGGGAACTTTGTCAAACCAAACCTTAGGCAAGCTGATCCTGAGCCTCTGGCAAGCTCCCAGGGGACTCTTAAGCTTCCTCATACATCACCACATCAACCACTCAGTGGGCCGAGGCAGATCACGCAACCTCAACAGTCCAGCACTTTGAGCCGAAGGAGCACATCATTGAGCAGAGCATTTAGTCTGGCCTCTGCAGATCTCCTCCGAGCTACTGGCCCAGAGACCTACAGACAGGAGAGTTCTCAGAAGCTTGCAGGCAAGGACTGTGTCAATCCAGCCTTGAGGGTTTCTGTGCCACCAGGCTCTCAGACTACTTTAAAAGAGAGGCCTCAGTCTGCCAAGGTGTCCAGTTCCTTGCAAAGCATTGATTCTCGCTGTCGGCAGCTGGATGTAAGGCGTCTTTCCCTGGCTCCACCAAAGGATGAGAGACCACACTCCTTCCATCCTTTTTCTTCCTCTCCCTCGGCTTCTGCCAGCAACCTGAACATGCAACAGCAAGAGCGAGTGTGTACAGTGCCTGAGCAACACTATTCACCTGCACAATACACACCTGCTAAAGTCAAGCCTAAGACATTTCCACATTCTGGGGAGGTAGCCACTGTGACTCCTGTCAGAACTGTCTCCAGTAATACTGAAGGTGAAATTACTGCTGGGCAAAGTGATGCCTTCATTACCAAATGCCAGGATAAGTCTCCAGAATGCAACACTGGAACGGGAACAGAGGACCACACTACAGGTGGTAGCTCTAGGAGCACTTCTGGAACTCCAGATCCCCATGGGGACCAGCAGACTGTCTGGTATGAATATGGTTGTGTGTGACCCAGGGATTCGCTGAGTAACATACATTTTGAGCTACTGACTTTGGGGTGCACTTGCTAGTGGACTTTGTCTAAACACTGTGCTAGGGCTAAAAAGACATTTACCTGCATGCTGGGAGCAAATAGTTGATCTGACATGCCTTCCCATTGTGGTTTTCTAATGGAGCAAATCTTTTGTGGTTGAGAGATAAAACTGAACAGCCAAACCAAGGTCTTTCCTTTGACACTATTGTGCCTAAAACAAAGTGTAACCGCTACGAACTCCCATCAAGCTATGGGGCCTAATTTTCAAATGTGCTGAACACTCAGAGCCCTAGTAGAAGCAATGAGTGCTCCACATTGAAAATCAAGCACACAATCTCCCTGTCTCTGTACGCCTTCCCTCCTGCCCTACTAGATTCTGCATTAAAGATACATTCCATGGGACAAATTTAGCTGTGTTGAATTAAGCCCTCAGCCTGACAACCAGCGTGAGCCAACATTAAAGGTCATATAAAAGCCAAATTCCTCCCAAGAGAAGGAACTACACACTTGCAAGGGCTTAAAGAAAAGCTGAAGAGCAAAAGCATGTGGCTTAGCAGTGAGTCTAATAAAAACAATTATCTTTGTAGCAGCTGTATTTTATAAATAGACAGAAAACCGGGGTCCTGTCTTAACCTTCCCCACTGGGAACTGCTAGAATACACAGAGGACAATGTAATTGTCCCACTGCCCTCACTACACATGCAGTTTGGTGGATCCTTGATTCTGAAAGTCAGGTGGTGCTGTCTTTTGAAACTTGTTTTATCTTTGATACAAACACTGGAGCTGATGCATCCTGTTCAGGGGAAGATGCCATTATAATACCTTTTCAAGTGTGGCATCTCATGTACAAAATAGTGTATAAATACCATGTAAATGAGTTAAGCAGTGTATAGTTAAGCATTGTGTAAAGTGTATTATTAAACACTTCTTACATCCCTGTGAGTGATTGTCTATACCCTAAGTAACATGCAGGAATGAATCATGTAAAAGAAATCCTTTCTTTTGTCTCAGAGGTTGCTGAGTATAGAAACCAAAATAATTTTATATACTCGTGAAAGAAATATACTTAAAAAAAATCTATTTATGTATCTGTCGGGAGTTCCATTGGCTGCTGATGTACAGAGGGTCAAAAATGTGTCTTTTAATTCTATTCCATGTTTGTAAAGGCATTTCCCATGGAATAGGCTGAATTCAAAATTTTTTAAAGATTTTCCTTTCCCTGGCTCCCATCTAATATAGTAAAAGGTACATGTAAGTAATCAGAAATTGAAACCGATTCAGCTAAGGAGGTTTTTGTTTAGTACATAGCAATCACATTCTGAAAACATTATTATAAGCAGGATTGTTTATAATAAAGATTTAAAAAATGCAAATTGGTTCTGTGCTTTTTTTCTTCGTTGGAAAACCCACATGTCCACTGGGATGGGGCAGGTAGGTCTATGTCTGGGAGTTTTGTTTAAGCTTATTTTAACACTGAAGATTACCACATTCACTCAAATCCAAAAACAACGTTGAATTTAAGATGGCTGCCTCCCAGGAATTCAATTCTATGCATAGAAAACTATAAATTTGTTATAATATTCCATATATTGAATCTAATTAATAGAAGATCATCTTTAATTTGTGTCCATCTCCTCCACCCCAATTGCTGTGGTAGAGAAAGCAGCAGCAAAGGATGAAGGGCCAGATCCCCATCCCCACTTACCTTCTGCTGTAGCTCTGCTCTGGTTTTGGGGCACTTAGCAGCAGCGTGGTCCCAGTCCAGCCAAGGAGGAGCAGCAGCAGCAGCAGCGGCTCCTAGCCAGGCAGGGTCACAGCTGCAGAGACCAGAGCTGGAGCAGAAGCTGAGGGACCTTTGGGGAGGAGGGGAGCAAGGAGTTTGGGGGAAGTCCTGTTCCCTTCTGACGCTCCTATGGTCCCCCATGCTGCATGCCCCTGCCCTCGCCAAACAAGGCATTCTAGCCCAAGGCAGGTGGTTACTCAGCTCTGACTTCAGCCCTGAACTAGGGCCGAAGAGCTGAACTGCTGCCTGCCCCAGGCTGGTATTCAAATCCAGGACTAGGCTTTTTTCCCCCATGCTGATTGGGAGGGAACCTCGTCTTGGATTTCAGAGATAGTAGGGCTAGAAGGGACCTTGGAAGATCATCGAGTCCAGCCCCCTGCCCCATGGGCAGGTGGTCAGCTGGGATCATAGGATACCAGCAAGATAAACATCCAGATGTCCAGAGTAGGTGCTTGAACCACCTCCAGCAGCAGGCTACTCCAAATCTTGAGGGCTCAGACAGTAAAGAAGTTTTTCCTTATGTCCAGCCTGAAACGGTCATGGAGGAGTTTGTGAGCATTCAACCTTGTCATCCCTTGGGGCACTCTGGTGAACAGACATTCCCCCAGATCCTGGTAAGCACCCATGATGAACTTATGGGCAGCCACCAGATCACCCCTGAGCCTGCGCTTTTCCAGGCTGAAAAGTCCCGTGGCTCTCAGCCTCTCATCATAAGATGTTTTCCTGCTCTCTGATCATGTGAGAGGCTCTCCTCTGCACCCTCTCAAGCTTCTCCACATCCTTTTTGAATTGTGGAGCCCAAAACTGGACACAATACTCCAGCTGCCTCCTCACCAAGGCTGAGTACAACAGGACCATGACATCCTGGGATTTGCTTGAGAAGCATCTATAGATGCAAGCGAGCATTTTGCTTGCTTTTACTAGCAGCAGTATCACATTGCAGGCCCGTGTTCATCTTGTGATCAATCAGGACCCCCAAGTTCCTTTCATCCGTAGTGCTAGCCAGCTTAGCACTGCCAAGCGCATAAGGATGCTGCAGGTTTTTCCCCCCCCAAGGTGGAGAAGCTTGCATTTTTCAGTGTTAAACACTGTCACGTTCTCATCTGCCCATTTCCTGAGCCTGTCAAGGTCAGCCTGGATCACCCTCCTGTTCTCAGGTGTGGATGCTTTACCCCAGAGTTTGGTGGTTACCTCAGAGTTTAGTAACCCCAGAGTTTGCATAAATACAGTACTTTGTACCATGTAGATGGACTACTCATTACAAATGTTGCCATGTTAGCTTTATTTCAAATCGCAATCCCCTTATTAATCACTTAATTCACATAATTAGTTCCACTTCAGTGGCTTGTGTGTCTCTGTAGGATCAGGCACAAAGGGTGCCTATCACATGTAGCCAGTCTGCCCCAACACACTGTAATTACTCGATTAATCAAGTCTGTTGCAACGTGGTAATTACTGTGCTCCAGCAGACTCCACTGTTACATGCATCAACATCCCCATGCTGAAAAATGGCAGCGAGGGTGCTTTAACTAAAGCTCGTTCAAACTTTAGTTAAAGCACCCCACTGCCAACAAGGACACTGCATGTGACACTGCAGCAATTTAATCAGAGCAGTTCTCAGAGCTGCTGTAATTAAAGTGTCCACCCCATGCTCTCAGAGCACATGTATAAACTCCCTCAGATTTTCACTCCTGTGGCAGAGACCATTCCAGCTGCACCAAACCTGCTATTACTATTTAACCAGTTTGCATTTACATGTTTCATTACTAAAATCTAAGGGACCTTATGGAAGTGGGAAAAGGCTGAGAAGCAGAGCAGTGAAGTAACTTGCAGTGTTCCCTGCTCTTTCAGTCAAAAGCCCCCAGCACACATTCATTTAATAGTGTGAGGGGAATCTGATCTCTGATGTTAGGTCATGCCTCCTGCCTTACCATGCGTGCTCTTGCTGCTGCTACCTCAGGAACAGCAGCTCTTCCCAGTTTTCCTGTGGGGCAGGTGGCAGTTTGCCCATTGCTGCCCACTCCGGGTAAACCAGGGACTCCGCAGGGACTTATGTTGCAGTTGGCTATAAATATGGCATGATGGACTACTCTCGCACATGTATGCTCACATTTTGTTAGCATAGAACTACAAGCATTAATGCTGTCTATACCGAGGAAAGCTAGTCCCAGCTCCAGAGGCTTTCTGATTTTTGTTTCTGATTGCTTGTTTGTTTGTTTTAATCCAATAACTCCTTGTAGGGTAAAATCCATTATATAAGTAGTCCCTGGAGCATCTGGGCTACAGAGTGGGACTCCTTACTTGCTCTTTTCTGGCCCCTTTAATTTTTCTGCCCAAAATTCAATGTAGGATAAGAGGTAGTGTGCCCTTCTCTGGGCATATTCTGTAGCCTGGTGCATGTGTGGCACTTTGGTAGGAAGTGGGAAATTTGGTTTTGAATCTATGGTGAGAAATCTTAGCCCTAAATCTTTCACTTTCCTGAGTGAGGCTCTAATCACTGAGTTGGAAAAGGCAGGTGCCACCTCCTGTAGCCATAGCTGCTATGCCCCATGCTGAACTAGCAGTATCAGCGAGTTGTAGAATCACATCGTTATCATTGCAACCCTGGTTTCTTAACGTCAAACACAATGTTTTTAATCATGTATGAAGCTTGTGTAGGAGGCGTTTCTAATTACCCTTTCAATCCCTATGTTTTGTTCCTGCTTATATTGTTCCTATTTTGTACTCTAAGTGAATTGCGTAATTTTAAGGACATGAAGTCAATACAGTACAATAAGTACAACTAAAAGTGATTTTTAACAGCAAAACTACTTTTGAGACACTCATTCTAGTAGATGATGCTATATCACTCTCATGGCAATTATTTTTAAAAAGTGAACTTGGAGATATTATACAGCAGCATCTTCAATGTGTTTGTTTTCACTCCTTTTTTAATAATTTTGTTAGCTCCTGTGTCGCTGCCACAGAATGAAATAAATGACCTCATAAATTTCCTAGATTTTTTTTCCTTTTTTGCGAGCAGTTGCCAAGTCTTTCTCCCTCTGAAAAAGAGAGATGGAAAGTACGTGGCTTGGTGCATATTTGTTGAAAATTAAAATATAATACAAGTCTCCTGAGGGGAGCAGTGGAATGCCCACCACTTAAGCAGCTCATGTAAGAAAACAGGCTAATGTAGACAAACTTTGTTTCATGGGCATTGAAGAGTTATTACATAGTCTGTGGCTGTGTCTCCGTGAAATGAGCTATGGCACTGAGAAGGTTGGGGTGGGAGGCAGGGAGGTTCTGTTCTGTTTTTATTGCAAAACCTGCTGTCATTTATAGATCTTTTTGCCATAGCATGTGGATGAGGTCCAGAGTCACTATTTTTCTTCTGATCCTCTTTTGCAGCAAGTGCAGATTTTGAGGAAAGCTCAGCTCCACTCAGATATTTAAGCAAGCAGACAGGTTTCCAAAGAGATCAGCCCACTGGAGCCTAAGATTAAGAAAACAGCCACTAGTATGAATACATTGTGTTCTTGTTAAGCCTTGTCTTAGTGGAGATACCCTCACTGCACTGTGCTCAAACAAAAAGGGAGGCTGCTCATAAGTATGCCATTTGTTTTGCTTTCAATTGTCATCATTACCCGGTTATTTTCTTGAAGTAAAAGCAGCAGCTGGTATGTAATGTGCTTCTTGAGAGAGCGTGTCTTATTCAATGTTCTAGTACAGCAAGTCTCAGCAAGGGTGCCACAGGAAGCCATGGAGTGCTAGTATTGGTAACACCTACACATGATTTACAAGAAAAACCTCAGATAATTTGTATAGAAATCTACAGTGTCAAAACCATTTTCACATGGTGGTTTTTCTGAGTCCTTTGCAAGAAAAGAATTGCTCTATTGTTTTTCCTGTAGTCAAGAAATGAATGAAAGACAATAGCTGGCATTTTCTGAGTGGTATGGGAAGTCTAATGTGAGGTGCCTTGCATCTAAAAAAGTCTGAGAAGCATGATCTAGTATCTTCTGGTTAGGAAATGTGAAGCCCTTCACCTTTAAAGACAACCTTGTAACAGGCGTGGTCACCACTGGATGTTAAGCTGTTGCTGGCCAAAGTTGGGTGTCAGGTACTCACATTGTTCTGACTTTAACTTTATTAAAATATAGCAAATTGCAGAAGAGGAATACAAATTATTGGCTAGAGAGTGGATTTGTAGAGCAGTGCAGGCGTACGCTGCATAGTTCGAAATTATTACTGGTCATCCAGGTGTTTGGGGGATTTTTTTTTTTTTTTTTTTTTAAAGCTGATCATCAATAAGTGTTGTTAAGATAGGAAATCTAAAACATGCTGAGGAAATCTCCAATTAATCACAAAAAGATTTACAGCCTATTAGTTATCCGAGGAAAGCAGGAGATTAAATTAGCCTTGCCATTATTAAATCAAAAAATAAATCCTACTAGACTGAGTTTGCTTGCATAATGCTTCATGCAAATTTTTGTAATTATATTAAATGTCATTCTTGTCCATGAAGAAAAAAAAGATTGTTTAATGAATGAACAAATGTTTACATGATGTCTAACTCCCACCTGCCTCATAACAATGGAGATGCCCAAAGCAAAAATGGCCAGTAACTAACATGAAAACTTACTGTGTGATAAATTGCCGACCACCAAACAACATGAATCAGAGTTGAGAAGAAACTGAAGAATGAAATAGCTTCACTGCTAAAAATAATGAGGTAATTTATCACTAAAAATAGCTCCTGAACTAGAGAAATAGATTGTGACCCATAGGTCCATGTGAAAAAGACAATCACCAGAATTAGTAAGCAGAGCCTTATGACACCCGTAGGAGAACAGTTGAGAAAATTATTACATTAATAAAGCATTGAGATGAATATAATCAAATAAAGAAAAAAAACACGGCAGCTTCTGCAAGAGTAAATTGTGTATCTCTGAACCCTAAGAATCCATAAAACCATTCACATAATAGTGGGCAAGCAGGAACTGCTGAGTAGAGGCCATGTAGATGTTCAGAAGAATGGCCCTCTCTAAGAGGTTAGAGTTTGAGCAGGTAAGGATGTTGAATAATGATTTAGGAAATGTTACTGGTGACAGATTTTTGATTTATCAAGACTAGGAGGACTGCAAAGAGCCCTGTGAAGACTTTGGAGATTTAGGACCTAGTAAGACACTACTTGGTATGCAGCATCCCTCCATAGAACTCATTATTGCAGGATATTATGAAACCAAATAGATCAGTATAAAATTGTAAAGGCCTTTAATCTTCTTATCTACAGCATGAGCTGATCTCAAAGGAATGCTACACCTACTGCTGTAGAATGCACAGTTACGTTCTATATTGCTAGATTACATGCGGTACTCTACATAGCATTATAAAAGGCTAGAAGAGGCTTTACATCTCCTTCTCCCATATCAGACTTTGACAAATGTCAGCAATAACAAGGAATAAAAAATGGATCATTTACCTGGTTCATATGAAAAGTCTTTTGAGGAGACAGAGATCATGTAACTCACTCTTTAGTTAATTGACTTACAACTATTATGTGAAAGATGCATTAATGGAAAGTTTTAGGAGGAAGTATGAGAGCAAGAAGAGAGAAATTAAATAATTACAATTGCTAGGAAAAATGTGAGAATTTTTAGCAGGATATTTAAGCTTGAGAACCAAAATTCCCAAGTGGAAAACTAAAATACCTCGAGAAACCATTGGACTGGAAGCAAGAGAGATTCTACAAACTAAGTAGAAAAAAATGATTGTGAAGGAGGGAAGCAAATCCTCTCTGGTGCTTGGAAAAAGATGATTATTTTACCATTTGCAGGGTGCTTTGAAGGTCATGAGATTCACAAGATTGTCTTAATTGCATTTTTAAATATAATTTGATAAACATTTCTCAAATTCCCATTAAACCCATGAAAAATGCCACGCACACTTGTGCATTATTGCAAAGGTATTTTCTTGGTTATCTGAAAATTGGGATTTTTAGACATGTCTACCGTGACTGTAAAACACCAGGTAATCTGCAAACGTGCTTGAAAGCTGCCAGTTCCTCAGGACAGTGGTTTTCAACCTTTGGCCTGTGGGCTGAATCCTGCCTGGAGAGCTGTCACCCAGCCCGCAGGGCTACCTACAGGTCTGGAAATGTTGAGAGGAAGTAGTGGCAGTATTAATCTCCATGGCTTCCAGAGTTACAAGACTTCCTATTATCTAAGCTAATGCATCTCTCTGCAATTTAAAGTTATTACTACTTGTCCTAATGCACAGAACAACCTTTGCCCTTTTTTACTATAACAGCTTGATCATGCCCCTCTCGGAAAGCTCTGCCTCAAGACTCCCATAAAAGTAGTATTATTCGATCTCCCTCTACTGAAGGATCCCCTCTGAAGCCAGCCCTGGTTTTGGGACCCTGGCTGTCTTCTGTCCCTGGCTTCCCTGGTGATCTGTAGCACACCTCATCTAGGAGAGCTCCTCCTTTGCTTAGCTTCTAGGAGGGACAGGGACTTCCTTTCCAGAGAGGGAGCAGGGTGTCGAGAGTGCCAGTGGCCCAAACAGCACAGCAGACAGCCCCCTCCAAACAGCCTTTATTGCACCACTGTAGGTCCATCCGTCCTTCATTGAACTCTCCGCTCTCCGCACAGGGGCTACTTGCTCTCTCCAGTTCTGAGCCTTCTTCCTTCTCCTCAGGTGCCATCAGCCACACTCCTAACAGAATAGTTACAAGACCTTCACCCCTCCCTCCGGATTATCTTTGCTTGGGGGCCCGCTCTCCCCAGGAAACCTTTCAGCACTCCCTCCATCTGTATCAGAGCACAGAAGCATGGCTTCGAAGCTGTCTGGATGAAAAGTTTACTCCCTGCTCCTATATAAACTCTGCCTGGTCTGAGGCTTCATATACATCATCAATTAAATAATTGGTGATCTTTGCCTGCAGGATTACCTCTGCAACCTCCCCTTGCTGGAAGCTGTCAGTTCCTTCAGCATCTCTCTAGCGCTGCTCTCCCATACTCTCTAGCCATCCCAGGTCCTGCATTCAATTGCTCTATACAACCCACCTGATTACCTGAGCTTTCTTTGCCCTTCCAAAGATTACATCTCCCTTGGGACATAATTCTGCAGCCCTCCCCTTAGAGAGCTGTATGTACACTGACGACTCAGCCACTGGTATCCCGCTGCTGCTGCCATCTCTCGCAGGTCAACGCCTCTTCTGAGAGGAGCCTTATTCAATCTCCTTCCCTCTAGGGGAGTACATCAAGGGCTCGGTGAGCAACTGTTCACCAGGGCACCTGAAAAGAAAACCAAGAGTAATGGCCACAAACTCCTGGAAGACCAATTCAGGTTCAACATTAGGAAAAATGTCTTCACCATCAAGGTGTCCAGACTGTGGAATTAGCTCCCACCAGAGGTGGTGCAATCACCTATCCTGAAAATCTTCAAGAGGAGACTAGACAGTCACCATGCTGGGGTCACCTGACCCCAGTTGTCTTGCTTTGATCTGTCCCCCCACCCCACCATGTCCCTTCCCTCCCCCCACAACAATCTTACCAGCCAGATGCTGCTCTCCAGGCCACTGGGCTGTACCCCCTTGGGGTGCATGCACCCACCCCAGGAGCTACCATCCTGCCAGCGCACCCGCTGAATGAGTCGCTCATGGCTCCACCCCACACCTTGCCCCACCCTGGCTGAGCAGCACCTGCACCAGTCCCACTCCCTCCCTCACCATGGAGGCCTCGATCTGCATGCCCCAATCCCCTTCCATTCTCCCACCTCTTCCCCCACACCAGACTTACCAGCCAGATGCCACTCTCCATGATGTCTGGCATGCATTGGAATCAGATCAGTAGCTGCCACTATGGCTTCTTAAAAATTGACCATTGGTATCAACCCAAAAAATCTCTATTGGTGCACCCCTACTGATTAGGCATGACATGCTGGTGACAAATCCATATTGGCAGTTACTTATCAACTTGTTATCCCCTAGGTAAGAGCAAATTGATTTTTTTGTTTATATGTTCCAGTATCTTTCCACATATTGCAGACTAGGCAGTCTAACTTCAATTTCCTGGATTCTCATTTTTCTCTTTTGTAAATAAGGGAGATATATGTGCCCTTATCCAGTCTTCTGACCTCCATGAGTTCTCAGCAAGAGTAGCCAATGCCTCTGCAATTCTTTCAGACTTCTTTAAGTACTAAAGGATAAATTTCAATTGTCCCCACTGATTTAGAAACATCCTGTCTACCTAGGTAATCACTAACTATTTCTATCCCTTCTACAGGCTGACTGCCTAACTGGGTGCCAGATATGACACCTGATTTTTTTTCTGTGAAGCCTAACCTAAAAAGGAAAATAAATAAGGGTGTGTTTAACTCACAGTGAGACAAAGCAATTTTCACAGCTTGGTCACAGCACAAAATGCTGCTTTTGCAGGCATTTCCCTGTGGCCACGCCCTTCACTGCTGACTAGTGAAGAGGCATATACCATATAATTTAATAGTAAATTCTGTGGAAAGTAAATGATATCATATAATTTATCATATTATTATAAATCTAAATATATTATTAATATAAATTTATATTCAAAATACATTGTATCTTATAATGTACTGCTTTTTATGATCAGGTCACAAAAACATTGGATGCAGGTGTTGCAGTGGATGTAGTCTTTCTGGACTTCAGCAAGACCTTTGACACTGTTGACCACCCCATCCTCATTAAAAAACTAGGTGACTGTGGCATCGATGCCTACACAGTCAGATGGATTGCTAATTGACTGAAGGGTCATACTCAGAGAGTGGTGGTGGACGGGTCATATTCAACTTGGGGGGAAATGGGCAGCAGAGTCTCTCAGGGCTCAGTCCTTTGGCCTGCACTGTTCAATTTCTTTATCAGCGATTTGGACAACGGGGTGAAAAGCAACCTGTTCAAATTTGCTGATGATACCAACATTCGGGGTGAGGTGGGCACACTAGCAGGGAGGGAAAGGCTGCAGAAAGACCTGGATAGGTTGCAAGGTTGGGCTGACAAAAACAGGATGCGTTTCAATACTGACAAGTGCAGGGTGCTGCACTTGGGCAGTAGTAACTGGCAGCACACTTATAAGATGGGAAACTCCTTTCTTGAGAGCACGGAGGCAGAAAGGGATCTTGGAGTCATCACTGACTCCAAGATGAACATGGGCCAACAATGCGAGGTCATGGTCAGCAGGGCTAATGGGACCCTATCGTGCATCCACAGATGCATCTCAAGTAGGCCAAGGAGGTGATCCTCCCCCTCTACGCAACACTGGTCAGGCCACAGCTGGAGTACTGTGTCCAGTTCTGGGCGCCGCACTTCAAGAGGGATGTGGACAACATTGAGAGGGTCCAAAGGAGGGCCACTTGCATGATCCAGGGACAGCAGGGCAGACCCTACAATGAGAGGCTATGGGACCTGGACCTGTTCAACCTTCACAAAAGAAGGCTGAGGGGGGACCTTGTGATCATCTATAAACTCACTAGGGGGGGACCAGAAGGGTTTGGGGAAGACCTTGTTACCTGAAGATGGTAAAGGAGGGGATGTTGGAGAACATAGAAATAAACAGGATATCCATAAGCAATGGTACCTAATAACAATATGCTGGACCAACCTTGTTTCCCCCAGCACCCCCTGGGATAACAAGAAATAAGAGTCACAAGTTGTTGGAGAGTAGGTTTAGATTAGACATCCATAGGAATTACTTCACAGTCAGGGCGGCTAGGATCTGGAACTGACTTCCAAGGGAAGTGGTGCTGGCTCCTACTCTGGGAGTCTATAAGAAGCAACTCAATGCCTACCTGGCTGAGGTCATTTGAGCCCAGTTTTCCTCCTGCCTTGGCAGGGGGTTGGACTTGAAGATCTACAAGGTCCCTTCCGACCCTACTTCCACAATTCTATGATATATGTAGCATTCTACAAAAAGTTTAGAAATACTAATTAATGCTAACCTTAATAAAAATATTGTCACTTCACTAACTGGCACTTTGACTTAGTCTACATCACTAGCAGACAGTAACTCAATCATATGATCTATGGCTGCAGTGATTGTCACATTGTCTTTGTATTGTGGCATGCATTGGGACAGTCTAAAAGAGTGTATAATATGAATAATATACTGGGTTTTCTAGGTTGATTTCATTCGAAATCGTGGCCAATGCAATAGTCAGCTGAAAGTGAACTCAAACTGGCTTCAAGAATCGACAATAAAAAGTCCTTCTGCTGAAAGTGTTGGCTGATATCATAGCACAACCAATGGTGAGGATATTGTTTGACATCAATCCCTGAAAAGATCTTGGAAAAAGTCATCAAAGAAACCATCAACAACAGGCTAACCGAAGGCAACATTCTGAGGGAGAGCCAACATGGCTTCATTGTGGGTAGGTCTTGCGTGACCAGCTTCATTTCCTTCTATGACCAAATGATGCATCACCTAGACAAGGGAAAAGAGGTTGATATAATATATTTGGATTTCAAAAAAGGCTTTGACTTGGTCTCCTATGACATACTCATGGAAAAACTGGGAAACTGTGTCATCACCCACCTTATGTTCCGATGGCTGGGGAACTGACTCCGTGATTAGACCTAGAGCGTGATAGTTGATAGAACTGAGTCAACATGGTGCATGGTGACCAGTGGCATCCCCCAGGGTTCAGTACTCTTTAATGTATTCATTAATGATCTTGATTCAGGTGTCAGAAGCAGACTGACTAAGTTTGCAGACAACACCAAATTATGGGGAAGTATGGTCACATGCTGGAGGATAGGCTCATAGGCTAGTGATTCAGGCTGACCTGGACAGGCTCACAAGGTGAGCGGATCAAAACCTGATGGCATTCAACAAGGAAAAATGCAAGGTGCTCCACCTCAGGAGAAAATACCCTCTGGTTCGCATCGTCCAATGCATCTCAAGCATGACCCAAGACCAAGAAGTCTTCCTCCAACTTGACTCGGCCTTGGTGATGCCGCAGCTGGAGTACTGCATCCAGTTCTGGGCTCCACACTTTAAAAAGGATGTAGAGAAACTTTAGAGAGTCCAGAGGAGAGCCAAGTAGAATGATCAGAGGTCAAGAGAGCAGGCTTTATGAGGAGAAGCTGAGGCATAAGACTTTTCAGCCTGGAGAAGCAAAGGCTCAGGGGTGACTTGGAAGCAACCTATGAGTACATAAGGGTGTGCGTCAGGAACTGAGAGAACTGGGCACACCAAGGGAAGACAAGGTCTAACAGTCACAACTGCTGGAAGACTGTTTCAAACTGGATATAAGGAAAAACTTCTTTACTGTCCAAGTCTCCAGAGTCTGGAATAAAATTGTCCCCCAGAAGTGGTGCAAGCACCTACTCTGGATACCCTTAAGAAATGCTTGAATGCTTATCTTGCTGGGGTTATCTGACTTCCTGCCCCTTGGGCAGGGGGCTGGACCTGATGATCTTGCAAGGTCCCTTCCAGCCCTAATGTCTATGAAACTTCCTGGTGATTATGGACAACATGTTTTTTTGCGGTTTTCACAAAAACCATGAGCCACGAATTAAGCAGAACCCTAACAATAAATACTTCAGCATTCTCTGTATGGTCTGTTACGAGCTTTCCCTCCTTGTTCAGCGGGGGAGGAAGACTTCTAGCTGTAGCCATCCCTTTTAGATGATGATCACCTACATCATCATGTAATGTTTTCTTGTTTCTTGTACTACAAATTTGAGACTTTATCCTTACTTTCAGGGCCCCACCAACACATAATGTTCCCACCCACATATTGGCTTAGTTCCTCCTCTGGTTTTTCACTGCCCATGCACCTTATGATGTAATCTTTCTTTTCTTGTCCACCAAGAGACATCAAATTTCTCCACAATATGCACTGTTGCAAACTTTTCCTAGATTTTCCTTGTATGCAATTCCCCCCCACACTCCATGATTTTGGGGTTTTTTTTTACCTTGTGTTGCTTTGTTTTTATTGTTCGTGGTATCTGAGATTATAAACACTCCAGGACAGAAATGTGTCCAGCTCTGGAAAGTACTGTTTAAATTTGGTGCATTACTGGTGTGTGTCAATGAAGATGAAAGCCAACATGTTTTTCAGTCTCATTTCAAAATTGTTTTCTGTTAGTTACCTAGTAAATAACCTTTTAATTAATTTTCCAAATCAAAGTAAGTACAGAAATTCCTACACGTGTAACAGGATTTTAAGTATACCAGTTTTCAGAGCTATTGTTAAGACTATTGTTAGGCCTATTTTAGTACCTATGTTCTAGAAGTCTTAATTGGCACTAAAAATCAGCAATAGAGGGATAGATGCACTTAAAGAGGTCAATAACATACTGCATGCATTGAGAAACTTTCAATCAATTTGGATTTAAGTATTTTTAATAGTTAAAATTTCCACTTTATATTGCCATTGTTTGAGAATTTCAAAAGAACATTTCACTCCTTGCGGATTTTGGCCTCTTTCATTTGGCAAATGCTGACTTCCCTTCGACCTGCCACCCTGTCCTGTGTTCGTCATGGAGCCCCGCAGTGACGGTGAATCTGTTTCCTTGTTTATACAAACAACTATCAAAGACAGCAGAGGATAACGTGACTTCCATTTGGCAATATAGAATTTGCTTCCACGTACCCACTGCTCCCATGTTTGTCACAGTGCCTCTGTGAACATTAACCTGTTTCCTTTTTCATACAACCAGCTGTATTAATCAGAGCAGAAATTAACAGCCTTGTTAAATTAACTGACCCCACATTTATATTTTGTAACTCAAATCAAGGGGAATGGTCCTTTCCCATTTTAAGTTATAACTGATTTAATTGTTGACTTTAACATAACCATGTAGCTTTGCCACAGAAAAAAATAATGTTGCTCTACAAGAGACTCTAAAGAGGAACAGGTACCCATCTATAGCTAATTGCTAGACTCTCAGTGATTACTGTTTCTCAGCTGAGTTAAAGTCTATCTATCTATTTTTGGCATTTTTTCTAAGAAATACTTTTTTCTCCCCCAAAAGAAGTTATAATCATCTACATCCATGCAAAAGTCAAGAGGCTAAAAAAAGGATTTTACCCAAACTTTAATTTAAAAATTTACCCTAGACAGAGATCAGGCAAGATGAAAATCATCAAATGGTAATTTTTTTGGATAAATTATTGAGGGCTCTCCAGTTGGTAAAAATGATCTTTGCTCCATTGTGGGTGTATTCTTCCCATTCAGAAATTGAAAAACATATTAAGTAATTGACAATGTCTCCATAATTGGTAACCGATGGGGACTTTAAACAGAAGAAAGAGAGCATCTGATGAATTCATAGAATCATAGAAATGATAGATGAGTCAGTCTAACTTTGAATACCTAGGAAAATTCCAGAACACTTGATTAAATAGTCATTTTATGAGCACCTAGAGGACAGTAAAATTGAGGAATGGCCAACATAAATTTGTCAAAAGCAAATTGTCTCACCAATTTAATGTCCTTCTTTGATGGAATAATTGGTTAAGTGGATTGGGGGAAGCAGCTAATGTGATGTTATGACTTTATTCAGGCCAAGCTCTGACATGCATGTTGCAAGTGGCATGCAAAGCCACTTTGCATGGCATTTGGCAGATCAGGTAGGAAGGAGAACTGAACAATTTATTGGACAGCAAAATCAACAGCAGATAAGGCAGGGAGGAGAGAACAGAGAAATGGATCAAGCAGAAGAAGGAATCAGAGTGGCGATCAAGCAGGTACAGGACTCACTTTGTGGCATGCGTGCCAAAAAGGTTGGCCCCCACTGAGGCTTTTGACTCTGTTCCATGTGACATGCTCATTACCAATTCACGTACTAGGTCTAATTGAAATCAATATGGGGGGAGTGCACTCTTGACAGAAAAAACAGCTCTTAAAGCTTGGTTATTGCTGGTTCACTGTCAGTGGTTCACTGGGAAGACATTTTACGTAGGGACCTGCAGGGGGACCTACTCAGTATTTTCATTAATTATTTGGACAATGGAATAAAGAAAGCATTGTTTTCTGACAACACCAGACTGAGAAGGATCACAAGCACTCTTGCAAATGGGATGAGAATTCAAAATGATGTAGATAAATTGGAGAAATAGTTTGAAATCAAAAAGATTCAATGAAGGCAAGTGTTAAAATTATACACTCAGGAATTAGAAATTAAAATATTGAATGGGGTGAGTAGCATTTCAGCAGAGAAGGTTCTGGGATTTGTAGTAGCCCACAAGCTAACCATGAGTCAACAAGAGGATCTTGCTGCAAAAAGGCATGTCTCATGTTGCTTCCTCTGGAGCACAGTGCCCAGTTCTGGACACCACATGTTAAGGAAGTTGTAGACAAATTTGGGAGAGTCCAGAGGCAAGTAACATGAAGTAGAGGTTTGGAAAATGTAAGCTCTGAGGAAAGATTGGTGAAATGGGGGTTGCTTAGTTTAGAAAAGAAAAGCCTAACGGGGTGCAGGGACACAAAAAAGTCTTCAAATATGCAAAACATTGTTCTAGATAATAATGGTCATTGTTTTTGTGCATACTAGCATTAGGACAGTAATAGGCTTAATTTACAGCAAAAATGATGTTACAGATTAGGAAACACTTCCTAATTATCAAAATAATTGAGCACTGAGCAGAGAACGTAGGGAGAGCATGAAATCCTCGTCACTGGAGTTCTTTAAAAACAGGTTAGCTCAATGTGTCAGGGTTAACCTGGATATAATTACTGCTGCCCCAGAGAAGGGGGTGAACTACATGGCTATGATTTCTGTGGCAATAATAGCACCAGCTTAGCCCTGTTCCTTTTTTTTAATCGATGCTGTTTTTGGTTTTGACACATGCATGCCAGGAGTTGTTCTACTCAGTGGGGCTAGTTAATCATCACAATGTAAAAATGGTCTGTGCAGAGCAAAGAGGAAAGAATAACTATAACGTGCACGTGCACGTGCACAGAGGAATCATTTAAATACCAGTAATGCTTTAACGTAATTAGAGAGAAAAGACTACAAGCACTGTAATAAAGTTTATTTGAGTTTTAAGTAAGTGCCAAAGGGGGGGGGGGGGGGCTGTGGTGGGGCGAGTCCCCATCAGTCTGCCTGGCTGTCTTTAAAGGGCAATAGTGCTTGCCCTGCCCATTTGTAAATGAACTATGCGCCTGACCAGAATCTCCTTGTCCTTGGTCCAGTTCTTCGCAGGCACCGTTCCTAAGCACGCCCCGGGGTCTCAGCTGCATATTCTACGGCAGATTTGCACACAAACCTATGTTTATCTTCCATTTTTAAAAGCTTATATGGATGTTTGCCAACACACACAGCCAGTTACTTTCAAACCATTCAGCTTCCACTTCAGTGAATTTGACGGAGAAGAGTTGTATGTAATAGAAGAAACAAAAGCCAAAAAACAAATGGTTCTGGGTTTGCTTGCTTTTATTTTGGTTTTCCTTTTTCTTTGGGGGATTGAGACAGGGAATGGGGAGGGCTGCAAAAGAGGCACAGTGGCAGTTTCTTCTACAAAGCCTGCTCTACTGAACATGGCAAAAATGATGCCTTTTGGGTGGCTTATAATGGAATAATCCTCTAGGTCCTGATACAGCTACTTGATATCTATTTAGGTATTTAAGTGGAATGCTATTCTACCCTGCTTGACTACTTGAAAAACTGATAATGGGTCTACTCATGTAACATCATGAGGTTAAAGACAAAGGGCGCAAAAGTGCACTGAAAACACTTTGCAGGAAGCATTTTGAGTTCCCCTGGAACAAACAGAAGTTCACTGTTGGTTCCAGGGTGGAGGGGAATCTAGCTGCTGGCTGCCAACCAGCAGCCAGTTTCCCCTAGCAACCAATGGGTGCTGGAGGCTGGGGTGGGTAAGTCCTCCACCTGGAGGAGGTTCCAGTACACCTGGCCCACCCTCCAGCAGAGGCTGAGGAAAAAAACTAAACCAAATTAATTCTTTCCCCTTCCCTCCCCACCCCCATTCTGATAACAGCTTGGAGGCTGGCAGGAAAATCATAAAATTTGGCTTGGAGCTGCACAGAAAAGAGGAATGCACCATTTGCCTTGATGATTTTTTAAGAACTCAAGCATGGTAGAATAGGATTGCACATTGTTACCAGATTTGCCCATTACTTTGGGGATGTGCTCATTTATTAGGGACATGTTTCTAGGGTCTTGGTAATTTTACCAATGTGCTGCTTGTGTTGTTTGTGTTTCTATACAGAGCTGCTGTATATCTCCCTTTTGTAAGTCCTCACCTCCAATGGAGCTATCTTGCAGGACGCAGTTTCAATGGGGCTGGGTTCCTCTAGTCACCAAATCAGTCATACACACACAAACGCACACAAATTAATGTGACACGCCTGACCCGGCTGGGTTGATCAACCTGGACAGGCTGACACCCTCATATGCCAAGAATCAGTTCATCAGAGCAACAATAAACTGCAGTCAGACACAAGCACACAGGTAAACGAAATACCTCTGAATCTGGCTGGGTGTCCAGCTGACACCCTCATGGGCCAGCATTCACCTCATAAGGGCACATCTGAGTCAAAATGGGTCAATCAGCCTGTACAAGCTGATCCCTTTATGTGTTTCAAACTCAGCACATCCCAGTCTTTGGCTTCTTGATGAGCAGACCCCCACAGTATTTTTGGGCTTCATAGGGATCTTTAGCTTAGGTAAAAGAAGCATTGCTGCAGAGCATGTGAGGAAGGAGAAGCAGAGAAGGAAAAATATACCCAGTTACTACCAGTTTGATTATAAAAGTTATTTATTGATAAGTATGTGAAATATATAATGGTACTAGTCTAATAAACATGCAAAAGAAAATCAAACACAAACAATTACAATACTACCCTGGTTTCACTAAGTATTTGGGGAAACTTAGCTCCAGCTTAACTAACAGTTCAGGTTCAGAAATTTATGCCTAGAGAGAAAATAGAGAGAACACTGGGATCTCACCAGTCTAAGGCACTCGGGTTGCAAAGCTGACAGGTAAAGTTTGTAGCACGATTCTTGAAGGGAGACAATATGTTTCTTCTGGCCTCTCAAGAAGAACAGTTGATGGTATCAGCACACACACTGCTGCTTTTTTTTACAGATTTGTATACCCTTAGTTCAGCTTCTTCAAAGCATTTTCAATAGTGTAAATCATTGTCTTTTCTATTGACAAGGGGTTATCTGGCTTGGAACATCTCAAGAAACTGATTGATAATCAGGAAACACATAAGGTTAAGGAGTAAAAAGATGCTTGGAGGCCAGCTTGAAATTCCTATGGATAGCAGATACACTGATGGGATAGCTCATCGTCTCTTCAGAAACAATAGGTAGCTTGCAGCATCAGGGTTTTGGATTTTTACTTGTTGTGAACAAGCCTCAACTTAACATGACTTTTTCCAGATCTTACTATAATTTTTTAACAGACTTAAAGTAATTATTGGGGTGTTTATAACCTTTGGGCAGGAGGACTTCCACCAGTCGTCCCGAGAAAATGATGACAACACTTGTGGTCAGGGGTCCAATGGGCTGGACACTGTGATGAACCCCTTTACCATTGTTCAAATTTTGCCCATACCTCCTCTGACTCGGTCTCTTGCCTCAGCATTCCCTAACCCGGCAACCGAGTTTTAGTCAATCAAGTTTAAATAGGCATCCTATAGTGGGACCATAGTACGTACAGCCCAAGATGCCTATTAAACTTAGAGGTGTGTCTGTGTCCGGGGTGGGGGGAAAAGTCCTTTGTAAATCCAGATTAGAACTTGTCTGATAAATGCTGAGCTGGGTGTGTGTAAACATGGGTTGATTAGCATTTGGAGCACAGATTCCCATCATGCAGTGCTCCCCTGCTTCTCTGATTCCAGAATTCACTACAGTCTCTGCTTCAGGCTTTCTGTTCTCTCTCTCTCTCTCTCATGTAAATAAATGGTCATCTGGTTCCATCTCGGATGCAAATGAGACGTAGGGCAGTTTCACTCTTGTCACCCTTATCTGGAGGGTCTTAGGTGTGTCTCTCACTGCATCTTAATCAGTTTTGTTGGGGGGGAAGGGGGGAGAATTCTTTGTGAGTCAGACAGACTGTGTCCTGTGCCAGGGTTCCCCAAGAACACACAGCTGAGAGGTAACAACAAGGGCACATGAGTATTATGTAGACACCTAGCTGGAACAGAATCTGGTTTGGCCTTTGCAGAGTCCTGCAGGCTCATTTTCAGAGATGCTGAGTGCTCAGAGCCCCTACGTTAATTCCCGTTAGAATCCCAGCACTCTGTATTTCTAGAAATCAGGCCCTTCTCAGACATTGGTGTCTAGGAAAGAGTTTCTGGTTGCCAGTTTCATTTCTGGTTATGTCTCTACTTTAGTGGCAGTTGGGAGAGTGCACTGGTGATGGCATATTCCTCTGAAGGCTTGTTCCTCATATGTAGCTAACATCCATATTTATCTCAGCATCCTGGCAGCTGCTTTGGATCTAGTACCATTTCCAGGAGCTTATGATAGTGGTATTTATGAAGTTAAATTACCCCAAAATAATGCTTCCAGATTCCTTACAGGGCAGCTAGAGCTGTCTGCACCTTTCATGTCCTGGAAACAGGACATTTGGAATGAAAAATCCAACAAGAGACCTTATTTGCTAATAGAATAGGAAGATTTGGATTAAAAGGCAGTAGTATATAGGCTCGCTGCCCTTCAATGCAAATGTAACTGGTGGGTGGGACTGGAAGTCCCAACCCCTTTGCCCGCCCCTTTCCCCTTATATGGTGTGCGGTGTCACAAGCCCTGCACCTGACCCCAGTCATGTGGTGTATGAACCGGCTACTCTTCCCCCACCCACAATCACATGGTATGTGACATCAGTAACCTCACCTTGCCCACCAGTCACATGGCATGTGACACCACCACCACATGGCCCATGCCATCAGAAGGACGGCCCATGCAGCCCCCACCCAAAGCCCACCCCCTCATACTGCAAGACTTGCCCTAGACCATGTGGTACAGTTATGACCTATCAGGCCCCAGACTGCTCTAGCCCCCAGGGCACAGGCATGGTCTATAGGGTGGCAGTGGGGTGGCATGACACCTCCAACAACCCACCCCATCACCCAACTAATTGGCAGGGGTTTCAGAAGTCTCTGACTTCCCCAAGAAGGACACCAAACCATCTGGAGTGAGTAGAGGGGTCGGGGGCTTAGGGTGCATAACCACCAGGTCTATCTGCTTTCCTAAGCAAGCCCTCTGTTTGTCTGAGACCATGCTAAGGCAAGCAGGGACAGACATGGAGGAGATTCAGGAGTGTGAGATAGATGCCAAGTCTACCAAAACAAGACCAGGGACTGTGACAAAACTCAAGCAGTCCATATCAGACCTGCCTATGGAGAGCATGGACAACTCTGTCTCAACAGACTCTGCTGAGGTAACTAATTTAGATGAGTTTTCTTGGGTGCTTTTCTTGTAACTGTCTGGGCCTGTGTTAATAACAATATTTTTGCAGGTAGACAACGTCTTCATAGAGAGCTTTCAAAACTCGCACATTGGGACCCCGCTAAAAGAAAAGGTCTTTTGAGTTAACTGTTTTTGTTAGTGTCCAAAAGAGAGCAGTTTGAGACCAAAGACTGATGTAACATTTTTGTCCAAAGACAATGACCACTAACCCAGGCTTTGAGCCTATGGAGGTTACCAAGCAGGGCTACAACGCCATGGATGTCACAGAGCAGGGCTATGAGCCCACAGAGATTACTGAGCAGGGCTGTGAGACTGTGGAGGTCTCCGAGCAGGGGTGTACTGGGGGGGGACTATTTTCAAATTAAAAAGTATCCCAACCCTGTTTAGAAGAAGGTTTCTTGCATAACTTGGTTTTGAACAACTGTTCAAGACAAGGTTGAAGACCTCTGTTAATGTTGTATTTCTTACTTGCTTAATACACCTTGTTTTACCATAATTTAAATTTGTCCTCAAGCGTTTGAATGCACTACACGGTTGTTAGCATGGGGTAGGGTGGGGTGGGACGGGACACAGTGGTTACCAGACATGTCTACACCGGAGGCTTTGTTAAAGGAAGCTGATTACTCTCCTGGTGAAGCTGGGAGTTTTGGTGGAGTGAACATGGTTTTTGAAGCCGCTAAAAGGCAGAATAAGGTTCTGAATATAAGCAGGGTGCCCACCTGGCTTGCAGATCAGGATGCTTGCACCTTACACAAACCGGCAAGAAGAAACAAGACTGTTGTTTCAGATATTGATGCACAATGGCAGGCAGATTTGGTGGATATGTAGAAGTTTCCCAAGCATAATCATGGGGTTAAGACTATGTGAGGGTGTCTATGACCAAAGGGAGGTTTGAAAAAGGTTATGAAGAAACATTCACTGATGAGAGGGGAGCCTCCCGGATCGCTTATAGCTGAGCCGGCAGGGAGCTGCGCTCCGGAGCAGCACGCGAACAGGGTGCACAAACAGGCACGCTCTGTAAGGGCGCATCGGCGTTTGCACCAGCGTTCTCACAGGAGGAGTGCAAGGAGGAAGAGAAGAGGGACTCGACAGCAGGAAGATCTCATTTTCTAGGAACATGGTGAGTACACGTACTGCCACTGCCAGGGGCCTGGCCCCTCCCCTTCCCTCTTCCCCGGTGCTGCCCCCCCGGTGCTCCTTTGAAGCCGCTACCCAGACTGAGCCCCTGGGGGGTTCGCTGTCCACCTGCCCCATCCTGGCTGGGGGTGGTGGCTGGGCAGGGCCCCTGGGGGTGGGGGAGATGCCTGGGGCGTCCTCTGGCTGCCCCTCTTGTGACTGTTTTCAGGCCCTGGAGGGGCAGCTGCGGGAGCTCCGGACTGAGGTGAACAGGCTGCGGGGGATCTGGGTGGCAGAGGATGAAATTGATATGCACTTCTGTTCTCTGCAGGACCAGAAACCTACGAGGAGCCCCCCAGACCCAGAAGAGCTACTCGTCAGTGGCAGCAAGTTCCCCTTGGATCCAGGGCATCCCGTGCTGCTGCAGAACCTGTACCTGAGGTGCCACTTGGGAACAGGTATGCAGCCCTTGCCACCCTGGAGGAAACTGTTGAGGAGCACCCCCCTCACAGTGCTGATCATGCACCCTCATCGCGAGTGGAGAGGAAGAAGCAGTCCCAAAGGAGGAGGACTCCATCCTGAGGGGCACAGAGGGTCCCATCTGCCGTCCTCATCCCTTGGGCCGAGAGGTCTGCTGCCTGCCTGGAGCACGGGTTCAGGATGTCATGGAGTGTGTCTGGAAGATTGTTAAACCCACAGATTACCATCCGTTAGTGGTAGTCCATGTGGGAACCAATGACGCTTCTAGAGGCCAGCCGGAGGACATCATAGAAGACTTCAAGGCCCTCGGAAGGCAGCTCAAGGCATTTGGGTCTCAGGTGGTGTTTTCCTCCATTCTGCCAGTGAGTCGATGGGGAAGGCGACACGAGGCCTGTATCACAACTGTAAACCAGCACCTTCGGGGTTGGTGATATGATGCGGGCTTCAGATTCTTTGATCATAGCCTGCATTTCTCTATGCGGAGCATGCTGGCTGAGGATGGACTCCACCTAATGCCTAAACGTAAGCTTTTCATTTCTTCTAGGTTGGCTGATCTCATATGGTGGGCTTTAAACTAGCTTTGCCAGGGGACGGGCCTGCTGAGAGAGGAAAGGACACTCTGCCGTTGAGCCAGGTAAGTCAGGTGAGCGTATGTGGTTGTGGCTTGGGGGAAACAAGTGGTGAGGGAGAGGTGGCAGTGGGTAGCCTTAAATGCCTCTATACAAATGCTCACAGCATGGGAGGTAAACAGGAGGAGCTGTATCTCCTGGTGGCTGTGGAAGACCCAGATTTGGTTGGGCTCACGGAAACCTGGTGGGACCTGACCCATGACTGGGCTGTAGGCATCGATGGATATGCCCT
>JAGPOW010000304.1:28434013-28444324 GCA_030014935.1 Caiman crocodilus
GACCTCAGCAGCCCGGTCCAATCGAAGCTGCCAAAACTGGTCACAAGCCGACCCATTTCCCAAGGATCCCTGGTTACCTGGGCTGCGCGCAGGGCCAGGACCGGGTCTTTTCCCTTGCCCAGGTGACCATGGCATCCCCTCCCAGGCCCAGGCCTTTGTCATGCAGACAGGGATGAGATCCCCGCCCTGAGGGATTCACAAGCAGCCTCTCCGGCTGGCACAGATAGAGGTTTCTGGAGAGGGGCACCAACAGTGGCATTTCTGCCACAACACCACCCCATAGGCCACGCCTGTGCCCCGGGGGCTAGAGCAGTCTGGGTCCTGATAAGTCATAACTGTACCACATGAGGGCTGCATGGGCTTCTGATGTCATGGATCATGTGGTGGTGGTGTCACACACCATGTGACTGGAGGGCAGGGGTGGGGTTACTGATGTCACACACGATGTGACTGTGGGTGAGGGCAGAGTTGCCAATGTCACACACCATGTGATGGGTGGGGGCAGGGTTTGTGATGTCACATACCATGCAACTAGGGTCAGGGGGTGGGACTTGTGACATAACACACCATATAAGGGGGAGGGGCAGGGGAAGGGTGGTTATATTTGCACTGAAGGGCAGTGATCCTATATACGACTAAAGGCACCAATCAATTTTGTTGTTCTTCCTGGGACTTATTATTTTTGGATTGTAACCTAAATCTACTTTATTTTATTTCTATTAAAATGCAAGCAGTTTTCTGATTATTACCGAAGCACTTGACCAAAACCTTCTGTATCGATTTAATACTGCCAACAGTCTCTGTACTGAAACATGTTGGGATGTATTAGCATCCCGAGAGCTTGTGCTTCTCTTGTACAAAATGGATCACATTTGTACTTATGCCTTGCTCCAAACAGGAACTTGATACACATTTAGAGATGACACATTTTATTTTCTGCAGCTTTTTCAGATTATCTTTGCAGCCTTTGATTGTTCCTCTACATCTTTCCTATTGTCCACTAACAAATACCACTGTTTAAGCCTCTGGGGATCATAGTCTCAGAAGCCCTGAAGGAGCAACAGCCATTGTATAGTAAGGTGACCTTTCATACCTGATCCCTTTGCATATACTCAGAATAAGGAGCTATTTTGAATCCAGCATTAGCACAACTCACAGCAGTACCTGAAACCATTCAACTTCTATAAATCTTATTGCATCCTCATGACCAGTTTTCTTTCTTGCAATGAGAAGCCAGATCTGTATTTTAGTCCAGCTAGATTTAGACAGAAAGTCTTTCTTAGACCATGTGTTCTGTAAGCCTCCCATTTGCCAACTATATGGTCTCTATATCTACCTATAACTTCCCATTTTCAAGAAGTCTCCTACTATTTAAAGACACAGTACAAAGGGAGCAGAATCATTACATCTCCTTACAGCTGTATAGCTAAAAACGCAGCAAGAGTGGGAAATGCTGGAGCAAAGAGGAAATAAAGTGGTTGGGGAAGGTTGTGCCACTCTTGTCTAAGTTGTCTCTGACTTAAATGTGAGTGTATTAGTTGGGGGAGAGGGGGGAGTTGGGTTTTTTCACTTAGGGCACACATAGCCACCCAAACTGTCACACAGCCTCTTGTATAATGAGCAGTGTCTGCTGTTCCCCTCTCTGCGTGGAGCAGGGTGGATGGTTGGGTATGAACTGCTGAACTTGCATTCAGGTACCATTTCTAGCTCTGACACAACTCCAGACAAGTTGTTTAATTTTCCTGGGCTTCACTTCTCTGCCCTGTCTGTCAAACCAGGTAATAGGACACCGCATCTCCTGCCCTTTCTCTCCTCATCTGTTTAAGGTCTTCAGGGCGGGGATAGTCTTTCCAGTCCATTGTGTGTTTGGACTGCATGCAAGGCCTCTGTTGCAACTAGGGGCCATTGCAACCCATGTAACAACTACTGTTACACTGAATGCTTTGTGTGCACCACGTAGATGTGCACAAGGAAGCTCTGCAGAAAAGTGTTTAGATGTATTATAATACAATGCAGTGACACCTGGACTTTGGTTGTGACATTCTGTTTGGTATCATTTGTGAGTATCTACTGAAATTGTTTCTGGGTTAGGTCTGTGCCTGTTTATTTGTGACAGTGTATATTGGACAGCCGCATGTTTATGGTCTGCTTATTGCCTGGTGCTTTTTATGTCTGTGGGAAGGAGCAAGGCAGGAAGGAACTGGGTATGTCTGACTCCTCAGCAGTGGTACCAGCAAGAGCAGCAGGAACTGAAGCACAATCCCCTCCTCCTCTTCACTGTTTCACTGACACACAGCAGAGAGGAGGTCAGCTTAGCCAGCAGCCTGACTCAGGAGCAGGGAGGTCTGCAGCTTTGTCCTACAGCACCTTGGTGAACTTTCCTGAATCCCAGCACCCCTCACGTGGGCTCATCTCTCAGGTGAGTTTCAATCTTTATTTATTTGCTCTTAACCTCAAAGAAGTTTTTCATCACTGATATAAACACTGCAGTGTTGGGGCTCCTGAAGGGAGGTGGCAGGGGGCATTTTTGGTTATTGGTGTCTGATGATGTGTTAAAAGCAAAAAGCAAAACAACCCCCAAATCTAGTGATGTACACAGAAAAGATGCAACTTGAAAGTAATTTCTTTGGGCTCCAAAAAGCTAGATCCAAACTGTAGAAGTGCTTTTGAGAGAGGTGCTATTGAGGAACTTAGACCTTTTGTTTAGATAAGAGGGAGTTTAAATGTCAAAGGCGCACAAAGGATTAACAGAGCTGTGTAAAACAGTCTACCTGCTACCGCCCCATCTGGATGTTGATTCCTTTAGGCGCTGCCAGAGCAGTGCAGTTGGAAAATTAAAACACATCCAGTTTAGAACTGATTGAGAAGCGCCTTAAATAGCTCACGTTTCCTAAGCAAGTGCAGTAAATACAGAGGGAAGCTAGTAAACCAAGCAGGATGATATGCACGCATGCTGTGCACTGCTGTATGGATTTATCTTTGTACCTGATCACTCAACAAGACTCAGTCAAAGTGGTTTCTCATCTGTAAACTATTTTTACTTGCTGTTATTTATAATGACTCCTGGGAAGATTTTTTTCTATGAAATAAGATTCCTTCTATGCAAAAACAAGCTGGCTTGTTACAGGGTTGTGTTTTGGGGTTTCTTATTATGGGGTTGTTTGTGCTGCTGAGAATTTTCTCATGTTCCTGATGTTTCTTTTAAAAATAAATCACCGAGGGATCAGTTTTGTGGGGCTGGTAAATACCAGCAATGAATACTTGGGCTTAGACTGTCCGTGTTCATAGCATTTACACTTACTAGTAATCCTAAAACTTCTGGAGACTTAAAAAGGACAAGGAGAAGCAGTCAGATGCTGGTTCACAAGACCTGGCAGTGTCATTGTCACCCATGGCTGTATGGTAATCCACATCTGCAGTGCCTTCTGCCCCAGTGACATGCTGCGTGTGGACTGCCCTTTTCAAGCCAGTCTCTCTGACCACTTCCCCTCCTTCGACTTGCTTCCACCACTGTGCCAATAAGAAGTGACTCAAATGTGTGTATTTACTAACATGGACTCTCCTGTGCTATCCGTATGCCTTTGCTGCCACACGCCATTCTACCTCGGTTTGTTTTGCTGCCCCTCACCATGATGTTATTACCTGAAATGAAATGACAAGGTCTTTATGAGAGGAGAATCCTGCTGTAAAACATTCAATACATGTTTGATACTTTGAAATAGTCCACAAAAATACTATAATGTGAGTTGCATTCTCTCCACTTCAGCCATTGCTTGGGAGTATTTTGCGGGGGCTCTGAAGCATATTGTGAGGTACATGTGATGATATGATGGAGCACTAGTCACAAATATGTGCTAACATGTGAGTGTGTATAAAATACAGTAAGATTCCCCCTACTATTGGGATGTGAATACCATAGTACATAAGGGGAAATGAGGAATGGCAAATCTGCAGTTTTCATTTTTAAAACTATCATTATAATCAGTGCCAGGATGTATTGACCCTGCCCCGTTGCTGGTAGCAAGATAATCAGACCATTTGATCTGAACAGAGAATCCAGCATGGTGACTTCACTTCAGAAGGAGCTGGCAGGAGTCTCAGCGGGGATGAGAGGACTCTTACCTAGGCTACTATCCTCTGCGTCTGACCTCCAAGCCAATTCCCCAAGCAGCAGACTGTGATGTAGCCAAGGCTGCAGTTGGCCAGTTTTTCTATAAGATGATTGTGGGATACAAGATCAAAAGCTTTTTTACAGTCAAGATACATGACGTCAATCACTTCTCCCTCGTCCAGGTGATATATCACCTGGTCGTAGAAGGAGATGAGATTGGTCAGGCAGGACCTACCCACAACAAACCCGTGCTGGCTATCTCTCAGGAAGTTGCCTTCAGCCAGTTTGTCAAGAATGGTCTGTTCGATGATTTTTTCCGAGTTCTTCCCTGGGATAGAGGTCAAGCTGATGGGCCCGTAGTTCCCCAGTTCTACTTTCCTCCCTTTCTTGAAGATAGGCACCACATTGGCCTTCTTCCAATCTTCAGGCACTTCACCTGAGTACCACGAGTTCTTGAAGATTCGTACTAATGGCACAGCTATGATGTTTGCCAGCTCCTTAAGTACCCTGGGGTGTAAGCTGTCTGGGTCAGCTGACTTGAAGGTGTCCAGCCTTTCAAGGTGTTGTTTCACATGGTCAGCATTGTGCTGGGAACTCGGCTGTGCCGAGGCACTTTTAATCACTCAGCACAGACATGCCCCTTTGCCAATGGCACAGCTGAAGCTGGAGCACATGCGAGTCAGTCAAGCTGTCGTTCTGTTTGATGGGTTCACACGGTAGGTAAGTATAAACAAACGTAGACAATGAAACAAGTTTGCTCTCTATAGACTGAACTAAACAATAACCTATGAACACACCTATGAAACATATAACCATATTTGTTATGAACAGTTCAATCATCAGAACTTTGATGGGTGTCATAACGATGCCGCACGTCGCATTCTGGTCTCTCGGAGTATTCTTGCTCTCCCTCTAGTCTGACTCCGGAACACACTCTGGATCTCAGACCTGCGGAGAAAGAAACTTTCTAAACAATTAAATAACTTATATTACAATACTATTAATATACATTGGATTATAGCGCGATGGCCCATCATCTGACTTGGCTGAATATCGGAAGCCTAGCTCGTACACCAGGCTCCATTGGCCCTCATCTCCCAAAATTCGCAACTGTTTTTTCATGAGCCTCGAATGATGCAGGAGGAATCCAAACATGGCTCATTCCTCCAGCGTTCTCTGCATTGGCCAAGAACTAGGCTCATATGAGGCTTCACTGGACGTTTCTATGTCTGGCTTGATGAGCTCTTGCAGTTGCGGGAGTTGCCATAGGAGATTGCCTGTGGGTTGTCCGACCAGTGGGTTCAAAAGAATCTGCAAAATGATGGAAGCTTTCCCTCTGTATGCTTCGATGCAGACGTCTATACCATTGAGTGTGATTGGAACAGCTCCAGGATCCTGCAGGTAATGGTGAGTCCACGGTCCTCACTGCTGGGCTGTTGTTAATCCCAGTGCATGCATTCTAGGGTTCCACGTGCAGTACGAGATTCCTATAACCGCTAGCAAGATCTGTTCCACGTCAACTTTCAATGGACAGCCTCCGTGCCAGGTGCGTGACTTCTGGCTAGCTTGACCTGGAACAAGCATTGGAAGCGGAATGGGCCAATGAGGGTTGCAAGTTACCATATTTGCATCGGTGGCATGCCCTCCGCTCCATGAGGCTTGCCTTGTCAGAAAACTCACCTCTTCTCAGTTCACCAGATCGGATCCAAACTCCACGACCAAGCATCCCATCCACATTGCTAAGGTTTCTTCTGGTTTCATCTTGGACCTCTTGCACAACTCCTGCAACTCGGTCCAGGTCTCGGCATGATAGGTGTTAGCAGCACCAATCACTCGGCTTCTCGCTGCCACAGGGTGTGTGGCTGTCTGAGTCGTCGCTGCATCTGACAGGGAACTCGGGCGCAGCTTGTTTCCCGTTGCCTCCTTACTATGGCCCAGAGGCGGGCTTGTGGGGAGCGATGTCGTCTCAGGGGGTGGAGTTGCTACTTCCGCCTGCCCGATGGTAGCTCCACCCTTCTCTTCCAGATTCTCAGGGCAGCTCCTCTTCGTTTCATTGCCATCTTGCAATGACGGAGGACCTAGGCTTTTTTCCATTGCTGCTATCTGCTCAGCCGTGCAAACGGCAAGCAGTCAGGCTTCCAATTCTGCCTTTTCCCACATCAGGGTTGTTACCATGCGGAACATTGCACGCAGCATTTTCCTCTTCCCGTGTTCCAAGCCAGTCCTCTTAATCGCGGAGTGACCTTCCGCTCCTAATTTTCCGTGGAGCTCAGGAAAAAGCTCCGGGTCTCTCAGCTCAGGCACCAGGTCTAAATTAATTATCGCAGGCCCTTCTCTCTTCTGCACGCAGCACCTGCAGTGGGCGAACTCCTGGATGAGAGCAGTGCTTTCTTCGCTTGGCTTTGGTCCAGTGAAGTGTTCGGTGCTCCCTTCCTCTTGGGGTCTGAATAGAACCGCTCGCTTCCCATCGAACATCCGAACACTCTGGGGTGGAGACATACTTCCCATTCTTTCGCAGCTCCCTCTTCTCCTTCGAGCGAGAGGTAACCACTCACGAGTCTTCCACCCGTTCCACCCACTTGATGGTAGGTGATGTGTGTGCTTAACGGTATTCAGCACGTGGCATTTCCCATTGCACCAGGGGCAATTCTTAACTAATTCCAACTTCATTGCATCTTTCCCGGATACCGATCCTGTTCATGATGCCATGTGGGGGCCGAGGGGGGGCCGGATGGGGCCGCCAATGGAGTGGAATTAGGCACGAAAAGTTTGTTGGTTGAATTCAAAAAAGAACTTTACTTACAAACTGTGGTACAGTGTCGGCATGCTCTGTAAAGTTGCAGAAATAAGTAGAAAACAGAAACCGGGTGGCACACCGATGTTGTTCGAGCATGCAGGGCACGGGGTACGTCAGGATTTCGGCGATGGGGAGTTGTTGGTGGTTGATCAGTGCTCCAAGTCCACTCTGAGATGCACGTGAAAGTTGCTTCTGATGTGCATGCGGAGTTCTCTCCCACTTGGGCGAAAACTTCCCAAGCCTTTTATATGGCTAGCGAGCCAATTGCCAGCCGCCATGTATGAATAATTTACGTTAAGCCAATTGAAAGCATGCCTGCAAACAGTGCAGATGCAAGCTTTGGCAGGACTGATCATTGCACCAAGGGGTTTTTCCTGCCTTACGGGGGAATCCCTTGCAACCGAACGCTCACATTGTGCTGAGAACATGGCTGTGCCGAGGCACTTTTAATCACTCAGCACAAACATGTCCTTTTGCTGCCTTTCCTCCGAGACAGCATAGACACTGCTTGAGGTTCCAGGTTTGCTCCCTTCAGGAGTAACCACTCTTCCTGAACTCCCCTCCCCTTTGGGTCATGGTCCCTTAGGACCTTATCAACAAGCCTCCTGGGTTTGTCAAAGTCAGTTTTCCTGAAGTTGAGGACTTCTGCTTTGCTGACTGACTTGCCAGCTTTCTGGCAGATGGTGAAGGTGATCTGCTCATGGTCGCTGTCTCCCAGCTTCCCTTCAATCTTTAGGTCACTGATTAAGTCATCCTGCATTGCCAGTACCAGGTTGAGCAGTGCTTTGCCTCTCATTGGTCCATAGACTTCTTGAGTTGGATAGAGCTCATCCACACACATGAGGAAATTTTGCAACCATTTGGATGTGGCTGAGTGCTCTTCCAATGACATGTCAGGGTAGTTGAAATCTCCCATGACAACCATGCACTGGGAGCATGCAGCCTTAGCCAGTTCCCTGGCAAATTCCTGGTCAAGCTCTTGATCTTGGCTAGGAGATCTGTAGTAGACTCTCACCATTGTGTTCCCTGTGTCTTGTTTGCCATGGACTTTGGCTCAGAGAGTCTCCAATCATCCATTCGGGGTATCAATGTCAGCTTGCAGGGACACATAGCTTTCTTTGACATAGAGAGCTACCCCCGCCCCTTTTTTCCACACAATCTCTCCTGTACAAGGTATAGCCATATATACCTGTGCCCCAGTCATAGGTAGAGTCCCACCAGGTCTCCATTATCCCTATGAGATCATTATCCTTTTTGTTTAGCAGGAGGACCGGTTCCTCCTGTTTGCTCTCCAAGCTCCTGGCATTGGTGTACAGGCACGTAAGTGTCTCATTGGGAGCCCTTGCCTTCCCTACAGATCGCTATGGGTTGGGGCAGAGGTGGGTTCCCTTGAGTGCCTTAGCCTACTGGGTTTACAAAAGCTGCCCAGTGGGCTTGCAGTGGCGGTACTCCCCTGATCCCATGGCCATGCTCAGTTTAAAGTCCGGTCGAGCAGGTCAGCCAGTCTGAGTGGTAGCTGATGGAAGTCAATCATTGGGGTGCGCTGTGACCAGTGGGGTCCCCCAAGACTCCATCCTTGGCCACACTCTTTTCAGCATCTTCATTAATGATGTGGACATTGGTGTCAGAAGCAGACTGGCCAAGTTTGCTGATGACACCAAACTTTGGAGTAAAGCATCCATACCCAAGGACATGATGGTGATCCAGGCTGACCTTGACAGGCTCGGAAAATGGGCAGATGAAAACCTGATGGTCTTCAACTCTGAAAAATGCAAGGTACTCCACCTTGGGAAGAAAAATCCAGTTTGCGTATAGGCTCAGCGGTGCTACGCTTGCTGGCACCACAGCCAAAAGGGACTTAGGAGGTCATGAGTGACCACAAGATGAATATGAGTCACCAATGTGATGTTGCAGCCAGGAAAGCAAGCAAATCTCTGGCTTGCATCCATAGATGCTTCTCTAGCAAATCCCAGGATGTCATCCTCCCACTGTACTCAGCCTTGGTGAGGCTGCAGCTGGAGTACTGGATCCAATTCTGGGCTCCACAATTCAAAAAGGATGTGGAGAAACTTGAGAGAGTCCAGAGGAGAGCCACACACATGATCAGAGGTCAGGAAAACAGGCCTTATGATGAGAGGCTGAGAGCTATGGGACTTTTCAGTCTGGAAAAGTGCAGGCTCAGGGGTGACCTGGTGTCTTATATTCATCTTGTGGTCACTCATATAAGGGGTGTACTTCAGGATCTGGGGGAACGCCTGTTCACCATAGTGCCCCATGGGATGACAAGGTCAAACAGTCACAAACTTCTCCAAGTCCATTTCAAGCTGGATATAAGGAAGAACTTCTTTACAGTCTGAACCAGTTAGTCTAACCTGGCTAGGTTGAACTGGTTTGTAACTGTAAAGACATCCCCTCTGGACTGAAGAAATTCAGGTACATTCCTGCAGTGGCTCAGGCTAGAAACCAGGAGATGCTATAGCAGCTGTCCCTTCCCTTCCACACCACTGAGCTGACCTGGAGGCATGGCCAGGCACCAGCAGGACACTCTGATTAAGGAAGTCTGCCTGCACCATCCCAGGCTTTTCTCCACTGGCTGCTCAAGGGGTGAGAGTGTTGCCAGACCTCAGCCCTCTGCTAGCACTCTGAAGTAAAGCAGGGGGTGGTATGCAGTGTATGTATGTGTTGATGATACAGAGCTTTTCAGTCTCCCTCTCCCTACTTTTTCATACTGTCTGCAGCAAACTGACAGGCAAGGAGCCAGCAGGGTTTATCAGTGTTTATCAGCCCATCAACAAAAGAAAAGCCTGTTTCATTAGTTCAAGCTCTTAAACAGTTTTTTCAAGGAAGGAATGGAGGGACATTACCAGTTGACCAGTTGATTAGCTCCAAAAGCCCTAAGTAGACACTATTCTGTCTGCCTGTCCCAATGCAATTGTACACACACACACACACACACACACACACACACACACACACACACACACACACCCCTCTCTACATTAGCTAGCATACCACATGCCTAAGGGCTGTGGGGCTGAGGTCCATGTTGTGGGAGATGAGAGGGAAGGGGGAATCTCTGCTTGAGCAGCAAGGGGTAAGTGGAGAAAGGGGAAGCCAGGCAGACCCTGCTGTACATGCAGTCTCCACCAGACCTCCAGCCAAGAAACAGGGGAGCAGACAGCCCCACACAGAGATGCAAAGCATCAGGGATGCTGGGGGAGTCTGATTTAACTTAAACCAGGAAGGGTCTGGGGCGAATATTGCATAAACTGGTTTGACCCAAATAAGGGATGCTTATGCTGAGGGGAAACCAGCATGGTTTTGTTAAGGGCAGGTCCTGTCAGACCAACCTGGTCACCTTCTATGACCAGGTGACCAAATCCATGGATGCGGGGGTCCCTGT
>JAGPOW010000304.1:28444424-28466255 GCA_030014935.1 Caiman crocodilus
TCCTGTGACCCCAGCACTCATTCCTGCCATTGGCGGGGGGTCAGACTAGATGGCCTGCTCTAGGCCCCTTCTGACCCTAGTTACTATGAAACTATGAAAGTCTGATATTACATTCAACCAGGTTTATCTTGAACCAGTTTCAGCCATTTTGAAACTGTTTTTTGTGCACTGAACTTATGTTTAAATCAGTTTCTGGTCACTTAAACAGGTTTGTTTGTAATGTCTGTCCCTAGCCTTGGAGAGCAGTCTGCCATTAGTTCAACATGTGCTAGATAATATGATCTGGAGATACTCCTTGCCAGAAAAGAACTAACTTTACAATGCTATGATGGTGCTCAGCATGTGTGCCTGAATATTTGGACACTAGCATTGTAAGTACAATTGGTACATGCTAAGTGTAACAATACCTCAGAGGGAGCACTGGCTTAAGTCACTTCCTTGGATATCTGTAGATAATGTGTCTGGAGAATAGGACTAAATTGGACAGTCTTGTAAAAAAATGTTTGCATTTTATCTTTCTAGGAGGAAGAGGCTAATAATGAGTTTGCCAATGTGTACACAGGATCTGCAGGGGAGGAAAGGAGTCATGGGCCATGGAGGCAGGAGAGAAGGAGTTGTGCTTGAGTAACTTACTTGGCACCAAATTTCTTTGCAGATGATTTGGTTTAGAATTTGAGTCTGAGATTAAGTGGTAGAGCCCTCACCACGTCAAGGGCCAGAAATACTTAAAGCTTCTCTAGTCTCCTAGGAACTAAGGGCACAGTCCTTTATGCTTCTAATACAATAGCCTGTGTGACAAATACCCTCCTGACATTGTCCCATTCAACAATTGCCACACAGCCCTTGCTGCTGCGATGATCTCAGTCTGTTACCCCAACTATCACTGCTGTCATTACCCTCCTACAAACTTTACACTTCCTTATTCTGGAGCTGTCTGTTGCTAACTGAGTTCATAGCACTAGTAATATTATTTTAAAAGTAATCACTTGGCTAGGGAGGAGAGAGAAGAAAGAAATCTGAAACTGATGAGTTGCAAAAGCAATCAAATATAAGCTGCTACAATTAGAGACCTACTTAAATTGTGGTTTTGCAATTTTTAGAAAAATCAGTTTTTAGAAAACAGAAAAAAACAGCAGTCTTCACAAAAAAAAAAAAAGAAATTGGCAGCCATTTTCCAGGAAATCAAACACAAAAACCATAATAAATATAGAATTCCGGCTCCCCGGTGAGAGCCAAGGATCCTCCCTAACCAGCCAGAAGGGGATGGCACTGGCTAGCAGGGTGCCATGAAGGGCAGTAGCCAAGATGGCAGCTGCCTTCTCATGCCTTTGCCAATCAATACCAAGGAGTGGGGCAGCACGAAGGGCAGCCAGCAGTCAAGATGGTGGCCACCCCATTATTCTTCCTTCCTCTGGGGCCTCTCCATCAATCAGTGCTGAGGGGTGAGGCTGCTGCAAAGTGACAGCAGAATCAGTTCTTTGGGCTGTGACCAAGTTATGAAAATTGCTTTCTCTTCCCATGAGTTAGGTAGGTCCCTAGCTATAATAACATCTGTATGAAATAGGGGAATAAAAACACCACTTTACAGGTGCAGATTACTTTGGTTTGGGGGTTTGCTTGTTTGGGGGGGGGGGGGGGTTGGTTCAACTTTTTAACCTTTTGATAACTAATAGAATATGATCATACAATTTCTGGGCACTAAATTGGAAGGTTTCCCATCTTCCTTTTACCATGGCAATAAAACAGCGAGCAGAATTCATCCTGTCTGTGCTGAAAAATGACTTGGCTTCTATGCACCTGGTTCATTTGGGGAGTTGCCACAAACCAGAATTTCTCATCAGAATATCCCAAACTCTGGGATACTGCATCTAAATGTTTATATTTAAGCCTCAGTCCACAGGCCAGACCAAACACATGGCCTGAACTTCTAAATTATAATACAATGCAGTGACACTTGGACTTTGGTTGTGACATCCTGTTTGCAATCATTTGTGGGTATCTGCCTTTCAACTTGAGAGCCTCAGATCTTCTGATCCAAATTTTTCACTTCAGCTCCAATTAAACAAAAGCAGAATGTTACTATAAAAATCTGATCTCCTACAAAATAACCACTTTCTGTAGTCATTGACCTGTTGAATAATCTGAATTGTGTACTCTGAGATTGAGGCTGTTGTTTCCTCCGTGAAATCAATGCACAGATAATTCAAAGAAGTGTTATTTATGTTCCCTTAATATCTTGATCCTTTACACTGATACTTGATTTATGGATTGAAGTTCTTTTTTTCTGGATGAGTAAGTATTGCTGGTATGTTGGCTTTTCCCCAGAATAATGGAGAGGCGGTTAGCCGCATTAGTCTGCTGCCAGGCAGAAGGCATGACAGGGTGGCACCTTAGAGACTGTGAGAGAGAGGCATGAGCCTTTGTAGGCAACAGCCTACTTGGTTAGAGTAGTGGGCTGTGTTTGTAACAGACAGTAACAAACAAAGTAATCCTTCTTTTGACTCCCCATAATGTTGCGTGTATGTTTAGAATCACACAAAACTGCAATGGTTCAATCACAGTAAACATCAATTCCAAGCCAAATCTGGTTTTGTGCTCACATTTTGTCCCCAACAACTTCTTTGTACACTATTGAGATGTACTGGCATTAATTTGCAGGCAAATAAGAAAGTATGGCTGAGTAGCAGGCATGCCGGGTGTTCTTCATGCAAGGTCCAACTGAGTTGCCAGCTCTGAATCTGAGAGCAGAACCTAATTTACAAACAGTTGCAGACTACCCCTCCCTTTATATGTATTTCTGACAAGTGACCCAGGTTGACCATAGGTTCCATATCATAATCCTCTCGCTAATTTAAGCATCTCAACTGCTTGGATTAGGAAAGAGCATGTTATGCTACGGTTTGTGCTCATCCTGGAAGTAGCTGGGGTGGAGAACATCAGCTCACATGTTATGGAAACTGCTCTTATGCAAGGTGTTGATTCCCTTAAAATAGCTATAAATGCACCTCTGAAGGGAATGAAAAACACATTGTTGCTCATGATGACAAAACAGGGCTTCCATGCAGCAATGTGAAGAGCCAAAATAAAAAAAAAAATGCATTTTAAGGCCACATTTGAAATTCTTCTTAACATTATAAAAGGGATCCAATTCTGGGAACCCCCATAATAGCATCATTGCCAGTTAGAAGGGAGAGGAAGGAATCTTAAAGTAACTGCTGAGAGAACACTTCAAAAAAATATTTAATGTTTGACCATAAAACACAACCAGTACAAAGGTCCTTTGGATGAGTTACTCTGTAATCTATGATGAGGCACCATTGTGCGAAGCCTCCTTTGTGTACTGATGATAAAGGATCGATTTGTAATGTTTTAATTAGAAGCTAATGCCAGGGTAATAAAATCAGGGATGCATGCTAATAATGCCTCTAGTCTTGTGCAAAATCTTTCTACTGAAATAAGCATGCATATAAAAGAATATTGTACACTCAAAGAGGCTAAGAGTGTCCAAAACCCTGGCTTGTCCCAGTTTCAGGGTGAGGAAATAGATCTTGATTTCAGTGCTAGTCTCAAGTAGATTTAGCAAAAATATGACCTAGACCTATATATATGATGCACCAGTGAGGAATTCTTTTTAGCAGTCATAGAAGCCTGCACAGCTGTCTATGTGGTGTCTGGACCAAATTCAGCTCTAGCCTGACTAGCCACAATTTCCACTGCAATTGTATTTACATTAGGAATTAACTTAATGGAAGAGGAAGACTAAATTCTCCAGCACTGTCAGTATTGCCCCAGAAGAGCCTTACATTTTGTTCCATTTGGGAATATTTTATAGTTGACATGTCAACCACTTGCCAGTTTAATACTAATCATTCTCCAAGAAAATAACTGCAAGATGGGGGTGTGATAAATATACTCACATGTCCACAAGATCTGGAAACCACTGATAAGTAATTTAGCTCTATAACTTTAACATTACAATGTGCCACAGCCATTCCCGTGTTTCTTGTTGCTACCAGACTGGGACAGAGTGATTAATGTCAAGTATTGACAAACACCGCTTTTCCCATTTTTGACCCCTAAACCATCTATACTTCCCTCCCCAGTACTACCTTTTCCATATTTTTCCAGTTTTCCAATAATTCAGTCTAAGCCAGGAACATAAACATAGTACAAAAAAAACAAATAAATCATTCTGATTTGTACATGGCTAGGATATAAGAGATGAGGCCTGGAAATTTAGCTGACTTATAATCTTATGATACATATATCCAGTTTGATGAACAAGGGGTAAAGGCACAGAATTCTGATGTGTGCAAAGGAAATCTCAAAATTATGGCTTTTCACTATTTCTCTATCTTAAAATTGTTGCTGCCCTAAACAAATGACAAGGTGAATCATATGTGCAGAAAATAGTGTTGAAAATAGTTGATATCAGGTGTATCATGATTTGATTATGTACAATATAGTGAATGCAAATACTGAAATACATTTTTGAGCAGCTGAATCTCAATCACTTTTCAGTTAGAGGGATACAGCAAACGGAATTAATTTTAAAAGCAGCCTTTCCCATTTGTTTGCTAGTGAAATTTGGATTTGTTTCATGGTTTCTAAGAACTGCTTCCCAGCAGTGCTATAGAGCCATTGCTTTTATTGGAATACAACTAAAAGAGGGGAAGTGATTGCTGTAATGAACACTCAGTGGTAGAATATAACCTCTGTGTGCCCGTCTCCGCTTGATGATCTGGTCCCGTGCCGCCTTTGCCCAGGCAACTGGTCTTACTGGCCTAGGACTCTCATGTAGACCTCAGGGGGCTCCTCAATGACCTTCTGGGTATCCCCCAAACTCACCTGCCATGACTTCAGATGGTTCTCCAGTGGAGGGGATCCCCTTGGAGGATGTCTCCAGTGTTGTCACATGCCCTGGTGGATGTCTATGGGGCTCGAAACTCCCCTACACCCTGGCCACACACCAACCTACAAGATGAGCCTGAGAATCTTTTACAACTGGCCCCTTTTGATGTCTTTCCCGGTATCCATGTGTCCTTCTCCACAGACTCGTGCCTTTGGGCTCTAGCCAGAGCTGAGGGGTCTGATGACACTTAGCCTTCAGGGCTACCCCTCTCAATGCCCCATGAGTCCCACAACAGACACTGTTGATTGTCACTGCTTTCTCACATGGCCTTCCATCTCCAAACGGGGTCTGTAATTCCCTGAGCCCGGTGTAGTGTGCTAGGCTCCCCTGATCAAGACTGGGAACAGAATAGATCTAACTAAAAAAGAAAAACATGAACCAAATGCTCACCACTGGAGAAGCCCATGCCATGGGAACAACCCAATGTGGAAAAACAAAATAAACAAATAATGACAAGAAACGCGGGAAGGAAGAGACAAGAAAGAAAAGCAAAGTGAAGAGGGGCAACAGTGGGGAGAGTCCTGTGCCTTCTTCACTCCTAATGCCCCTAAACTGGCGCGTCCCCTGGGCCAGCGCCCACGTCTTCACCCTGCGTGGGGTCTCTCTCATCCCCTCTGGGATCCGCCTCTTCCTTACAGTCACAGCACCTGCCACCTCTGACTGGAGCTCCCTTGCTGGCTCTTCTCGCTGCCACTGCTGCTGCTGGCTTTGCTGCTGCTACCAGCTTCTCTGTTGGCCCTTGGATCTTTGCTGGTCTTCCCCAGCATGGAAATCCTCCACAGCTGCTGCTGCCGGCTTTGCAGCCAGTGTCAGCTCCGCTGCTGGTGCTGGCTTTGCTGCCAACCCTTTTGATCTTCAGTGGTCTTCCCTGGCACAGATATCCTCTGCAGCCCCTGCTGCTGGCTTCACTGCCAGTGCTGGCTCCAATGTCAGTGCTGGCTTCACTGCTGGCCCCTTTGATCTTTGCTTGTCTTCTCTGGCACAGAGAGCCTCCACGGCTCCTGCTGCCGCTGCTGATGCACGTCCATCCGCCATGGCCAGCTCCCCTTGGCAGCTCCCTGCCACTCGTCCTACACCTGGCACATCCCCCACCTGTACTCCCGGGGCCGGTTTTTAACTTCGCCAGGTGATGTCTCTTCGTGACGTTACCCGGCTCCAGCTGGGGATAGGCGTGGCTGACAAACCCCTCGGGCAGTTTTCCCTTCTCTGGACCCCTGCAACAGGTAGGGTTTTCTCTTCTTTTACTTTCAACTGAGGTCTGCCTCTGAATGAGGCTTCCCACTTGGTCAAACCTGTGTCCCTGGGACACACTGGACTACAGCTAGTAGGCTGTAAATAGAACTGTGATCACACACTTTTCAGTTTCATTTGACAAATTGAAACGTCAAACACTTTTCCCTTGGTTGTTTCATTAAAATATTGAGTTACCAGTTATATTAATTTCTTGTACTATCCAGCCTTTTTCATTTTCAAAGCACTTGTCCTGTGTTGACTAAGGAATCTTTACAATGTTGTACAAGGGAGATAGGTTGACAAAATGTTGGCTAGTGACACCGGGTGGTGCTGTTCCCCATAATCTTTCCAGTTACTTTTCTTACTGTGTGACCAGTTGTTGAAGAAGACATGCTGTGTTGATGTTTGGTTTTGATTATGTAACCATCTGTGTAGTGATAGTGGTCCTTTGAGATGGAACTGTGCAAGCAGTAGGAGTTTTCTTTCCCTCGTCTCTGATTGCTTAGCCAATCCTTGGGCAGGTTTCTGTAGGAACCAAATACAAACAATGGGCTGAAAAAGAAAAGATTGTCTTGAATGTTGTTTGACTGTCCTCTTTTCTGCAGCTGCATGTCAAAAGAAAACTATGCCTAGAATATATCTAGATCGTGTCTCACCTGATTTCTCTTTCACCGGAAAGTCAATATTCAAGGCTCCTAACAATAGGACTGAGGAACTTAGGTGATTTGTCCAAGACTGTAAAGTGTAGTGTGCCTCAAAACCAATTTAAAGTGTAGGACTTCCTGGCCTTGAGTCCTCTACCTATAGTACAACTTTTTCCATATTGTGCCTCTGGGTATATATAACTAACATTTGCTCCTTATTCTTGATTTTTATATATTTACTCATGACTATCTGGGGTTTCTGCTAGTAAAGTGTGAACAAATCTGGATTATCTGATGTTGTCACTTTAAATGTGGATTATAAATGCTACTTTGTGATTGCAAATGATTACAGGCCTCTTACCTTGCTTTGTGTTTAGACCATACTATACTGTGGTGTTCTTTTCTTTTTTATTTGGTTGTTGGGTTGGGCGTTTCTTTTAGGGATAGATGTGTTAAGATTCGGATTTCAATAGCTAGTGGCATAATGGCAGTGTTCTATTTGATCCCACATGCACTTATACATGTTGATAACAATGAGAGGTAATAGATGGGTAAAATAAGAACCAGAAAGAGATATTTTAGGCACAAAGAGTAAACATTACATTCCTGTAATCACTGCCACAGTGCTTAACTCTAACACAAAGAACTTTTAATGGTTCTGATGGAAAAGTTGGTAAGCCCCTTTATGCAGCAAAAAAAAAAAAAAACAACAGCCAAAGAATGCTATGATGATCCTTTGGACAATGAACAAACTCTATTTACTAGTGTATCTTTCTTGCATATACCAGGACTCCTTGTCCCAAGTTTATCTTACTTCATCTAAGAAGACCAGTGGCTGGCTACCACATACTGGAAAATTTTAATCAAAACCCCTTTCTTCTTAGACACTGGCTTTTCAATCACACTGGATTTTTTTTGTGGAATCATATAGCTTTCAATAGATCTTGATTTCTGGGGGTACTGGGAAGCATTTCACCTGGACTTACATGTTGTTCCATTGTACTCTCTTCTGCTGCTGGTGCATGTATGTCTGTAACAGGACATGCCCATGGGCTGCTGTGATAGCATGTTCCCCCCTCTCCCCAAATGGCCACCTTACTCCTGTCCAGCATTCACTTCCATCTCTCAGGGTCCTTCCTTGATGTTTCATCTGCCATGCCTTGATGCTGTTAATGAAGAGAGGAGGCTGCCCTTAGAAGCTAGCAAGCTCTAGGTGTTTTTCCTAGTCCCTTTTTGCTATTCTGTGGGCTCACCCTGGTCCACTTGGCTTGGAGTTCACACCCAACACCCAAAGTCTCGTTTCCATTTTGCCTCAGACTAATACTGGGCCACTTGGACCCCAAACATTGTCTGGGCTTCATCCTGTTTGGCCTTAGGCCCTTTTTCCTCTAGCTGAAGCCCCTCAACCCAGGTCCACTGACCTGGGCCCTGGCTCTTCGTGCCTCAGCCTCCCAGCAAACGGTGCCTACCAAGTATCCTACTTGTGGCCTCCTCCGTCCACCCCATAGCCACTCCCAAGTCTCTGGATGTTCAAGGAATATACACTAGCACCACTGAAACATAAGCAGGCTGCTTCTACCAAGTTTGTCCCTGCTGTCCAACATTATCTCCACATGCCCCAGAGATGCTGGTTGGGTTTTCCTCCCCCTTCCAGTTTCAGCTGAGTAGTCCCCACAACCTAGCTCCCAGCAAGAGCATGTTCCCCTCTCATCCCCTTCCACTGTGTCCAAGTAACAGGGTTTGTGCCCCCTGTTACTGTGTTGATAAAGAAATCTGCACTTAGAATATACCAAATCTCTGAAGCATTAGAGATTGGCTGCAACTGAGCCAGTGCTCTGAGAACCCTCTCAGATGCCTGCATGGGGTGTCTTGCTGACATGCTTGAAGTCTGTACTGGTTTCGTTTTGTATTCAATTATAACATAAAAAAACCCACTGCCAATAACTGCCACTTTCAGTAATTTTTTTAGCAGAATGACTAAGATGCCAAAGTTCCCCAGAGGTTGACCTCCCCCCACCCCTGTAAAAGTCATCTTCCAGATTCATGCTTAGTCGTAGTGGAGGTAGTGATGGTAAGAGTGTTCTATGGCTGCTTCTCGGTGCACTTTTACTAGAGAATATTTGTTTCCAGCTTTTATTAAATCAAATGCATACAGATCTGTAGTAATCTAGAGAAAGTAAAGGCTGGTTAGAGGGTAGTCTGGGACTAACAAGTATAAGAAATTATATATGGTACGGGGTGCTCAAGCATGAAATTGGATTGAAGGGTATTTTGTAAAATAGATCACACTAAAATCTTATCTATACAACAAAATAAGAGCAAAGCAAACTCTAGTGTGCATTACAGTACACTAGTTTTTCTGTGGATGCGCATAATATACACTAAGTGCTTCTGTACCATGAGTTAGCATGCAACAACTAGCACACTGAAAATCTACTAACTTTATACTAATTTCCCCATTACATAAGATCTGAAAGAGCTGCATTGATGGAGTAGAATGGAATGAAATAAAATAGTGGTAAGTAGTGATGGAGCATGAAGAAAATATTTTATTATCAGTTACTTTTTGAAATATTCTGGGCTCACAGCATGTTAGTAGCTATATTTTTTTAGACTATTGCTCTAAGATATGATAACAGTTGTCTAGTAAGCACATTCAATTTTAAGAACAAAAGGAAGTTTCTTAATATGGAACTCTTACCCAAATCCTTTATACAAGTTTTACCAACATATATATGGGCACTGAGTCATGAATTTGCAAAAAATATGGCCTGGATATGGATATGAAATGATTACTTTTTAGTAATGGAAGATCCACGGAGACAGACTTATTTCAGACTTTTGAAATATCAGATGAAGAAAGGAATTTAAATATTTGGGAGGAAACTACTAGGCAGACAGAGCAGAGACAAGTGGAGAAATTTAGCCAATGCAATGAATACTTGCTGGTCTGTGTTAGAGGAACATTGTACATTGATGACTAATTTGTCTTTTGTTTATGCAGATTTTTAAAAATGGTGCTGGCTTCCTTTTTTGACAATAGATTTATAAATGAAGTAAAGCCATCTGTAATTCGCAAAATACTTCAATGGTTTCCTCCCACTGAAACAATTGCACAAATGGATAATTATTATTGTATGTAGCAATACAAGTTAGAGGGGCCCACTTACAGGTCAGTTGTGTTCAGATCTGAATTAAGTTTAAACTGTAATTCAGGTCTGAGAACTGAAGCTTTGGTTTTCCCTTTACTTCTGCTTTATGTTAAATAAAAATAGTGTTAGATTTTTAAAAGTTTCACACAAATCTTTTTGCTGTACATCTGCAAGAGCTTCCTCCAAAAGAGGGAAACATTTAGCTGAGTTTTCTAATGCTAAAAAAATAAACAAAAAGTGCACAGGGCAGGTATAGCACTAAGTTTTTGAGGCAGCCTTCACTCAGCCCAAAGAAAATGAAGGCAGAAACAGAACATTTGATAGTTGCTCTTCATGCCTGACACAGGTAAAAGCAAAGTTTGTTTTAGATTTTAGGCTCTTAGGGACAGAAGCTGTGTTACCTGCCTGTTGGTTTCATGTACTTAATATAAAACAAACCCACTTTCCAACTCCTCTTTAAATAAGAGCTAGTTCCTTTCTCTTCAACAGTTTACCAGGCATTTCACAAGTAACTTTTTTAACTTGAAAAGTTCTGTGAACTGTACCGTACATTAAACAAAGAATGGGGAGTGTGTGAAGCCCATTCTGGAGTGTAGATTGACTGTATTCTGTGTTGTGATTGCATAACTGGGTGGAATCAGTAATATAATGATGGGTGATTGAGCAGGTCATGAGCTCTGGACACTACATGGAGGGAAGGAGAAGAATGAAGTCTGCCCCACCCTACTGTCTCCCATCCTCCTTCCTCTACCAGCTTTCTGGCAGGAGAGTGGCAGTAGCAGTGAAGCATGTGCAAAAAAGCATATGGGAGTGGGTGAATGTAGTTCTGGAGCAGCAGTGGAGTTCACTGCTACTGGCAGGAGATGTCAGTCTAATTTTTCCTGCCAAAAATGGGTGGTTTTTGGACACTCAATGTGGGCATATGTGGCAAAAAAATGGCATGATATCTCTCCTCAGCAACAGCAAACTGAGCAGCAAGCTCCAACTGTGACTTCTGCCTGCTGGTGTAGCCTCCAGAGCCAAAGCTCTGAAAGAAGATACAGGGTGAAGGAGAGAAGAGAGACTGCACTAGGGCAGTCCTGGCTGGTTATCCCTCTGGGTGAAATGATATATGTTGAAACATACTGATATTGCCCAGCAGTCCTAGAAGTGAGCAATAGTGTGGAGCAAAGGACTGTAAGTAATACTAATTATTTCCTGGTAATTGTTATGAAGTTGTTAGGCCATTCTTCCTTGATGCTGGACTCAACAGTGCTACCACAGTGCATCAGAAACCCCTGTCATCATGTAAATAGCTCTTGCTTGGCCACTCGCACCCTGGGAGTCTACTGGGGAACTGAAGTGACTGGGTCGAGGAACAATGATGTTGTGAGGCACATTCAGTGGAAATTAATTCAGTTGATGGGGCCAACTTTTGTGACTTGAATGCTTTGTACCTGTTTTGTGGATGGGTTTCTGGAGAGACTGTCTTTTGGGAAGGCTGCTTCTCCATGCAGCTGATTCACACACAAATGCTCCCTTTCTGGCACTATCGCAAGGAAGAAAATTCCTGAAAGACCAACTCTGGCTCAACATTAGGAAAAACCTCACAGTCAGGGTGTCTCGACTGTGGAATAAGCTGCCTCCAGAGGTGGTACAATCACCTACCTTGGAGATCTTCAAGAGGAGAGTAGATAGTCACCTTGCTGAGGTCACCTGACCCTCAGTTATCTTTCCTGCTTGGTAGAGGGGGCTGGACCTGATGATCTTCCAACATCCCTTCCAGACTTAAAATCTATGAATCTAAAATACCCCTCTCTCTACTGCACTTTTGGCACAGTGATTAGTCCCGGCTGTACCCTGTTATAGCAATAGGTGTCTAAACATAAGCAGAAAGTTCACATACTTTCCTGTTCCCTATTTAAGCCACTGATGAAATAGTAAATAGAGCTTGATCCAGAAGAGATCAGTAAAAATGTCTTTCTCTTCATGATTACACTTTGAGTGCAGACTTTCAGTTCATTATAGTGAGATCTTTATTCCCTAGTTTGCATCACTGTAGTTTGGCATTGTGCCTTTAATATAGTATTATTGTATTGTGGGAGAGCATCAGAAGTGTTCCTAAAGTCAGGACGTATCACATCTACTACTTTCTATTTACACAGTAGGCCATTTTCCCAAGGAAATGCAAATGGATTCTACAGTTTAAAGAAAAACGGAAACTAGATTGGTTTGAGAGTTTGATCTTATTATCTCCCCCTTCCTTTTTATTCCCATCTGTCAGCTCAGCAGCAATAATTTGCCAGAATGAAGTCTTACCACTTACACAGGCTCTAGGGTCTAGCATTTGTTAAATATTTGAACACAGATCCTTGGCTTGTATTGACTTCAGCTGGAATGTCAAGGTATAATCCTGTCCAAGTACAAGCCAACGCCAGAGCACCCAAGCTTCCGAGAACAGATGATACTAGGTGCATTGAGTCTGCCGCTGCCATTTTATTATCCTCTTGGTGCACATAATTTTATTATATAATACTTTATCTTAGTATTTTTCTAGATGTTGAAGTTAGACTGAACAATTGATAATCGCCCAGATGCTCCTTTCTCTCTCTCAAAGTTTGGCATGATATTTGTCCTTCTCTGGTTCTCCAAGACCAAACCCATTCTCCATGAGGTCTTGAAGATAATTGCTTACATTTCAGAAAGTACAACAGCTATTTTGATAAGTATTCTAGGGTCAATTCCATTAGGCTAATTTGAATATATTTACATTATCTAAATATTCTTTAAACCAATCCTCCAATTTTCTGGCCTGGGCTCCTGCGCTTTCTCAAAATGACCTGTGTAAAGTATTTGCTCACAATTAACTTTTCTTGTGAGGATTAAAGCATTGAATACATCAGCCTTCTCTGCATCATCTGGCATATTCTTCTCTTCCTGTGAATAAGGGTCTCTTTCCTTTGCCTTCCTCTTACTTCAAATGTATTTATAGAACATTCACTTGTTGCCTTTTATGGTCACTTTATTCCTAAATACTCATTCTTAGTCATGGGTCCTTCTTTCCACTCTTGTATAATTCCTTCCTGATTTGCAGGTCCTGAAGTAGCTCCTGATGCAGCCATATTGGCCTCTGTGTCATTACCTCTGTATCATTGTAGTTTGCTATCATGCCTTTAATATATTATTGTAATGTTCTTTTAAAGTCATTGTCTGTATTTCCTAGGGCTTTAAAAATAAAGCCTGGCTGCCACAGAGTCATCCAGTTTCTGGGCACAAAGGTATGCCTTACTACTCACCCTGTTCCTGGGGATGATTGTCCTGTATAAAGAGGCATAACTGGTCGGGTTTGTGCCCTGGGCCACCCAGGAATAGCTGCTGCTGCAGTGGGGGGAAGGTGTTCATGTGGTTAGCCAGATATATGAATTTTCTCACAATCCCTAGTGTAGGCTTAGGCAATTCTTTTCCCTAAGGCCATGTGAACTGTTGAGTTTGGCGGTGAGAAAAGTGGCTGTGGGGACATGAGAGAGCCTTTGCACCCCTCAGCCTTAACCTTGTGGTTGCTGGCCAGGATGACACCTCCCATAGGAAGAAGATGAGGGAAATCTGAGTGGGGGACTCCTTCCTCAGCAGTCCAGGGCTAGAGTCCCACAGCCTCCATTCTGATGTCTCCCCTTACTCAGCACCTTGGACTTATCCCCTGCTTGTCCACACCTGGTTATGCTACTGCCTGTACATGAGAAAAGTTGCACTTGCAACCCCTGTTTACATTCACACAGGAGGCCCCTTGGAATAAGATCTCTGGCACCATGAATAAGGTGATAGCCTATTGTAAACTGACTTCCTATGATGCAAAAAGCTAGAAGAACGCACCCTACTTGCATATTATTAATCATTCAGAGCTGGGGAAAGCCGTTACGAGTGACTCTTAGATGTTTCCCATGCTATTGCCAGCAGGCAGTGCTCAGCATATACATTGCATTGCTTAGTTTGTATGGGTTTCTTACACTTGAACTTCCTTGGCTGAAAATCATGTTATTAGCTGCAGTTTGTACACACAGAGATGGGAGAAGAGAAAACCTGTTGTGGGTATGAACAGTGAGTAGTAATTGTTTACTTTTGTTTTCTCTTTAATCTGGGAATGGGAGGAATTTGGGGGGCTTTCTTGGATGTTGAGGGTCTTCTAATTTTCTGCCATTAGAGAAATTAATTGTCTTCTGAAAGGAGACAGTACAATGGAGTCTGTGGATCAGGCAGGACCAGTAAGCAGAGATATAACAAGGCAGCTGGACACCAAAGGCATCAGCAGCTTCTGGCTGCCAGTGATCAACACAGCTGTGGCAGCAGATGTTAGTTTTGAGTTTCTTCTCTCTCTGCTCTCCCCCACCCCCGCAAGGCAGCACCTGGGGCTACTGCCCCAGTTGCCCTTCCTGAATTACATTACTGCTAATATGATAAATAATTGGGATGCACTGTGGCTAGAGATTGGAGATGAAGCAAGAGTTACAAAAAATAAGCTCTGAAGCCCAGCATAACAGCTATATTCTTTATAATGCTGTCTTAATAGAAATGTACCTTTGTGTTACCATTCCTAATTGGCTTTGGTAGATTTGTGAGCCATCAGAGATCTTTTCTCTTCTTTCTGTTTTTATGCTTCTGGGTTCGTAGCGAGAGAGAGGGAGTTACTGATGATTATCTCTTTCCTTTACCTGTCATTGTCATTCTCTTCAATTCCAGCATTGCTCATAAGGGGCTATGTGTCAGTTTGATCACAATAATATACTCTTTAAGAACACGTCTTCTGACTTCTCAGGAAGCAAGGAGGATTAGTGAGAAAAAATAAGAAAAGAAAGGTCAGCATGGCAGTCAGCCATTCTAATACTCTTCATTTTAGAGAAATGCACATCATACTCTTTGTCAAGTCTTGAGCTACATCTGAATTGTGTTTGGTGCATGGAGGGGCGGGAGGAGAAGGAAAAATGTAAATTTAAATCACTCTTATACCCCTCTCATCCTGAGTCATCTGGTCACAGGGGTGCCTGGGGCAATTGTGGAAGCAAAGTACAATTGAGTTTAAAAGTGCTCTGGTACAGTCCCTTCTCCTGGCCATGACCCCCACACTAACGACTGGGAAGATGTTGACAACGAGGGAGAATCCTGTAGGCTCCCAAAGAAGAGTATACCAAAGAGCAGAATAAGGCAGCTGCTGCAATGCTAATAGTCTAGATGAATTATTTTTTTTCTCCCCCTTGAAACCATTTAACTAGGGACAGACATTACACATAAACCTGTTTAAGTGATCAGAAACTGGTTTAAACTTGCAACAGAACAGACACATAAACCAGTTTCAAAATGGCCAAAACTGGTTTGACATAAACCTGGTTGAATGTAGTATCAGACTTAACTGATTTGGATCAAACCAGTTTATGCAATGTTTGTCCCAGACCCCCTCCTGGTTTAACTTAAACCAAACTCCCCCAGCATCCCAGCATGCTCTCTGGGCTGGCTTCTGCTCCAGTCAAGTCAGGCAGGCCCATCCTGGCAGGAGGGGGCTTATTCCACCAGATGCTGCCCCAAGCACAGAGCAGTGGCTGCAGCTGGGCTGGTCAGACCCAGCTGTGGTGCCCTGGGGACAGAGTGGAGAATAACCCCATGGCAGCTCTGCCAGTCCCTCAGCACAGCACCCCCAGTGGGAAGGGACTCATGTTCCCTGACATTATAACAGGGATGGCTGCCCCATCAAAGGCCCTGTCCCCTTCTGCTGCAGTGGTGGGGCAAGGGCGCTGCTAGATGCCAGTCAGCAAAGCCCTCTCAGGGGGCAGGGACAGGGGTTATTCCCCCTCCCTCTGGTGTCCAGTGGAGGGGACAACATGGGGCTTATTCTGCTGCTGAGAGCAAGTGTGGTGGTGATGGTAAGCAGACTGGACTGGCAGTGGGGTAGAGGGAAGACTAACCCTCCTCCTTGCCCCCCTCTGCCTCAGGGGCCATGGTACGTGCTGCTGCAGCAGTGAGGGGGAATGCGGGCAGGCCCAGCTGAGGTTCCTACCAGTGGCACAGGGAAGGAAGAATTAAGCCCCTCTCTGGCCAGTTCATCCCAAATTGGCCATGCCTCTGCCCCAAACACAGCTCCTCTGCAGTGGAGGGTGCGCTCTAGTGCCCCCGACCCCCGCTCCTGGCCTGAGCAACTGCAAGCGTATACTCACAGTTCCTCAGTCCAGAGAGAATGTCCGTCCTGTTAGAAGCCAGTTCAACTTGGGTAGGTTAGACCTACCTAACCTGCAAATGTTGAATCAATTCAGGCTCCAACTTTTTGAATGTCTGTCCCTAGCCTTTGTAACATAAGTGGGCTCTAGTGTGTACATTAGCAGAGACCAGATTACCTTTCCATCCTACTCAGACAACACACTCCAGTACTTCTGGAAGGCCACATAATTTATATAGTAGCCTGAAACCTTGCTGTAATCAAAAGTCAATTTAAGATGGATTTGTTTAGAACAATGTCATTCCAATACACCTTTTTACTGTGATCTTCTTCTTTTTTCTATTGTTCTTCTCCTTTCTGAATTTTGGTAAAGGTTTCCAAAAGAACAAATCCAGCTAATGTGAAGATATCTTACACTTGACAGGTTTGGTTTTCACATTTAGGGAGCTCCATGACCTGATTTGTTTTACTAATAATAATACAGGTTCCTTGGAGGAACCCTTGCCATTTACAAAGCATTTTGCAAGCAGGATTCGGTCCAACTGTGCTAGAGTGAAAGTGGAGTAAAAATACCTCATACCTCGTGATTCCTCCTTCACCTTTTACACAGCTCACCCTATGTTAGATCCATTACATATTAACCAAAAGTGCATTTCTCAAAGTTAATTTCTTGAGTAACTGTTGCTTCTGTGACAGCTGCATAAAAAGATTATTTTATTTACTTACACAAATCCATTAAAACATAAAATCAGTAATTTACCCACTCAAAGGTAAAATCCTGTGTTAGACAAACAAGGCAGGAGGTGCTGTCTTGTAAAATGGAATAACTGTGATTAGGTTGGAATATGTTAGCAAGTTCTAGCCATCCATGTGAAATAAACAGAAGCAGCCACATTTCCTTATTGAGCTTTACAGTCATGTACATACTGCAGTGCCTCTCAGTGAGTCACAATTACTCACTCCTGATCATTCCCCCTGCATCATAAATTGGTATTTGGCCCCATGCTGTTGCTGAAGGGAATCTCCAGATCCAGCCCTGCAAACTATGTGTCCTTGCTATCTCTTCTTTCCTAGACTCCAGTTAACTTAGATAAGCACAAAGATAAAAAAAAACAGTCATATTTTAACACTCAATCTTGTAACATTTAGCCACATAACTAGGCCTTAGTGAAATATATCCATTGATTATGGGCTTGTCTATATGGGCACTCTGTGTTGATGGGAAGAAGACTAATTAAATTGTGACATGCCATGAAAACTGAAAGTTGATCAATAGACAGAGGAAGTAGGTTTTAATTAGGTTACTAAAAAGCTATTTTTGCTGATACTTGTTTAACTCAACTCCAATGTTTTAATTACTCCTTGCAAGAAATGATACCATGGAAGTGACAACCTCTTCAAACCCAGTGTTGGAGTGGAATGCATCTGAGATCACTAAGAAATCCTCTAGTAAAACCCAAGATTAAAATTCCTGATGTTTCTGAGGGAGTGAGGAAAAAGGTGCAGGAGAATTGAAGGCCTAAATTTTGTAAAGATTTATGTTTGTGCTTAACTCTGATGTAGACTGTGTGGGCAACCCCACAAATGGGTAAGCTAAGCATATGCAGAAGTCTCTGCAGGATGGGGACATTTTTTTAACTTTAGTAATTTTTTAATGTTTTTATATGTCCCTTCAAAGAACTAAAGTCATTATCTTCTTTAAAAGACTTATAATACAAATCAGAAGATTCTACAGTAATGGCATCACAAGTCACAGCTTACAACAGTGTTCCTGCAGTGTTTTGAACTGTAGAAAAGTGGAACTAGCTTTGTGCAGTAACACTGTCATGGCCTGTGATGTTCAACTGGAGCGCCATTATTGCTAGTTGAACATTTTTATAAAGAAAGCCCTGGGAGAGTTCATATATCCCCATCCTACACAGAGTTAAAGGGAAGCAAATAGAATTATAAATAGGTTGAAACTGTAGGGTTGGAAGACCTCCAGAGTCTAGCCCTCTGGACAGATGTAGGATTTGTTGTTCCTATCCAGTCTGTTCTTGAATTATTATTCCTATTTAGTTTCTAATGAATGAGATTACAAAACTTCCCTGTGAGGCTTGTTTCACTTATCCTACTGTTTCATGTTTAGGAAGTTTTCCTGAGATTTTATCTGAATCTGTTTTGCTACAATTTAGACTAAAGCCTTGTGCCTTCTGTGGCAAGGGAAAACAACATTTCTCTATCTTCTTTACAGTAGCCTTTTGAATATTGGAGAACTGCTATAATGTCTCCTCTACACCTTTTAAGCTACTTTACTCCAAACTGAACATACATACTTCTCAGCCTTCCTTCATATGGTTTGCTTTATAAACTCTTAATCATATTTGTCACTTGCCTTGGAACCTCTTCAAGTTCTCTGTATCTTTAGCGCAGAGTCTAGTACTACACCCAATACTGCACATAAGGTCTAACATGCATGCCCTGTGCCTTGTGTGCTTGTTACAGCACCCCCAATTTTTTTTTTTTTTTGCAACAGCATCACGTTGTAGATTCATATTGAGTTTAAGATTCAAAGAAGTTTGGGTCGGAAGGGACCTTAGCAAATCATTGAGTACGATCCCTTGCCCTTGGTGGGAAAGAGTGCTGGGGTCAAATGACCCCAGCCAGGTACATGTCTAGCTTCCTCTTAAAGACTCCGAAGGGAGGAAAGAGCACCACCTCCCTTGGAAGCCCATTCCAGATTTTGGTAACCCGTACTGTGAAGAAGTTCTTCCTGATGTCTAGCCTAAATCTGCCGTCTATCAGTTTGTGGCCATTGTTCCTAGTTACCCCAAGGGGTGCCCTGGTAAACAAAGCATCTCTTATTCCTTGCTGTCCCCCCTGATGAATTTATAGGCAGCCACAAGTTCACTCTCAGCCTTCTTTTGCAGAGGCTGAAGAGATCCAGGGTCTTCCAATCCCCTTCCTTTACCTGCAGGCCCCAATGATACGAACAGCCCTCCTCTGAACTCTCTTGCAGTTGTCCACATCCCTTTTGAAGTGTGGTGCCCAAAACTGGACACAGTACTCCAACTATGGCCTGACCAATGCCGCATAAAGGGGAAGCATCACCTCCCTGGACCTGTTTGTCATGCACCTGCTAATGCACGATAAAGTGCAGTTAGCTTTATTGATCACTTCATCACATTAACAATTCATGTTAATCTTGGAGTCAACAGTGACTCCAAGATCACTTTCCACTGCTGTGCTGCTGAGAAGGTCATCCCTCAGCCTGTAAGCATGTTGATGATTCCTTCTCCCTAGGTGCAGCACCTTGCGTTTGTCTTTGTTGAACTGCGTCCTATTCTGTTCTGCCCACTTTTCCAACCTGTCCAGATCCACCTGGATTTGTTCCCTATCCTCTGGCATGTTAACTTTACCCCATAATTTGGTATCATCTGCGAATTTGGACAGAGTGCTTTCCACACCTTCATCCAAGTCACTGATCAAGACATTGAACAGCACTGGTCCAAGGACCAAGGCTTGTGGGACTCCACTGTCCGCATTTGTCCAGGCTGATACCAAGCCATCCACCACCACTCTCTGGGTGCAACATCTAAGCTAATTTGCTACCCACCTGACCATGTAATTGTCTACATCACAGTCACTCAATTTATCTATAAGAATATAAAAATATACTGTATCAAAGGCCTTCTTAAAATCTACATAGATGACATCCACCTAAATTCCTGGGTCTAAGCATTTTGTGACCTGGTCATAAAAAGAAACAAAGTTAGAACAAAGTCACTGCTATGAATGCATGCTGGTTGCCCTTTAGCATTTCTTTCCCCACTGAACTCCCACAAATGTGATCCTTAATAATTTTTTCAAAGGTTTTCCCACGGATAGATGTAAGACTAATCGGTCTATAGTTACCCAGATTCTCCTTCCTCCCCTTCTTGAAAATAGGGACTACATTTGGCCTTTTTCCATTCATAGATTCACAGATGTTAGGATCGGAAGGAACCTCAAAAGATCATCAAGTCCAACCCCCTGCATAGGCAGAAAAGAGTGCTGGGTCCAGATGACCCAGCTAGATGCCTATCTAAACTCTTCCTGAAGACCCCCAGGGTAGGGGAGAGCACCACCTCCCTTGGGAGCCCATTCCAGACTTTGGCCACTCTAACTCTGAAGAAGTTCTTCCTAATGTCTAGCCTAAATCTGCTCTCTGCTAGCTCATGGCCATTATTTCTTGTAACCCCCAGGGGCGCCTTTGTGAGTAAAGCCTCACCAATTCCCTTCTATGCCCCCGTGATGAACTTATAGGCAGCCACAAGGTCTCCTCTCAACCTTCTCCTGTGGAGACTGAAGAGGTCCACGTGCCCCAGTCTCTCCTCATAGAGCTTGGCCTGCAAGCCCCTAACCATACGAGTGGCCCTTCTCTGGACCCTCTCTAGGTTATCCACATCTCTCTTGAAGTGTGGCATCCAAAATTTCACGCAGTACTCCAACTGCGGTCTGACCAGCGCCCGATAGAGGGGAAGTATCACCTCCTTGTATCTGTTCATCATGCATCTTCTGATGCACAATAAAGCGCCATTAGCTTTTCTGATGACTTTGTCACACTGCCAACTCATGTTCATCTTGGAGTCCGCTAGGACTCGAAGATCCCTTTCCGCTTCTGTTCCACCTGCAGGTCATTTCCTAGGCAGTAGGTATGCTGGACATTTTTCCTTCCTAGGTGCAGCACTTTGCATTTCTCCTTGTTGAACTGCATTCTGTTGTTTTGTGCCCTTATATCCAACCTGTCCAGGTCTGCTTGTAGCTGTTACGCTGGAGGGCAGGGGTCCACTTCTCCCCACAGTTTTGTGTCATCCTCAAACTTGGACACAGTACACTTCACTCCCTCATCCAAGTCGCTGATGAAGACATTGAAGAGTATCAGTCCAAAGACCAAGCCCTGCGGGACCCCACTGCCCACACCCTTCCAGGTCGATACCGACCCATCCACTATGACTCTCTAGGTGAGACCCTGTAGCCAATTCGCCACCCACCGGACTGTGTAGTCATCCAAGTCACAGCCTCTTAACTTGTTCACCAGTATGGGGTGGGATACCGTATTGGAGGCCTTCCTGAAGTCTAAGTATACAACATCTACCCCTCCCCCTGCATCCAGGCATTTTGTAACCTGATCATAAAGACAGACTAGATTAGTCAGGCATGATCTACCTGCTACGAACCCATGCTCGTTTCCCCTCAGCATAATTTTTCCTGCTGGGCTCTTGCAAATGTGAGCCTTGATAATTTTTTCAAAGACTTTGCCAAGGATGGAGATGAGACTGACTGGCCTGTACTTGCCTGGGTCCTCCTTCCTCCTCTTCTTGAAAATGAGGACCACATTGGCTCTTTTCCAGTCCTCCAGGACCTGGCCCATGCACCACGAGTGTTCAAATATTCCTGCCAGTGGCTGTGCAATGATGTCAGCCAGTGCCTTCAGTACCCTCAGATGGAGCTCATACAGGCCTGCCGACTTAAATGCATCCAGTTCCTCCAAGTGACTCTGCACCATCTCAGGGTCTACGCATGGTAGTCTGGTGCCTTGCTGCTGCCTCTCCAAAGTCCCAGTGAGAGACTTGTCTTGCCCCTCTCTTAGGTACACTGAGGCAAAGAACTCGTTGAGGAGTTCAGCCTTGTCCCCCCTGTCCATCACCAATTGCTTCTGCCCATTTAGTAGGGGTCCTATTCCACCCTGGG